>CALNVZ010000174.1:37195645-37332429 GCA_940671915.1 Paracentrotus lividus | reverse complement strand
GGTCCCAAACTCTAGAACGTTTTGTATAGAGCCACTAAAACATGCTCCTCAATCCACACGTGTACTCGCTCTATAAAAAATGTATCTTTTTTTAACAATATAATCAGAAGCTTTTATGTTGCAGTACTTATTTGCATTTGTATTTTTTTATTCTCTCTTTCCTTTCCTTCCCTTTTATTTCACTTTTCTGTCTATTTCTATTTTCTTTTTTTTTCTTTTCTTTTCTTTTCTTTTCATTTTTTTAATTTCTCATTATGCGTTATGCAATTATATTTTCTGTAAATATGTATTGTCATGGCGATCTTGACTCAAGCCTCGTGCTTATAGAGATTATCACCTCATTCACATGATTATTTTATAAGATCATTTGTATTATGTATTTGAAAAGAAAATACTGTTACTTAAAATGTTGAAATTATGAAATTCAACGTTTTATAATCGGCAGTGTCAGGTTGGATCCTGGATTCATAAATGTGAAGGGCATGGGAGCCGTCCATTGTGTCGCCGAAATGTTTGAAGAAAAAGTTTCGTACTGAAGAAAATGCCATTGTTGCTACCAATAATAAAACAAAAAGAATAGGAAAAAGTGGTACTTTTTGTATGTGTGGGTGTGAGGAAGAGAAGAGGGAGAAGAGAGAGAGAGAGTGAGGAAAGAGGGTAAGATTGATTGATGGATTGATGAGACGTATCAATTTATCATGTTTGTTGGGGTATCACTTAAAAAGTTTGTGATGTAGTGTAGCTGTGTGTAAGAAAGCAGGAATGGTGGACAAGGTATAGCATGAAAGAGAAAGTTATCAAAAGTATTGTGGTAATATTTCCCAAATTAAAAAAGATCCCGAAGATAAAGCATACCTGTATTTTATTTGAAAATATAAAAAAATGCACATGAGTCCGCCCCCGCCCCCCCCCCCACTCAGACGGTCAACTATACACGTATGCTCGTTCCGATTTCTCCGGGAAAGGGATATTTAGGGCTCAGGAATGGGGGAAAATCCCGTTTCCGACTTTTTTTTTTTTTTTTTTTTTAATTAGGGGTATTTCAACTTTTTGAGGAAAATCCCTGAAATACGGTCGAATATGTCAAAAAGCCGTGGGGGTAACTTTTCGGCTCCCCTCAAAAGACGTGTATGGGGGGGGGGGTAAGTTTGATGTAGCTTTCCTTCCAAAGCCGGAATAGGGGTATTTTGACACGGCTCCCTACCAATACAGGTATCTCTAAGAATCCGGAACAGCACACGTGTATGATTAACCCCCTGAATGTGGGTGGGGGCGGCGCCATTACTACATTCTTACTTGATAAATAGGCGCAAAAAGTTGTGTGCTCTTGGGGCACTTAAAAGGGAAGTCCAAACCGAATCAAGTTCGGTTTTATAAAAGCAGAAAAAAGAGAGAACACATCAATGGAGGTTTGACGAAAAATGATAGTAACTGACTTTCCACGTTTTGATTTTTTAAAAGTCATATACATGTACCAACAGTTACCTCATATGCCTTGAAATATGAAATGCATTTCATCTGGATGATCTGTGGAAGGGGCAGGTGCATGCTATTACAATATAAGCCCGTCATTATATTTTCTTATCTTTTGCTCATTTGGTAAAGTAAAAGAGCGCATGCGCATGAAACAGAGACAGTCGGGAGGCAGTCGCAAGGTGTGCGGTGTCGGTGCTCACGACTAGCTTACGACTGACCTCCACCAGGTCAGTCGTGAGGTAGTCGTGAGGTAGTCGGGTCGTAAGGTGTGCGTTGGCCTTAAAGTACACATGACTTTGTAGATCCCATGGTACCAGTACATCGACTCATATTCCAAATAAACGAGAAATGTGCATATGTCACATCAACCAAATTAGATATTAAATTCAAGGCATAGTGGCCTGAAATTTAATCAACTGAAAAAAGATGTTCATTCATGCATAAACCGATATGGTCAATTAAGCAAGTTAATGTCATTTTCATACCTTCTTGTGATCACTGTCAGAGTATATTAACTTCTAATTCTTTGATGGTCTTGACTTGGTCATTCAAATTTTTGATAGATGAAATGATATCCTTCAATTTGACACAAAATTACTAATAGATTTTGTTGATTTTGTGAAGAATTAAAGTATAAAAATTGATTCTTCTGTACAACCCCTGTACAAATTCAATGGAGGTAATTTGTCAAAAAACGTCTTTAAAGTTATTCTTAGATTATCAAGTTTGGTGTTCTTAGGCAGTCTTGCCATAACATAATAATAAACAGGACCGACGGATAGAAAACCCCCAAACTGAAACCTTGATTTGATTCCAATTTCCTATTTTCTTCCCCCTTTTTTTTTTTTTTTTTTTTTTTAACTGAACTCACTTTTTGTCACACACTTTCTTCCTACTGTTTGCAACTTACTGCGTCTATTCCAATGGATTTGTAGGCAGCTATGGTGTGGGCTGTCATGTTATAGGTATCAAACTCCTGTATTGTCGGGTGGACCTTGTGATGCACGACAGCTACTGCCTCTGGGTGATTACACTCAAATGCCACATCAACAAGAAGACCAGTTCTTTCGTCAAGTCCTCCTACCATGTAGTTCATTACATTGATCCCAACTTCTTTGTTCCTTGATGCCGCAAAGTACAACAGATACCTGAATTCTTCCCCTTTACGTAGAATAACCTCCATCAACCTCTCAAATTCATCACAATCAAATTCCAAAATGGAAGCAAGATGAATACCAGCCATATACGCTTGGAACAGTTTATGAGGGAAAAATACTTTAGATTGTAAGTGAGAAGGGCTGTCGTCAAACATGGAACTAATTGTGTTCTCCTGAGATAGAATTCCCACTCTGCAAGCAATCTCCAAAGATTTGGGGCAATTCTGGAAGTCACTCTCATCAAAGACAAGTTTGTTTGCTAGTAGCCCTGTCAGAGCAAGTTTGGAGACTGGTTCAAGGCATTTGTTTATGTGTATGAGGTATTCCCTGAATTTCTTGCTGGCTACATTTTTTATCTCTTTCTGAGCAAAGTGTTCTTTCAGGAAACGAAACATTTGCCTGAACACTTGAGAGAAGGTTTGAAATGATTCCATCTCTTTCACTTTTTGGTCACTTATTTCTCTCCACATGAGACAGACGATGGCTACATAGAGAGGATAGTGGGCCATGTTCTCAGCTATCACATCACTGTCCTTAGTGAGTTTGATAAGACGATCTGCTTTGGCATCATTATCTGGAAAGAACTTGTGAATGTAATCAGAGAGACCATCTGCACTAAAACCCTTGATGTGAAAGAAAGTGTAGAGCTTTGCAAGGCTACTATTTGACTTGATTTCTTTTGCTTTCCAGGGGCGGCTGGTGACCAAGACTGGACAAGTCTCCAGCTCCTCAGAATAAAGAATATCAGCCATTTCCATTTCACAACTCTGTAATGAGTTTTCAGATGCCCCTGAGTTACCAATCGTTGGTCGTGAAGCACTACTGGTAGACTGCATTGATTGATCTAAAGATTGTGTCTGTTGGCCTTCCGTTGAAAGCTGTTCTACATTGCCACTAAACTCATCTAGTCCATCACATGCAATGAATACTTTGTCTGGATTTGACCTGATGTATTCAGTGAGCTGATGAGCTGTTGTGTGGTTATTTTTTGCCAGGTAAGATTTGGCAATCTGACCAAGAGTGTATCGTTTACATAAATGTAATGGTACAATGAGAACCAAGTCAAACTCCTGGAAATACTTTCCATTGATCCAGTCCCAGGCAATCTGGGCACAGAATGTTGTTTTCCCAGCTCCTGCTTCTCCTTCAACCATGAGACGCCTACGGCGCTCTCCATCAACTGTGATTTTCACAAATTCAGTGTACGTCAAAGGTTTTTTCTCTGGTCTACCGCCTTTATAATGCTCTTCTTTCAAGACAAGATCTGTATACATGTACATGTATTTGACAACGGAATTAGGATCAAGAGGATCTGATCTAATCTTACAAAGACTTGACCTGTACTTGAATTTGAAGTCATTTCTACAACGCTCGATCAGTGCTGCAGAAAGTGGTTCATTCTGAGGTTCAGTGGATCTTTGAAGTTCCTCTAGAATAAAGAAAGGCATATAAAAAGCAATACAGCTTTGAACATCAAATAATACATTTTTATGCTTCCACTTCAATCAAAAGTATGACAAAATATAGGCCTACTGTTTTTTATGAATTTTGTATAAATTAGAGGTAACTAAAAATAACAGGACTACAACAATGAAAAAGATTTTGATTAATTAAAGCACTACGTCTTTGCTATTCTGCAGCAATACAAGTGTTAATACAGAAACCTACATTTAGCAGTTAAGTAATCTTTATTCCGAGATTATAAGAAATACATATTTTTTAAATGTATCCTATCCCCATTTAGGTGAAATAACAGGGCCAGTTTCATATAATTTGCCCTCCAAAAGTTTGGGTAAACCTGATGTCAGCTCTGTTTTGGATCATTTTGAGGCATTTTATGTCCAGTATTTCAGTCCACATGATGTTTAAGTACAATAAATACATTATGCACCATTATACTTCACGATTACCACGCCAAGTCTCCTTGGAATTTAGAAATTACTCAAAAAGAAGCAAAATGTGCAAAAACGTGATTTTGCACTAATTCATTCAATTATTGAAAAAAAGAAGATACAATGTATCTCGGCGTATAATGGTCTGATCAATGTCAAATTTTGCATGGACGTTAGGCACATGTAATGTAAAATATAACCCTTTACTCTTTGTTTTATTTTGAGACAACACGTTATTAATTATGCAAATTTATGCAAATTAAATGTCTATTTTTAGAAATGTATCAATATTTTGTTTTAAAAATTGCTATGAAGCCCAATTTTTGTTAAGAGTTGCTGAGTATAATACTCAACAAAATTATGATTAAAAAGTTGGACTTTCTCATGAATTCCTTTGTATTCTTTTGTTTTATTACTTTCAATTGTTTTCAATTGTTTTTATTTTTATGCATTTCGCGATGTTTTTGGCTCTCTTATGTTTCTGAAATGTACCTTGATTGATTTCAAGATATCCAAGATGATGCTTAAAGCCTTTTAAATGCAATTAAGAGTGTTGTAGAGCAATTCAGGTGAATGGTGCATTCAGTACACAAATGGGCAATGATGGCATTTTTCAATATTTTACAACTTTCCTAATTACACGTCGCAACGATGGTTCCTAGACTGAATTATGACTGTTCTGACTGGGGGAGGGGCCTCGGCCAATTTAACCAACTGTAAAACATCCATGACTGCTGTGCAACCGCTGCCAACCCCAAATATGCCTTTTGGTGACTTTTTCCTTCAAAGCGTAGTGCAACTATTGTTATAAGAACACTGCCCATTGTGTTGTTAGGTGATACAACATTGCATTATTGCATGTCAGACCTAAATAGAATGTAAGATAATACTTTGCTTTCATTTCAGAAACAGAAAAGAGCCAAAAGCATTAAGAAATACATAAAAATAAAAATAATCGAAGACAATAAGAAAGTGATAAACCAAAAGAATACAAAGGAATTCATGAGAAAGTCCAACTTTTTAATAAAAATGTTGTTGACTATTATACTCAGCAACTTTTAACAAAAAATTGGGCTTCATAAGGATCATAGCAATTAAAAAAAAAAATATTGATAAATTTCTTAAAATAGACTAGACCAGGCTCTGGTCGTTGAAGTCTCTTTCAATTCACCTCTCTCTCAGTCTCTCCCTGATCTAGTCTCTTCTCTTTTCACTTCCTCCGCTCTGGGGGATCCGCTATATACCGTACGTGCATATATGTGTACATGTTGTTTGTGTGTGTGGCGTTGAGCGCGCGTCATCGGAGAAATACAACACAGGCAGTCCAGGCAGTGGACTAAAAATAGACCTTTAATTTGCATATATTTGCATAATCAATAAAGTGTTGTCTCAAAATAAAAACAAACAGTACATGGTTATATTTTACATATGCCTCAACATCCACCCAAAATTTTACACTGATCGGACCATTATTAGCCGAGATACCTTCTTTTTTTCAATAATTGAAGAAATTAGTGCAAAATCATGTTTTTGCACTTTTTGCATATTTTTGAGTAATTTCTAAATTCCAAGGAGACTTGGCGTGATAATCGTGAAGAATACTGCTTGCATAATGTATTTTTTGTACTTAAACATCATTTGGACTGAAATGCTGGACATAAAATGTCTCAAAATGATCCAAAACAGAGCTGACATCAGGTGTACCCAAACTTTTGGAGGGCAGTGTACATCTTCATATTCTTCTAATTCTAATTCTTCTTTCTTTATTTCCCTAGCACTTGCAGAAAGTAATGTACGGAATAGTAACTAATTGTGACTCATTTGGGGAGAATCATAATGGATGTAATAAAAATACAATAAAAATATCCATGCAATTATATTTCATTTTCATTGAACAGTCACTATGAGTTTGATTTGTAACATTGGGTTTTTCGTTTTATCATTCAATCTCACCTGTCAAGTTTGCATCTGAATTTCCATTGCGTACTTGATCTGATAGCTCCACTAAGCCACTCTGATGTAGTTTATTTGTAAGAACATCTCGTTTGTTTACGCCAGGAAGAAGCCTCTTGTTCCATATCATGAATACAGCCATTAATGCATTAGTGTTGTCATTCAACTGTTGCTTCATGATTTTTTGAAGCTGCTCAAAACTGACATCCAGTGAAAGTCCTAATTTCAGGTAGTCATCTTGCCCAATGCACTCTGCAAGTTGGTAAAGTTCCCTCTCCCACTCGACTGACCTGCAAGAAAGCAAGCTTCACAATTTTCATTGATTATCACCTATTTTTCAATTTAGGGTTTGGATGCTACTCATGAACAGCGTGAACAGAAAAATCAAATATTAAGCTTTCTTCTTCCTCCAAGCTTAAACACTAAAGCCTAGATAAGTAATTTATTTCTCCAAGTTAATACTAAAATAGAGTACACTGTATGATAAATAGTTATCTCAGAAGGTATAGACTAGCTTTAAAACAGAGTCAATGATCATGAGAGCCAGCACATGGTGTCATCTGATCAGTCTTGCTACAAACTCTAGATCTACACATAATGAAAGTTTCTGGATGTAATCTTCCATATTGTCTGCATGGTGATGAACTAAAATAGTATAAAAGTACTAGTTTTTGAAAACAGATTATTTTTGGACCTTTGTACATGTAAGTTTCAAGTACATGTTATAAGTAAGGTCAAAGAGACTGTACTTGCCAGAATAATTTTATGAGGGGTGGAACTACTTGACTATTAAACAAAGTGGTACAACAAAGTCACCCTTAATTCCCCTACATCATGTACTCACTCTGTTGGGTTTGGTCCAGGGTTAGTTTCTACATCTCCAGATCTCATGAGTAGAATCAATGGTAGATAGAGACAGACTCCTTCCATTGTGTATGAAAGCATTGCTTCTACTGAATCTCAATCTAGGAGCCCTGTTCGTGAAGAGATAATGGTATAATTTTTCTGATCTAGATCTGAAATACCCAAAACCTACTGACATTTTACCACTAGTCACTGGGTAGCTAGAGCAGATGTAGATGGATAACATAACAAGGATGTCCATGGCTTAGAAGAGTTAGATTGGAAATACTGAACTTTTCTGAGGAAGGTAGGCTACTCTTGAGAGCACCAAGTGTGAGCAGAAAATTTGACTTATCCTGAAATTAGTGCGGTGCAGTGTTGCTCTCATTTATTCTTAAAGTATACACACGGAGAAAATACACAATATTTGCTAATAATGGCCAAATTACATGTTGCTGAATAGATTTTCCTTTGTTTATACGATTGACATGCTGAAAATGACTTAAATCTCTCAGAAAAAGCTGTAAATGGTTTTTAGTGTTTTTGTTTAATCCGCCCCCTAATGGGCCGCTCGGCGTGCGGAGGAGCTACTGGCTTATGACGTCACACCTTGGACAGCTCGAACAACAGCTAGCCAGCTGATCTGAGCTTGCGCGCGCAGCTTGATGCATGTGCATGCAATGCATATGCGTACGTAAACACAGCACTGTACTAGCCTGCTATACAGCTGCTGTGTCTCGGGATTAATATGGTTCTTTTATCACAACTGATTACACCATTGGATAAATCATACAGGGTTGTATATCCTTAGAATATCGTGTTTTGAGATATTGTTAACGATTGTGATTATTTTGTAGATTTGAACTTGCTGCGATAGATTTTTGAAGAGTTTGCAATCATGGTAAAAGCACGAATTGCCTTGCTCATCTCTCACCGAGGGGTCGTGAACGGTGCAGCCCTTGGCGTTGGTTGTTGGTGAAGCGTTTAATTTGCCCATTGACATTCGGAGATATAATGCTTAAAATTCCACGTAAATTTAGAGTGACTTCATTCTTAAGAAGACTTATTCTGTGTTGAATCTATATTGATTTTAATATGATTTTTTTTCTTTTTAATCTGAATCCCTCCAAATAAGGTTTTAGAGAAAAATATAATCATTCCACCATCATGACTTTCCCAACTAACTTACACGGATTAACACTACCATCATTATTTTGACAAGGTGGTCATGTGACATTTCCTCCAAAATTCCTTATTTATCGAAATGCAATGGCTAAAAGACCAGAAACGTCCTTGAAATAAAATCAATACATATTTCAGAGACAGAATATTTAAGAATCAATTATGTAAGCATTGATTTGTTTGCAGTATTTACGGTGTACTAATTTAGCGGGATGGGTTGTGCATACCAGTCCACCATACAGTCGTCTCTCGTAAGACTGCTGCTTTTATCACGAATGCAAAATCTGTCAAATTCATTACAACAAGGTCGAATCTACAAAATAATGTTATTTCATTCTGAACAATATCTAAAAGCATCATGAAAAAGTTCACATATACTGTAACTGAAGAACTAATAAGGAGCTATTCCATCCGAAAGTTTGGACGAATTATTGTTATAGCTAACGGATGAAAGTATCTCGGGATTTGCACAATAATATAAAGACTTAAAAAAACCAAATGAACAATTTCACAATGAAAACAATGTCACTTTGTTTTATTATCTTTTTTCCCCCACTCATCCTCGTGCTGAGGATAGACCTATTTCAATTATGTTTTAATATAATGAAACAGAATACATTATTGGAACGGATTAACTTAAATATATAGACAAATGATAGAGGAACAGTCGGCAAGATATATCACTTTTGACCAGTTAGACAGGGCCTGGGATGAAGCATGAGATGAGAAGAGAGAAAGAAAGTTTTCAAGAATCAGAATGTGCAATGCACGCAATATAGCACAGTATAGGATACGTGCATACAGTAGACACAGTACGGGTGCCCACGCTGTGACGTCATAATCTCGACGCCTTTGCGGGGTACCGCTGAAGCCTGAAAATAGGGGCCCTTCTTTGAAAGGTGATAACTCCCGATCTAAAACAGTTATTGACAAGGGGTTTAGATATTCTGAATCAGTAAAGATTTTTCGTTGCAGTGGTATGAGTTTGGTTGTTATTAAAAGCAGTTTTGACTCTCCAGGTGTCTACTTTAAACATCTAAAACTAATATTCCTTCAAAGAAGAAATGTGAGCATGAAGAGTAGATCTAAGCAAGAGATGAGAAATCTGAAAAAATGGAAACTCGTAAATTATTCAATATCAATTTATACAGCGCATTCACATGAAAAAAAGAAAAGGAAATAAGGTAGGGCAATGATGAAGGAAGGATGAGTATTTTACTTGATTTATGATAAGGACGATGAAGAAGAAGAAGATAGGGAGATCAGACCAAAAGATATGAATTACCTCACTCACACTGAGTCACTGTTGGTTGGCACATGTCATCTGAGGCATCAGTGGCATGCGCCTGTAGCTGTGCAGTGAGTAAACATGGTAAATTAAATAAGACTGAAGAGAGTAGGTCTAACTTTTACTGGCAATTAGGCCAAAAAAAAAAATTGTTTGGTTGTCCTCGACCGACCGACCCTCTGAAAACGGCCCGACCCGACCAACCTCTTTTTTTTTTTTCACCCAAACGCCGAAAATACACAGCTCATATTTATTTGTATATATTTTTCATAAAACAGTATTATAACATGTGTTATTTTTCCATGCAGTCCCATTTTACATAACTCAATAAAACGTAAAAGTGATCTCAAAAATGGAAGTCATTCGTTTCTTTGTTTTTCTTTGTTTTTCAATGGGAGGAAAAAAAAAAAAAAACCCGACCGACCGACCCGATTTTTGAAAAAAGGCATTCATTGGACAACCAAACAATTTTTTTTTTTTTTGGCCTTACGTAGCAGCTAGCCTAGCTAGGCAGAAATATTTCGGTCTACCAATTTAATTACCATGCCATCGACGCAAATTTAATGTGATTGCTACTGCTCTATTCGTATTCCAAATGCTGACTACTGTGAGACAAAAACCAGTGAAATCCAATCTTCCTGAGCTTTTCAAACCTTGAAAAGTAATCTCTCTGTCAGAGTCTGTGTTGCTGTTGTGTTGGAGAAAGCAATATTTAATACACAGCGCATGCGTGTTGAACTTACATGATCTAATGGGGAATCCCCGGAATATTAGTCTTAGATTACAGACCCCAGAAATGTCCATAATGCGATAGAGCATGTGATAGACCATCCGGGTTTCATTAAAAGTTTGTGTCACCACTTCTATCTGCAAAAACCTAATCTTTAGGGGCAAAAATGTAAGACAAGTGCAACTACCAGAATCTAATCAGATTGTCTTCCTTTGGTGATATATAATGTATGATGCTCAAGTTTGAAATTCATGTCTCAAATGATTCTTAATATATTGCAATAACGGACGAACAGGAGGGACGAGCGACCCCAAAATGTGATGCCTCACTGGTGGCAGACCATTCAGTGGTGGAGGCATAGAAGGAAGTGAAAGGAACAAGAGGGGGAGAAAAAAAAAGCATGCAGAAATGGGATAATAAAGAAGACAGAAGAAAAAATAAATGAGAGGTAATATAAGAATGAGCAAAGGAAATCAATGGTAAGAAATGAATAGAGAAAAAGTGTTCCACTAACACCCCCCCCCCTACGTCTGGGTACCATTATCACTAATCAGTCAGATATAACGGGGAAATTACCTGAATTTTATTGCTTGTAAAATTTAGAGAAAAATACCAATCAATGTTTAAAAGAAATCCCCCAAAGAATATTACAGTAATGAATTTTCAAAGTTTTGATTTTATGACGTCAATTGTGAGCAGATTTCCCATTATGTTGTATAATGTAAATTTAAATTGCCATGGCAACTAAGTACATGTTACATGATTAGCTTACATTGGTCTTATTGATAGGCCTACAGCTCAACAATCTAAAGGGACTCAGAGAGAAAATTTCAACCGAATATTGCTTCATATGAAATGCCAAGCAAATAATTGTGTTGGTAACTGACGTTGCAGGAAAAAAAAGACATAAAAATTGATGATGCGAATTCCAATCACATTACTCATGTCCGAGCTGAGGTAGAGTGATACCTTTGATATTTGATATGACATCTTACCTTATGGTCTTGTGAACAGATGAGCACAAAAAAAAAAAAAAAAAATAAATAATAATAATAATAATAATAGTTTGTACACTTTTCCGTTATGCTAGGACAATTTTTCTGAATGGGTGTAGGTATAACTGACGTTTCATGATCGATGTTACCTTTACATGTAAATCAGACCTGCTTATCGTCCCTTTGTAATCGACCAAATATCCCACGATGTTTCTCACAAAAATAATCACCCTTTACACTTTAATGAAAGTTTTAGGACAAAAAAAAAATGAAAAAAGAACCACACAAAATCAGCAAAAAAGGAAATTTCGCTTATCAATATTCCCACATTATTTTGTTTTCATAATCTGTGCAGATTTCTAAGAAATCAACAAAAAAAAAATCAAAACTGTATTTATTTAATTTATAAACAACCATATATATGATTAATTGAAGAAACAAATTATTTTATTTCCATGTCATATCCTAACTTATGTGGAATCGCCCATATGGTGTTGATCATCAAACCTATGTTGATAAACAGGGAGAGCGAACTGAACAACACTCTCATTGACTGTGTGATATGAATAGTTAGTCTTAAAATATACCTTTTGAGATAACTACTAACAAAATGGTGTCAAATTAACTTACAATTTAATTTGTATTGGAAGACTAAAATGTTTTGAGGGGAAAAGAATGTGTTTTGATAATAAGCAACATAATTATCATGGTGTGAATTCACTGAGTAGTGAAAAATGTCCATTCAAATGGCCTGAATTATAAGACTACAACACTATCAGGATGTTGCATTATAGGGTTAGGAATCAGGGTAGAATCGAGTAGTTGAGGACTTGAGGTGGTGCTATACACTGCTAGTTTGTACTGGCTTTAAGAAAAAACAATATTCCTTCAACAAGAATCATTGAAATGGAAAATTTTGGGGAATTTACATACACAACATAAACTATACATGTTGCTATTTCTGTTGTTTTGTTTTTGTTTTTTTGTTTTTTCAAATCAATTAAATTCCAGGGTAATACAAGAATTTCCCATTCAAAACACAATGATCCATATAGGGAATAAGTGCTTAAGGTACTATTTGACTATTTCAGTTCAACAAGGTTGACTGAAATGAAGAATTTACCTCTTCCCCCCCCACCTAAACACACACCAAAAAAAAAAACACTCACACAGAGTATCATTTGCAAATAATGATTTTCCAGCTTTTATCGATTTCAATATATCACAACTCTCATAATTACATTAATACCTGTACACTGATCATAAACCTCTGTGAATAATGAAAATAATTTACAGGGAAAGAAATTTTTGTGAAGAAGATTGAAAAGATAACACATACATGCATCTTAATCAAACAAGAGAAGACTCATAAATAATAGTGTGAGAATATTCCCACAAAATGAACGCAAACACATAATAATTAAAATCGTGTTCAAGGTTACTGTAATGAAAATAAAGATCAACTCAAAGGCTTTTATATGACCAATCAATATATTTTCCAAGGCATTATCAGCCATGAAAGTTTACATGAACGCAAAATGCGACTGGCGATACAAATGATGTTCATTGTATCATCTTTTATGGTCTACAATGATTTATGAGCTTCAAGCAAAAGTTAAAATGCCACTGAGCAACACTATGCACAACCCTGTAGCAACATTCAATCTTTTGTGTTTAAATTCAATAGTGGAATAAACAAGAGAGGCAGATGAAGAAGTTTCACATTAAACAGGGGTGATATTCACTCTTGAAAAATGACAAAAAAGTAGACATACATGTACTAGGGAGTGAAGCGACCGAGGGGAAGAGAGTGTGGGAGGGGGGTGTCTCCCCTCCCATGGTAGGGACTTTTTGCATTTTGGGACTTTCAATAATATTGTGCATACCTGAAGGGGAAAAAAATTTTAAAAAACTGGAAATAAAAATAAATAACAATTTTTTTTTTAATTAAAAAAAAAAAAAAAAAAAAAAAACATAAATTGCAAATCCAATTTAAATCGCAGGAATATCACCCCTGATTACACTGTTTAAAAGCCTGCCAAATGGCTACATATTAGATTCTCAATAAATGCAAGTAATTTGTTGAAAGTACTGTTTGACATGCATGAAAATTGAACAATGATTTCCTTCTGTGAACCAAGGAGAGAAGTATGAACCTGGTTGGATGAGCAAAGCCATCGTGAATGAGAGTTTGCTTGATGTTCCCCGACTGCTCAATACCTACAATATGTCACACAAAGAACAACAGAGGAAACAGCAGAAGCATGTGTTTTTTTCTGCATACTATATCATATACAGCTCTTGCTTAGACATGATATTTCATTTGATAATAAACTACAAGGTCAATATTCTGAATAATTTAAATCAGACCAAAGGTCGAGACCATAACTCCAGTCTAAACTTGTATGGATACTGTGTGAAATCCTAGACTGGAATTTTGGTCTAGATCTTACAATGTAGGTCTGGTTTCAACAAAGTACAAGAGAGTGTGATACTGCAGGTGAATTACAGGCACAAAAACTTGGGTTAAAAAAAAAAATGAATATGAATTCTCAAAAAATTTATGAGCAATAAAAAAAAAACAATCAGGGTGTGGGTAGGGACATACATGTAGAAACGTTTTGAGTTTTATGGTTCAAAACCAAACAATCCAGTGCATTCTGTGATGAATTTTTTACTTTTCAATGAGAATTCATTTTTTCTCTTGTCTATAGAATCCTAACCAAAAACAAATAGAAAGAAAAAAAAAGAAGGAAATCTACAGATATGAGGGGAATTTTTGTGCCTAAACTTACCATAAAAAGAGTGTGATACAACAGCGTCTGTTAAACTGTATAGATCTATGTATGTATCAGGCTTAATTATTGTTTGACAAGGATCCCCTATAGTTAAGGAATCCCTGTGATGGCCAATGAGTTTAAAGCAGAGCCATATATTTCATCTTCAACAACTAAGCAACTAGGTTCATTGGTTACTTTTTTATATTCCTAATCTTTCATTTAACATGTAAACCTTTTTAGGTATGTGATATGTGCATCATTCAACTTTGATGATGCAATGCAATTATAATAACTTCAAGTTTTAATTGTCTTAATAAATTTTGACAAGATTATGTCCATGGCAGCACTACAGATACATTGAACAATACTGTAAAGAAGACATAGTAAAAGAAGAAGTATAGAATCAGCAACCTGCAGTAGGCATGGTACATCTGTTCAGGCTTGTCTAAATGCCATAATGGTAAGAGGTTCATTTTCTCCTCGTTTTGCATAAGAACTCTCTCTAAAACTTGGTATGAATATCTTCCAAATATCACTTCTATTTTGAAGGCATCAATTGATCTCTACCTCATATTATAAACAATAGCAATCGTATTAACCCGACGAATGTGTCCGAGCTATGCATTTCAGATCTCTCTCTCTCAAAAAAAATTGAATATCCGTCATCCACTTGTCGCTTCTATAATGAAAGGCTTGAGTTCTCTAGTATATCTGAATGCAAGTAGAAGTTACTGTTCATTGCGTCACGTAGCAGCTTGTAAGAATTACTGTCCATTCATAGTTACAATATTCAGGATCTAGAATATAGTAGGCTGTTGAGTGCATTGTGGTGACTCCCTGTGTATCAGCCAGTGTCTTCATCTACCCAGCCTACAATCTTGCCTTCCCAGCCGACAGGGAGTATGTCATCATCATTGATCACCTGTTGATGATGACAAAGATAAAGATTGTGATAAGAAAAGGTACGTCAAAGGAAGAACAAACAACCAGAGGGCATATAAAAATGCATATTTTAGAAGCATATATTGATAAAACTGTATGTAATTTTGAAATCTTGTAAATGGGCCAAAAAGACCACCAAGTAAACTTGTGGTGCCTCCAACATGAATGGCCTACACATCTGGACTCTTTGAGGCTATCAAGTGCAGTATCAAAAAGACAAGACAAGACATGCTGCAGTAGTGATCTTTATTTCTATTTACCCTATACTTCTTATTATGGGCTAAAAGTTTACAACACATTTGAAATGGATATACTTGATAAATAATAATAACAATCAAATTGATATAGCACATAATAAACTTAGATGCAACAACTATATCAGATCGAGGAAACGGGTCTTGCCTAGACTAGTATAAACTATCTTTTGCGATGTGCTTGCCTAAAAATAAGTAAAAAAAAGGGTACCATCTGACCATATTGACACAGATCAGTTGGCTTTAGACACGCTTCTTACTTCACCTGGGTTCTCAACTCGATGAGATAACTGGAGAAAACAAGTCACTCTCAAGCAATTCCTTGGGCAATATATTGCTTCTCCCTACCCAGGTGTAAATGGGCCGGTAGGAAAGGAGAGGCTCACCATATTATCAGAGATCCCACTCAGTGCCCTAAAAAATCCTGACTTTAGCAACAAAAAAATAAATAAATAAATAAAAATAAATAAATTATGTGGGCTAAAAAGCTGAAAAAGGGGGCTAAAGATAAATAAAAACGTGGTTATCTTTTGGAGAAATAAATTTCCCGAATTTAGGAAATTTCCTGAAAAGTAGCATATTAATGGACAGGCGGAACTTGAGGTGAAAGAGACTAGCCTCTCGATGGATATAGTGAAAATATTCAATGAGATATATCAATAATAATAATTGCCCTTTTTCTCATCTCAACCGATTCATGTCTAACCAAACGTTTGCAATACAGCATAAGTGTTAAGAGTTTATTTTTTAAATCCTGATCGAAGGCAAACAATCCCTTTAGTATATTATGATTTTTACGGAGCTTGAAAGGGAACAGCGGAACAGTTGAAATGACAATGTTCATGTATTAAGTTTATTGCAACTGTTCGTATAATGTTATTAATTACCAGGCAGGCAACATGTTATATAAATACAATTTCATAGACGGTTGCTGGGTGTGACCAATCTTTCTTCTTTAGCTTGGCCTACATCTCTGTCCGATTCTCTCTCGTTATTGCCTCCTCCCTACGTTGTATGTATCTGTCACTTCTGTCGTATCCTAAGATATCTCGTCTGTACATTATCTCTCTCTCTCTCCATGCGGTCTATTTATCTCTCCTCCCTGTCCATCATCCGATAGATGAGTTGCCCTCAGTTTTTTCCTTCATCCATGTCATCCTCCCTCTCTCTCTCTCTCGTTCACTCTGTCTAGTCTCTCTTTCTCCCTTTGTGTGTCTAGTGTCTCTCGTTCATTCTCTCTCTCTCTCTCTGTACTAGTCTCTCTGTATGATCTCTCGGTCACTCCTCTGTCCTCGCTCAATAATTCTGTATTCTGTCTTCTTTCTATATGGCATCGTTCACGCTCTCATCTCTCTCAACGTTTCTCTTCTTGATAGTACATGTTTCGTTCTGTATCTGCTACATAAATACATGTTTCTCTCAATTCTAACTACTACATAGAAGTAAATAATAACAATCAAAACAAATTCAATTTAAACTTCTAAATAGACATGTTGCCGCAACCCGATACAAGCTAAATAAAATAGGTACATTGTGTGTAATAATCCATCCTAAATACATATCTATTCCAGTTTCAGTTTCAGCTTATTCCATATTCCCAATAAAATATTAACAACAAAAATTATAATGTCATATTATTGCAATACGTTGAGAAAGTTACAAGACGAATGACATCAGCAGTATAAGAAAGAGATATGAAGGAGCCAAAGTTAAAAGCTAAGCTCGTTACATTATAGGCTCCTTTCTGTAAATTGTTTGTAAAAGACTTAATGAATAAAGAAAATACAAATATATATAAATAAGAGTAACTAAAGTATGTACATATTTCTTCTTTACATTGAACAGCAGCATACTGCGATAATAAGCTGTTAACATGATCATAACTATTTCTGCTTGTTCTGATTGATATAATCTGAACTTTCTGTCCCCAGCAGTGTATTAGTGCTAAGAATCATAATCAACACATTTAAGTTTTATGTAAGGCTACATTTGAAAGTGTGGTAGTCTAGTGGTCGTATCATTTGACTGGGGATGTAAAGGTCGAGAGTTAGATTACCGGCACTTATGTACACTCAGATGCAAATGGGTACCCGCGGAGGATGATACTATACAGTCGCCGGTGTTGGCCGACACAAAGCATACAATACAATACAATACAATACAATACAATATTTGCATTTATATAGCGCTCATTACTGGAGCATCACAGCGCTTTACATCATAAACATATATATATTTTAATAAGAACAATGATAACAAAATAACATGAATTGATTATGAATTAATGATTAATAAGCATGGAATAGAATCCAATAAATGGGGTAATAATATATTGTAATAATTATTATTATTATCTTTTAATAATGAAATTTGACATGGATTGATATATCCTCTTCATCTTAAATCTCTCAATATCAAGTGAGGTTTTTATAGCTCTCTATCTATAATTACAATTTTTCTCAATTCTGTTTATGGTTTGGTTACTCAACATTATTACCATAACCCAGTACCAGTTTTAATTTTAACATCACGATACATACTTCCTCCTACACTGCAAAAACTGGGGTGTTAAATTTAACACCACGGGTGTTAAATCTAACACCGGCCCGGAATCTATATCCGACCACACCAACTGGTGTTATATTAACACCAGTTTGGGTGTTAGAAATACATTAATAAAACTATTTGGTGTTATTTTAACACCACATTCTGGTGTTAATTTGACACTTTTCATAGTGTTAATTTCGAATTTGATACCAGTGGGTGATGATTTCACTGGCGTTATCCGTATAGAATGCTATTCATCTGGGGAAATTACGTAAAAATACAAAGCGTCATCCCCCTGATGAATACATAGGGCGAGCGAATTTACGCTAGTGAGTGGTTGATTTTATTCTTGTTGGTGTTAATTTAACACCAATCGGTGTGGTCGGATATAGATACCAGGGCTGGTGTTAAATAACACCAGCTTTTGGTGTTAAAAAATATTCAGTTTACTTCATAAACTAAAGCTAAATTTGCTGCTATATTTGTGTTTATGATATTTATAATTGATATACATGTATATCAAATGATATGACGTTTACCTGCAAAAATTTCAACAAAGTGCTTTTTCAGAATTTGTCTTAACAGCAAGTGGTGTTAGAGAGATAGCATTCTAATTCCGAAATCTAACACCACAAATTTAACACCCGCATGGTGTTGCATATTTAACACCAGCGTTTTTGCAGTGTACCGTCATTTGGGCATATGTAAAATTTACAGAAATGTATTTTATGTTTTGCATATTTTTCTTGAACTTCATATGGCTCATTTACTCTGAGTATCCAATTAATGTTACTTGTAAACATGATCAGTTTTGGTTCTTACACATTTGAATTATGTACATGTGTATTTATACCTGTTGGGTCTATTATCTTTTCAAACCTGAATAAATAAATAAGAAAAAAAAACCAAGAAGATAATCAGTTAAATGAAGAAAATCACAAAAACTGTATATAAACATTATTTCATGATAGGCCTTTCGCATATCACTCTGAAGTAATAAATTTACATCATATAACCAGAGTCACAAACTTTACCAAAGCAACACATTTCTAGCATACAGTAACAGGCTAAAAACTTGATGAGGTCTTACTCTTACTCCCAGTTTCATACCTAATGTTTAAATATTGTAATCATCATAAATTCTTACAGGCTAAAAACTTGATGTCTTACTCTTACTCCCAGTTTAATAACTAATGTTTAAATATTGTAATCATCATAAATTCGTACATATATTGATTGATGATGAGCTCCAGATGAAGTTTGATTCCAATTGTTTTATACATGTACTGATCATGTGCAGAATTTCAACATGATTACACTACACAAACATAATTGCTGTGCAGAA
This sequence comes from Paracentrotus lividus, assembly GCA_940671915.1. Lineage (NCBI taxonomy): Eukaryota > Metazoa > Echinodermata > Echinoidea > Camarodonta > Echinidae > Paracentrotus > Paracentrotus lividus. The sequence continues at coordinate 37,313,045 of CALNVZ010000174.1, read as the reverse complement.
GGACATATCAACATTGGTAGCAAATTTAAAACAAGTTTTGATTGGCTTTTCTGCAAAAAGTTTATTCAACAAGGATCCTGATTGGTTGCTACCAATTTGCAATTGATTGTAACTCTTGAAAATTTACAGGGCAATGGTATAACAGAAGTTAGCATCTTCCATTCAGAAATAGATACATTTTACTCCTGTATTGTCATTAACAAGCTGTGTTCCAAGTCCCTATTTCAAACTATGCAGATGTCTCTCTGTATCTCGGTGATAATTACAATGGCATTTCATTCTAACAAAGCAGTTGCCCTAGTCTTAATGCACACCTCAGTATAACAAGAGTGGACTGTATTGTATTTGACATAGAAGAAGATGGTAGAGCTAACAAGGTGGTCAAGATAAAGCCAATTACCATGTTATACTGAACATGAAGGCACATCACAGGTGTACATGTTTGAAATTAGTACCGGGAGAATCAACTAGTTTTAATGAAATCAGGTTATGATAGGAGATGACTTTATTCATATATGTATCATTTGTTATCATATTGAGTATGTAACCTCTAGAGTATGTTTGAACAATTTTGCAAGAAATTTTCATAACAATGGGATTCAGTGATGCGTGACATTGGTAAGCTGAGAGAGATTTCATTAATGGTCGAGTCACAGTTTCCAGTGATATAAACTTATCATAATCACCATTGTAATATTATTGAAATTATTGATGATCAAACCTGGGTTTCCTTTTTAGTCACATTCAAACAACCCATCTCATTCTCAAGGAGCGGGAAAGTAAATCACTCACAATTTTGCGAGACATTTTCAGAACAATGGGGTTCAGCGATGCGTGACATTGGTGAGCTGAGAGAGGTATCATTAGAATGGTAATGAGTTGCACTTTCCAGTGATATAAATTTCATAATCACCCTTGTAATATTTTTGAAATTATTGATGATCAAACGTGGGTTTCCTTTTTTTTATACACCCCGTTTCGTCCAGTTCACTTGACATCCATTAAAAAAGATTATATTACAAACTCTTGACAAGCGATGTACATTCAAATTAATCCAACATTTACATATAAATATATGATAAAAAACATCAATGTTCACCATTTTTATATATACTTTTGCTATCATTTCCCCCCCCCCCCTAATTGGACTATTAAAAAATTGGCAATATCTTGTCCGTTCATGATTATTTCACTATCACATATACTCTTTAATTTATTTCCCTTTTTCTCGGTTACACAATGCAATTTATAAGTTTCCATGTTCCATTTGTGTTATAACAGACAGGTTTAAATTGTGAATCAAAATATTTGCATTTGCTATCTTTATTTACAATTTTAAAGATATTTGTAATAATTAAAGAACAAGATGTGACTGAGCTTTATCCTTAGTTTGCTATTGTTAGAAAAAAAGTGTTTCACATTAGAAGTAAATCATGGTTCGACATCATGAGTAAGAGGTAAATTTCTTGTAATTTACAGCTAAAATAATCATATGCATTAGATTAATCAATAAACAACTGTAAAGTACTATTAGAACATGAATAGTAGGCCCATACACTACAATAATTTAAACTACATTCTTTTTATATGAAATGAATAAACAAAACAAGAAAAAACAACACATGATGACAACCCCCCCCCAAAAAAAAAAAAAAAAAATAATTAAAGTTCACTTAATACCCAATTATACAAGAAACTCAACTAGTTTTGCTTACTCTTAATGAGCGAACATTATGCAGTGAAGTCATTGCAGTTCCAATGCACCCAAGAAGTTAGCTTGCTATACCTGATGGTTTCATCCTGCATCTAGGTTCCATGTGAGTATAGAGAAGCATCGTCTTCATTTGTGAAAGGGAAATCCTCAGATTAATCAGGAAGGTGTGATCTGTTAATCCTCTTCTTCATTTTGACCCACTTCCTCTCTTCACTGAAACACAATATCCATTAAGACGTAATATAATTATCATTTTGTGCATTCACATGAATTGAAGAGTCCATTGATGCAATTATTACATGACCTACTTGTACCTCAATGATTTTGTCTTATCTTTAATACCTAGATTGATTGACTAAAATAGATAATATATCTTTTTCTAAAAAATGTCATGTTATATTAAAATGATTTCAATCACAACAATAATAGCCTACAGATGTAAAATTGCAACTGTAAAAAAAAAATAGAGAGAATCTATATGTACATGTATGCAAATCCTGTAATTATCTATTTATTATTTATTTATTTATTTATTTATTTATTTATTTATTTATTTATTTATTTATTTATTTATTTATTTATTTTTTATTTATTTATTTATTTATTTATTTTTTTTTTTGGTGGGAGGGTAAATTTTACTGTGCATAGGCTAATGCAAGCATTAATGGGGAAATCCGGACCCAAAATGAGTTGCTTTTTTCAAAAGCAGAAAAATTAGAAAAACAGATAAAAAAAGTTTGAAGAAAATCAGACTAATAATAAGAAAGTTATGAATTTCTTTACAATGCAACATTTTTTTTGTGTGTGTGTGTGTGTGTATCGTAAAGATACTCATAACTTTAATATGTGATAGTCTGATTTTCTTCAAACTTTTTTTTTTATCTGTTTTTCAAATTTTTCTGCTCTTGATAAAAACACCTTATTTTGGGTCCAGATTTCCCCTTTAAGCATTTGCACAAAATTAGTACTGAAGACCACCCCTCCGCTGTTCCCTCAACATTAAACATTTTCACTTACATGTATCTGCATGCACTTTGCCCCTATGAATTATGGATAGCATTCATATTATTTCCCCAGCAACTTTTTCTCTGTCTGCCTGATTATTAAGTTTCGTGCCTACTTTCTATCTAATTCATCTTTAAACTATTAAGCGCTTTCTATGAATTAATAGGGGAAGGTGGGGGTAATCACGAATGCCTTTTGATTATGCCCCTCACCACAAACTAAAACAAACTAAGATGAAATAAACCATATGAATATCAAGTGTGTGTTACACTTTAACTCTACACAGATTCTTATTGAGAGAACCTTCACTGATAATTATGATAAAAACAAAACATGGCGGTCGTTCGGTATTACCCCACGTTCTCGGGACGGGGTAACCCCGAATGGCATTGTGAAATTTCATTGAATCAGCAAGTTGGTGTGTTCAAAACATGTAAACTTTGGTTAAAAACCTTCCAAGTAATGTGAAGAACCTTGGAGGAATATATGTCATATCCATCTCATGCCACAATGAAGCATTGTTTCATCAGTGCATATAACAACATTACAGTCATGGCGGCTGTTCGCGATTACCCCCCACACAGTGTTTATCATTGTTTTCTATGGCTGTTCGGGATTACCCCACACCTCCGGTATAACATGTTCTTACTTGTACTGATAACCTATTATGTTGACACCACATGATCACGTCATACCTTTAAAGAATCGTCCTCTTGCCTTAATAATTGTACAACCTGTCCCTGATCAACACTTTAATATTTTTTATGTTTCATAATTCAACCTTACGACAAAAAGTCATTTAGTGTATAATTTGGTTTTTTTACTCTGTAAGAAGACAACCCTACTCTGTAAGAAGACAACCCAAGCTCTCGACCTTAATGTGTATTATTTGGAGGTTTCTTTGCAGTAGCTTTTACCACAGGGTAGCGTCATAGCGCCACCCATATCGGGTTAGCTACAACAGCCACGTTCGGGATTACACCACCTTCCCCTACATCATAATGCAATGGTGGTACATAATATTTGAAAACATTATTATGCTGTATTAACTGACTGTACTATGCAAATTGAAATTGATACGCCTAATAACTGATTTGAATACAGTCTGCCGAACGTGCCCAACTTATCGTGATATACGTTTTCTTTTCATGTTCTGTTTGTTAATTGCCAGCCCTAGGTACATGTAGCTTGGTGAGGCAGGAAAAGACTCGGGTCATAGCCATCAAGTTTTAGCATGTTTTATGCTGATCCAGCTGAGCTTCATGTCCCTAGAGCTGGATTTAGCATTCTATTTTGTTGAATGTTATTGAAACTTCAATATTGTAATTACCAAGTGATGATAAACAAATTATTAACAATTTTTGGTGGGGTAATTGTGCAACTTGAATCATGTATGTAAATGTTCGGATAGTAACTCTGCAACAATGTCTTTTGCTTTCTTTCTTTTTTTCTTTTTTTGGCTCTATTAAATGTATGTTAGGATCCATAATGTATGAGGAACATGTGTCTAATGTACAGATATCATTATAAAGACAACTTTTTATACTGCAAAATGTACATGTAGGCTTGCATAAATGACATTAGGACCAAGATAATTCTTACCATATCATTCTGATTGTTGGTTTTAGACACATTAGGGATACCTTCATTTTTTTCTTATGTAAATTTTCTTATGAAAAAATTACATGGAAAGAAAAAAAATATATAATAAATTGAAATGTTTATTGACCTTTCATACTGTTTGAGAGTGTTGAGAAACATCTGCATATTCCTTTGCCTTTCTCCATTGAAAACAAAATTGTCCCTGGCAACTTGAGGAAAGCAGCTCTGGAATAAAAAGCAATGAACCGTGAGATGATTTATCTAAGATTCCATATACTTTGATTATTTCCAATGAACTTTGCTAATTTTCCCTAAAATTTATTCCCAAACATTTAGACAAATATTTGTAAGGGTATGCCAATCCATGGTGCCATAGCAGCCACAAGTTGATAATAATTTTCTGGTCATATTCCATATACAATATTATGTATAAGGGTGTAATATTAATTATTTTTTGCATAATTATTTCTTCTTTCAATAAAAACATTCCAAACTCAATTTTAGAATTGCTATACTTGTTCTTTTCGGAGTAAATTCAGTAAATTTTGTGTATACAATGTATACCGCAATTACTGTTACAATGTTGAAATTAACTCTTAAGAAATACATGTAGATAGGTAATCAAGGGGAAAATTAATAAAATTATACAAATGTACCTTCATTTTTGTAACGTGTTAACTTTATAGGCACACACAAAATTATTATTCAAAACTGAATATTATGCAAAATAAACTTATCTTTGCATCATTTTGAAATTAATGTAGTGTTAGGACATACAGGTGTGATTCATCACCAAAATAAGGCAAAAGTTACAGAGAAAAACTTAGTAAAGGGTCAAGAAATCGGCAAAATAATACATTAAAAAAAGATTGGGGGATCTTTATTTTCAATTGATGCATCTTCAATGTTTCATGTGTGCTCTATAAAAAATGAGACCAATAAAAAGGGGATAGTATTAAAAAAAGGAATTATTTTGCCGATATCCTTGACACTTTGCTGGCGACTTGTGTCTCATTTTCATATGATGAATCTCTTATGTTATTAATCTAATAAAAAATTATTTAAAAAAAAGAAACTTAAATAAGTATCACATGGTATTATATTGGGTGTTTGATAAAAGAGAGAAATATTAGGATTTCACAATTCAGTACAGATCAAATATTTCTTTACCAGTAATCATACCAAAGAGTAATATGCAATTTTAGTTTGTTTTATGTACATTACAATCATGTACATTGGTTATGTTTGCATGGTCAATGCATCTAATTTAGATAGACAAACGTTCAGCAAGCACCTAAATACATGTAGCATAACCAAGATATCATGAGAAAGCTAAAGACATCTAACTTCATATAATATTCATTTTATCACCACCAAAACAAATATTTTTCAATCATGATTTGATAAATTTGGCTTTCTTTGTTTCTTTTATATGCCCAGCATCACTTCAAAATATTATGATCAATATTCCTTTTTTTTTCAGAAATATTACAATAACTTACATGTAGCAAAATATTTGAATATTTTTATATCACTGGTTATTATTTCAAATAGATTACAATTTCATTATATTTTTAATTGCATTCATGGAGCTCCAGTTTAGACTGTTAAATATTTAGCCAAATTAATAAGTGTTCATTCAATATATACCTCACGTGATTCTATCTGCTCAATTATCTTTTCAAATAAGGTATCCTGCAAAACAAGTTCCAATGTCAGTTCTGTTAGTTCAGGCATGGACGACAGTGCCTCTGCTAGGTCATCATTGGCTGTAGATGTTAAAGATGGGATGGGTCCATCAGTAAATACCCAAAAGAATGAATCCTGACGAGAGCTTAACAGGGTCAGTGCCTGTACCTACAGAATCAAGGAAGTCAAGTCTGATCTTATCCAAACAATATAGTATATATCACTCAACTTGATTAATACCCATGCCCCCAAGTGTGTGCCACATATAATGAGCATTCCTTGAGAAATGATTATTGTAGTTTGATGCTCAAAAATTTACCACGGTTTATTGCGATATCCTATTACTATGGCAACACCATATCAAACACATTCTAAAAGGATATCTTGCACATGTTCATCATAAGTCTAATGTGTGTGCCTAGTTTCATATGAATGATTGAAAAATAAGGATGTACTGTAATTTCATCAAAGGACCAACAACCAGCAAAACTGCCCGACAATTAGATCAAACACCAAGTCCTATACATACACCTTTCAAAACTTTGTTTGGCAGGGTTATTGCTGAAGTTATAATGTCATTGGCACACATTACGCCCACGACCTAATCTTCAAAATTGTCTCGCTATTTTTCCTCATGAAAATTGCTTTGAATTAATTATACTAATTCAGGCATTAAATTTCGTTACTTTTAGGGCAAGACCATTTTCCTTCCCAAATTTAGGGGTACTTTGTCCAATTCATAGGGCATCCACAGCCATTTTTCCTCTAATAAAAAGGGCATCGAAGGCATACATGTATACCGTTACAGGATTTTGCGATATTAGCCTCCAAAAATGTGTGCTAAGAAATCGCACCTTCAGAATTGCTGCTTTCTCCTTAAATACTGAGTAGAACTCATCATAGGCACATTCACCGTAAAGTGTTAGGGCAGTTAGATTTGGCATAGATGCCAGGGTCTCTGGCAATTTCTGTGATCCATCATCAAGATTGCCATAAGTAAAACCATTAAGGTCCACTTTCCAAGCCTGTAGAGAAATTTTAGAAAATTGTCAGTTTTATTTCTGTGCAATCATCATTCATTGCATACGTTATGCATATTATGGTCATTTTCAAACGTGAGCCACACAAAATTTGGACTTATACATGTAGAAGGGCGCATATCTTCACATTTGTAGGTTATGAATGGATCATGACTCCTGTATTATGTATAATGTAGGAGTGGCATGTGTCATTACCAGTTGTATCTGTGCATGTACAAACATAGTTTGGTTAAAATCAAACCTGACGACAAAGTTATAAAGCGTTTATTTAAAAGCAGACAGTCGACTATTTAACAATTAACAACCCAAAAACGTTTGGCCCTCTCAACTTTATCTTCTGCATAATAGATCCAGATGGACAGGCATTACACATAAACTTTATCAAGGTAATAAGGATAGCAAAATATGCCAATTTATTTAAATTATTCAATTGTGGAGAGCACATCATGAATTCCCTCCCTGGCAATGAAAACTCTGAAAGCTGGATCTAGCCCAGTCGAATGCCTGCAGGATGGGGAAGAGAATTGTGTAGAATTTGATAATCCATTCTACAAACATCCTTTACACCAACTGAATAAATCTGATAGCAATTAAAATTAAAGCATTTCCATGTTAAATGGTTTTCATAATACCTGAATTCTTTCTGCTTGCTCCTGAAGGATCTTGAAGAAGTCATCATGAAAGGATCCCCCTAAATGTATATCAAGAGTCTCTAGAGAGGGTGAAGAGCAGACTATCCTTGCTATGTCACGAGAACTACTCTGGTTAAAGTCGCCCTCAATGTTCATGTTAACCTGAAATGAAATCATAAAATATGGCAATAAATCAAAATGCCCATAAAAACACGAAAATTTACATAAACTATTTCAGACTCTTATTTCAAAGCATGTTTTGATTGTCACATATATATTACACATGGTGCTGCATTTGACTATGGTCAACTAAAGTACACATGACATTGTAGATCCCATGGCAATCGATTCATATTCAAGATAAACAAGAAATAAGAATGTACCATCAACCAAATTAGATATGAAATTCAAGGCAAGACAATAGTGGCCTGAAATTTAATCAACTGAAAAAAGATGTTCATTCATGCATAAACCGATATGGTCAATTAAGCAAGTAAATGTCATTTTCATACCGTCTTGTGATCACTGTCAGAGCATAACTTCTAATGCTTTGATGGTCTTGACTTGGTAATTCAAATTTTTGATACCGGTATATGAAATGATATCCTCCCATCTGACACAAAATTACTAATAGATTTTGTTGATTTTGTGAAGAACTGAAGAATAAAAATTGATTCTTCTGTATAACCCCTGTACAAATTCAATGTAGGTAATTTGTCAAAAAACATCAGTTCTTTTAATTTACTCCTAGATCATCAAGTTTTGTGTTCTTAGGCAGTCTTGCCATAACATAATAAACATGACGGACGGATAGAAAACCCCAAAACTTAAACCTTGATTTGATTCCAATTTTTTTTTAAACTGAACTCACTTTTTGTCACACACTTTCTTCACACTGTTTGCAACTTACTGGGTCTATTCCAATGGATTTGTAGGCAGCTATGGTGTGGGCTGTCATGTCATACATGTAGGTATCAAACTCCTGTATTGTTGGGTGGACCTTTTGATGCACGACAGCTACTGCCTCTGGGTGATTACACTCAAATGCCACATCAACAAGAAGACCAGTTCTTTCGTTGAGTCCTCCTACCATGCACTTCATTACATTGATCCCAACTTCTTTGTTCCTTGATGCTGCAAAGTACAACAGATACCTGAATTCTTCCCCTCTAGGTAGAATAACTTCCATCAACCTCTCAAATTCATCACAATCAAATTCCAAAATGGAAGCAAGATGAATACCAGCCATATACTCTTGGAACAGTTTATGAGGGAAAAATACTCTAGGTTGTAAGTGAGAAGGGCTGTCGTCAAACATGGAACTAATTGTGTTCTCCTGAGATAGAATTCCGACTCTGCAAGCAATCTCCAAAGATTTGGGGCAATTCTGGAAGTCACTCTCATCAAAGACAAGTTTATTTGCTAGTAGCCCTGTCAGAGCAAGTTTGGAGACTGGTTCAAGGCATTTGTTTATGTGTATGAGGTATTCCCTGAATTTCTTGCTGGCTGCATTTTTTATCTCTTTCTGAGCAAAGTGTTCCTCCAGGAAACGAAACATTTGCCTGAACACTTGAGAGAAGGTTTGAAATGATTCCATCTCTTTCACTTTTTGGTCACTTATTTCTCTCCACATTAGACAGACGATGGCTACATAGAGAGGATAGTGGGCCATGTTCTCAGCTATCACATCACTGTCCTTAGTGAGTTTGATAAGACGATCTGCTTTGGCATCATTATCTGGAAAGAACTTGTGAATGTAATCAGAGAGACCATCTGCACTAAAACCCTTGATGTGAAAGAAAGTGTAGAGCTTTGCAAGGCTACTATTTGACTTGATTTCTTTTGCTTTCCAGGGACGGCTGGTGACCAAGACTGGACAAGTCTCCAGCTCCTCAGAATAAAGAATATCAGCCATTTCCATTTCACAACTCTGTAATGAGTTTTCAGATGCCCCTGAGTTACCAATCGTTGGTCGTGAAGCACTACTGGTAGACTGCATTGATTGATCTACAGATTGTGTCTGTTGGCCTTCCGTTAAAAGCTGTTCCACATTGCCACTAAACTCATCTAGTCCATCACATGCAATGAATACTTTGTCTGGATTTGACCTGATGTATTCAGTGAGCTGATGAGCTGTTGTTGGGTTATTTTTTGTCAGGTAAGATTTGGCAATCTCACCAAGAGTGTATCGTTTACATAAACGTAACGGTACAATGAGAACCAAGTCAAACTCCTGGAAATACTTTCCATTGATCCAGTCCCAGGCAATCTGGGCACAGAATGTTGTTTTCCCAGCTCCTGCTTCTCCTTCAACCATGAGACGCCTACGGCGCTCTCCATCAACTGTGATTTTCACAAATTCAGTGTACGTCAAAGGTTTTTTCTCTGGTCTACCGCCTTTATAATGCTCTTCTTTCAAGACAAGATCTGTATACATGTACATGTATTTGACAACGGAATTAGGATCGAGAGGATCTGATCTAATCTTACAAAGACTTGACCTGTACTTGAATTTGAAGTCATTTCTACATTGCTCGATCAGTGCAGCAGAAAGTTGTTTGTTCTGAGGTTCAGTGGATTGAGGTTCCTCTATAATATAGAAAGGCAAATAAAAAGCAATACAGCTTTGAACATCAAATAATACATTTTTATACTTCCATTTTAATCAAAAGAATAACAAAATAAAGGCCTACTGTTTTTCATTAATTTTGTATCAAGTAGAGGTACATGTATCTACAAATAACAGGACTGTAACAATGAAAAAGGTTTTCATTATTTAAAGCACTACCCCTTTGCCACATGTGCTAGAGACACCTAAATTTAGCAGCCAAGTAATCTTTGTTCTGAGAAGGAAAAAAAATGTATCCTACATGTATAATAATAATAATAATAACAATAGATTTATATAGCGCATAATAATCTTTAAAAATCTCTATGCACTTTACAATCATAAGAAATTCCCATTTAGGTGAAATAACAGGGCCAGAACTTTGCAGATAAATAATTTCCACGTAGGGTCTACGTCTTCAAATTCTTCTAATTCTAATTCTTCTTTCTTAATTTGCCTAGCACTTGCAGAAAGCAATGTATGATGGGGTGACCATAGTTCGCGCAAATTTCAAAAATAGTAAAAAATGTTACATTCAATAAACAATTGTTCATATTTTACACTAAATCAACGAAAACTATAAATACCAAATAAACGGCAAAATTCTTAACTCCGAATTGCCGAACGAAGAAGTGAACTAGGTCAAAGAGTTTTAACGATATCGCGATTTCAAAATTCTATGTTGATTGAGCGATCGCGCATTCTGCTGAAAAAGTCAGAAAAACGTACAGGGTCATGTGTTATGAACTCGCCACCCAAATAGGGTGGTGCTGTTACACTTTTTGCTATTTTTCAGCATTGATTTTTTGATATTTTCCAAAGAAAGAAAGTTCATGTAACATATTTGATCTCATTTTGAAGCTATGTTACTGTGCTAGCTCCCTGTGAAGTTTCATTGTTCTAGGTCACATTCTGGTGGAGTTACAATGGTTTAAGTTTAGGACAGTAGGGGTGGTGCCTGAAGCGGCGGCGCCGCTTCGCGCCTGTACAAAGTCAATGGGAAATTTCACATTTTGTGGTTGATTTGGGGAAAACTTGAATTTCTCTGCCAAATTTTGGCTTATGACGGTAAATTTGGTACCAAACTAAAGCTTATAAACTGCTTTATACCATAACATCACTGAACAATAGGTTTTATGTCACAATAGCAACCAGGAAGACCCAACAATCATTATTAGACTTAAAAAAGCAATGCCTCCTGTACAAAGTCATTAGGAATGAGAGATATTGCAGTACCGTTGGGGAAACTGCAATATCTCTGCCAAAATTTAGCCTATTTTTGTAAATTTTGCACCAAATTGAAGCTTATAAACTGCTTTATACCATCATATCACTTAAACAATGTGTTTGATGGTGCAACAGTACTTGGCAGGACTCAACCCCCTCATGAATTTGAAAAAAATCTATATTTTCGGGGCAAAATTTTGGATCTTTATATTTTTCATTCTAAAATTGTAAACCATAATGAATTATACCTTATTTGAAAGGTATGAATACTCTCTATCATAATATAATAATGTCATTACTATTTGGCTGATAATAGATGACTTGATGATAAAAAAAATGAAAATTAATAAAAAATCTATATTTCCTGAAATTTTTCAGAATAACTTTTTTATCTTGCACCTGGTATAATTTTTCAATGCAGATTTAGATTCCTTGATGAATTTCCTTTCAGAAAATGTATAGTTTTGATATAGTATACTTTTCGAGATACACGTCTTTGAAGTGAAAAAGGTTCTTTTTTTAGTCAAATTGGCATGTAACGCAAAAGGCGGCGAACTTATAACACACGGCCACAGCGAGACCTTAATTCACGCACAAGCATTTGACAAAGATTTATCAAGAAATTCCATCTAAGGAAAAGGAATTACAGTAACTGTAAGTCAAAATTTCATAGAATGAGATGATACTAATATTTAATTACAATTTTGATGACATTAAATGGAAAATGATGATTTCCAGACCCTTGCCGGATTTTTACGAAACAGACATGCAAGTTTCCTATGTTTGATCAATAATTTCACAATTTAATACACCATACCGTGAAGACAATTTGGTTACTAGGTAATTTTGGATGGTGCTATCAGATTTTCACAATATTAACTATTTCTTAAGATATTCGTTGTGCGTGAATTAAGGATACACATGAATTATGGTCACACCACCATACAGAATAGTAACTAATTGTGACTTATTCGGGGAGAATCATAATAGATGTATTAAAAACACAAGCAATTATATTTCAATGTCATTGAAGAGTCACTAAGGCCCATATTCTGATAGCAGTAAAAGTTAACCCTGGGCTAAAGTTAACCCTAGGTTAACTAAACAACACCTAACCCACACCTCTGGTTTAAGTCCTATTGGTATTCTGAAAGCCTAGTTTAACAAAACCCAAGTTTTACATTTAACCCTGGGTTAAACACATTACGCATGCTCAGTAGAGCTCATCTCGAGCTGAGCTCCCTGGTCAGGGTCGCGCAGCAGTGCAACGCAGCTCATGCAACAATGCAATATGCGCCTTGCCAATTGTGCACAACACACTGAGCTAGGGCAAGCTAGGCAGGTTTGGTTGATTGATTTTTTATTTTTATCTTTGTCGGGTACTGCATACATTTAGTATTGAGGATTGGAAGTATTTTTAACATGAGACAGTAATTAATCTGGATTATTTTTCGTGTTTATATTGTTTTTATAATCCTCCCCGCCCCCTTATCACAAAAGTTAACTTTAATTGTGTTGTATTTAAGGTAGAAATGGTTGTAGTAACGATGATGCCCAGGAATTAAACCAGACTTAAACTACCCCCTGGGCTAGTTTAAATTTTGGGGGATTTATTACCATACTTAACCCTGGGTTAAGCTAAACTTTGCTATCAGCATATGAAAATTTAACCCAGGGTTAAATTGAGGAGTTAGACTAGTATTAAACTACCCTTAACCCTACGTTAAGCTAAACCAGGCTATCAGAATATGGGCCTATGAGTTTGATTTGTGACATTGGGTTTTCCTTTTATTATTCTTACCTGTCAAGTTTGCATCTAAATTTCCATTGCGTATTTTATCTGATAGTTCCAGTAAGCCACTCTCTTTTAGTTTATCTGCCAAAACATCTCGTTTGCTTATGCCAGGAAGTGTCTTGTTGTTCCATATCATGAATACAGCCATCAATGCATTGATGTTGTTATTCAATTGTTCCTTCATGATTGTCTGAAGCTGGGCATGACGGACACCAAGAGAATTTCCTATTCTCATGTATTTAGCTGGTTGGATGCGCTCTGCAAGTTGTAGAAGTTCCCCCTCCCACTCGACCGAGCTGCAAGAAAGCGAGCCTCACAATTTTCATTGATTATCACAGACATGTATTTTTTAATTTGGATTTGGATGTTACTCAAAAACGGTGTGAGGTTAAATGGAATCGAATGTAAACTATTTAACTTACATACTTTTAAGCTTAGATAAGTATGAGAGCTAACACATGGTATGGTCAGTTCAGTCTCCTTAAAACCTCTACATCATAAAATTTTCTTGATGTAATCTTCCATAACATTAGAGGTGGGCTATAAATGGGTCATGTTTCAGAACCAAGTTTGTCCGAGATCTTTTTTTTAAGCAGCTCGTTGTCCTGATCGATACACCACCAATTTTAAGAAAATCAGGTGAAAATTGAGACAGTGAAGGCCAAAAAACGATTTTGAGGTGGCGTGGCCAAAAATGTTGAGTCATCGTTTTTCAAAACTTGAAATAGCTGCAATTCTTTTATCAAAAGGGCTATAAAGATGATTCTGGTGTTTATTTACATGTTTGTGAGCCTGATAAATCCAATGGCAGTGTCAAAATAGCAAATAGTGGTGAGGAAAGTACTGAAAAAGGGAAATTATAGCTTTAACCCTTTAATTACCAGTAGGGTCTAAGAGGGCACCCCAAGACAAATTGTGTTGCTCAATCAAAACCACCGCATTTTCAGTAATGTCGTTTCATGTCTCTTTTCCTTATATTCTTATGGAACTGTTGACACTAAGTTCATTGATATCAGACATTCCATGAGAGAGTTAATTGACTTTTCGTAGCCAAAGTTCAAATCGAAATTTGAGATTTTTGTCATTTTGTGTATAAAACCAATGGCAAAGTCATGTTTCCTATTTTACTCTATAAATCACAGGTAAATCAGTTTAGACTGCTTTTATTGTTCATTGAGAATGAAACTAAATGGCCATGTGTTTTGAACTCGCCACCCAAAAAGGGTGGTTTTGTTACGCTTTTCCAAATTTTGTTTCAGTTAATGTATGACATTTTGGCTAAATAGAGGGGTATTACCATGAAATTGGTGTCATTTGAAAGCTGAATGCAAGCTCTATCAGACCTGTGAATTTGAACGTACTCGCACTTGAAATCGCGAAATGGCACGCGATAGAATACGAAAAGGCAAGGGTGGTTGAGGGGGGGGGGAAGAGGAGGGGGGGGGGGGAAGAGGTACACACAAAGTCTATGGGATTTCGCATCCTCCTGTGCATTACCATGATAACTTCATGGATATTTATTTTTGTGCTGTGAGCTTTTAGGACTTTATAGCTTGGAGTCTCATGCATCTTTTGACACCATAGTTATAAGGTTCCAGCCATTTACTAAAGCGTAGTTCCGAAAATCGCCGCGCTGCGCGCAGTTAAAATGACAATTTCACCATTGACTGTGTATTGTACATAAAGTAACTCAATACAGTTCCTGTTGTATGTGAAATGACGTTACATAAATGCAGATAACTCAAAGATTACTTGAGATAGGGACCTGAAACTTTGTGAGCTTCTTCATCATAAGATAGCCCACCTACATGCAAGTTTTTATAATTTTTGGCCCCACGATGGCCGAGATCTTGAGGAGGGGGCAGCCCCCTCCTTGGCCCAGGTTGACCAAAATATTTGGGCCCTTTTACTGTTAAGAATTTTTTTATTAAATGAAGAAACCCCCTACAACTATATATTTTCTGAGAGGAAATTTCAAGAGCAATTCAAATATAGTGAGCAATTACGACCTGGATCAAAGGGATAAAAAATATTGGGGGCTGCAGTAAAAAAAATTAGGGCCCCCCAAAATTTTATATTTTAATCAAAATATGTCACTACTTCACCCTACATTGTAGTGGATGGCATTTTTGAAATCTATAGGACATTTCCTTTCAGAAAATGTATACTTTTGTAGGGTTAGAGTTAATACTTCAAAAGTTATGACACTTTGATCCTGACAGGTGCATGATTTTTAGATTTAGGTGGTGTAACACAAAAGGGTGCCAGTTCAAAACGCATGGCCAAATCTAAATGAAGGCCTGAAGTATTAAAATTCCTAAAACAATGAAAAACACAGATACATGTGAGAATAAAAACAATAGAATACATAAGAAATTCATAAAACAATGAAATACATAAGAATTATTATAGATGTAGACCTTCTGATCCATTGTACTAAAAAAAAAGTCATTATCTGGATCAATTTTAATTCAGACTGAACAGTAGAACCAGTCTAAAGAATGATTTACCTGTGATTTAAATTAGGAAACCTGACCTTGTCATTGGTTTTGTACACAAAATATCAAAAATCTCAAATTTTGGTTTGACCTTTGGCCACATAAGTTCAAGTAATTCTCCTGCAGAATGTCCGATTTCAATGAACTTGGTTTCAAAAGATCCGTAAGACTGTAAGGAAACGATAGATAAAACAACATGTAATACTGAAAACGCGGCGGTTTTGATTGAGCAACACAATTTGTCTAGGGGTTCCCTTAGAGACCCTACCTAAAGGGTTAAAACTCTAATTCCCCTTTTTCAAATTCTTCACTACTATTTTCAATTTTGACACTGCCATTGGATTTATCAGGCTGATACAAATAAAAAAAAAAGAGTCCTGAATCATCGTTATAAGACAAATTCGGTTAGAACTGAAACATACCCTTTTTTAACCCCTCTATAGCGGCTATAGCCCACCTCTAGTAACATCTGGTCATGAAATACAATATAGTAAAAGTTACTAGTTTTTGAAAACAAATTATTTTTGGACCTCTGTAAATTTCCAGTAAGGTCAAAGAGACTTGCCAGAATAATTTGATGAAGGGTAAAACAACTTGACTAACAAAGTGGCGCAACAAATTCCCCTAAATTTACTCACTCTGTTGGGTTTGGTCCAGGGTTAGTTTCTACGTCTCCAGATCTCATGAGTAGTATCAATGGTAGATAGAGACAGACTCCCTCCATTGCGTATTGAAGTATTGCTTTTACTGAATCTCAATCCAGGTTGTAAGGAGCCCTGCTCATCAAACAGTCTGTGAAGAGATAATGGTATCATTTTTTTGATCTAGATCTCAAATACCCAAAACCTACTGACATTTTACCACTAGTCACTGGGTAGCTAGAGCAGATGTAGATGGATAACATAACAAGGATGTCCATGGCTTAGAAGAGTTAGTTTGGAAATACTGAACTTTTCTGGGGAAGGTCACATACAGCTGCAAACCAACATCAGTCAGTATAACTATACACAGCCCCGTTGCCGAAGGCGACGGGGCTGTACTTCCACCACCCCCATTTACAGCGAAATTTTCAGCAGTGATGTGCGATCAGGTGATTATACTGGTCAATTTAATCAATCTAATGTTAAAATGTTGTTGTAAGGTTTCTATGATGTTTCACGCGTAACAACGACTAAAAATGAAAGTATATAAGAGCTTCTTGACTTACCAAATCGAATTTTCCGTTGGCCTTGTCTCTTCTCATAGTGTTGGTGCCATCGCTGCCATTTTCTATGACGTCATTTTACTGTGCGAAGACGTATTTAACTCTGTGGCGAAGACAATGCACGCACGGAGAAATATACGTTGATGGACTCAATTTTCCTGTATTTTTCTACATTATTAGTTGATTACTTCATGTGAAACATTCGCAGATGTCACCAATTCGAGGAAAAACTTCAAAGATTTTATTCAATGTGAGTATGAATTCAAATAAGGTATTTTTGACCACGAAATTTGTGGTCATGTATAGATATTTTCAAAACTTCGCCAAATATGTCTACTGGTTCGTCAGTTCCCGTCGCTTCGCGACGGGGGCTGGTCGGTTTACAGTCAGTACTGAAAAATGGCTGTCTGTCGCCCTTTTGGTTGCTGAGGAAACTTCTCAATAATAATTAGCGAAACCAGCTTTAAACCTACCTCAAAATAAATTAAGATAATCTATAGTCCCATTGCAATATAATTTTCCTATTAGAAATTTTTAATTTTGTTTAGGATAATTTTTAGACCCTTTTTTGATATCCCACCTTGACTTAGCAGGAGGTGCTCAAGACACTTCTCTGCATTGACTTTCCATAGGTAGTAAACTGCTGCAATAAGGTACTTCCCAGTGCAAGGTCAATTATGAATTGACCATGCATAAGTGTAAGTGGGGAAGGTAGGCTACTCTTGGGAGCACCAAGTGTGAGCAGAAAATTTGACTTATCCTGAAATCAGTGCGGTGCAGTGTTGCTCTCATTTATTTTTAAACATCTAAAACTAATATTCCTTCAAAGAAGAAATGTGAGCATGAAGAGTAGATCTAAGCAGCAGGAGATGAGAAATCTGAAAAAATGGAAACTCGTAAATTATTCAATATCAATTTAGATCTATACAGCGCATTCAAATGAAAAAAGAAAAGGAAATAAGGTAGGGCAATGATGAAGGAAGGATGAGTATTTTACTTGATTTATGATAAGGATGATGAAGAAGAAGAAGAAGATAGGAAGATCAGACCAAAAGATATGAATTACCTCACTCACACTGAGTCACTGTTGGTTGGCACATGTCATCTGAGGCATCAGTGGCATTCGTTTTCGGGCTATGCCTGTGCAGTGAGTAAACATGGTAAATTAAATAATTAAGACTAATCTACTACTGGCAATTACGTAGCAGCTAGCCTAGCTCGGCAGAAATATTTCGGTCTACCAATTACCATGCCATTGGCATCGACGCAAATATTCGTATTCCAAATGCTGACTACTTTGAGACAAAAACCAGTGAAATCCAATCTTCCTGAGCTTTTCAAACCTTGAAAAGTAATCTCTCTGTCAGAGTCTGTGTTGCTGTTGTCTGTTGACAATTAATCTAGATCGTGCGACAAAATGGAGAAAGCAATATTTAATACACAGCGCATGCGTGTTGAACTTACATGATCTAATGGGGAATCCCCGGAATATTAGTCTTAGATTACAGACCCCAGAAATGTCCATAATGTGATAGAGCATGTGATAGACCATCCGGGTTTCATTAAAAGTTTGTGTCACCACTTCTATCTGCAAAAACCTAATCTTTGGGGGCAAAAATGTAAGACAAGTGCAACTACCAGAATCTAATCAGATTGTCTTCCTTTGGTGATATATAATGTACGATGCTCAAGTTTTAAATTCATGTCTCAAATGATTCTTAATATATTGCAATAACGGACGAACAGGAGGGACGAGCGACCCGAAAATGTGATGCCTCACTGGTGGAAGACCATTCAGTGGTGGAGGCATAGAAGGAAGTGAAAGGAACAAGAGGGGAGAAAAAAAAGCATGCAGAAATGGGATAATAAAGAAGACAGAAGGAAAAATAAATGAGAGGTAATAAGAATGAACAAAGGAAATCAATGGTGAGAAATGAATAGAGAAAAAGTGTTCCACTAACACCCCCCCCCCCCCTACGTCTGGGTACCATTATCACTAATCAGTCAGATATAACGGGGAAATTACCTGATTTTTATTGCTTGTAAAAGTTAGAGAAAAATACCAATCAATGTTTAAAAGAAATCCCCCAAAGAATATTAAAGAAATGAATATTCAAATTTTTGATTTTATGACGTCAATTGTGAGCAGATTTCCCATTTTGTTGTATAATGTAAATTTAAATTGCCATGATAACTAAGTACATGTTACATGATTAGATTACATTGGTCTTCTAATTGATAGGCCTACCGCTCAACAATCTAATCATAGTAAAGGGATTAGGATAGAAAATTTCAACCGAACATTGATTCATATGAAATGCCAAGCAAATAATTATGCGTCGGTAACTGACGTTGCATAAAAAAAAGACATATGATGTGAATTCCAATCACGTTATCTCATGTCCGAGCTGAGGTAGAGTGATAGCTTTGATATAATATCAGACATGTACCTTATGGTCTTAGGAACAGATGTGCAAAATGACAGGAAAACAATTTGCACATTTTCCAGTAGGACGATTTTTATGAAGGGTTGTTGGCAACTGATGTTTCATTACTGATGTTACCCTTACATCAGACCTGCTTTTTGTCCCTTTGTAATTGACCAAATATCCAATGATGATTGAAATACACAGAGGCACAATAATGTAATCATTCTTTGCACTTTGGTGAATTTTCTAGGAAAATATAGTAAAAGAACCCCACAAAATAAATAATGGAATTTTGGTTACCACTTACTGGTATCTACATTTGTATATTCCCATGTTTGTTTTAATGATATTTGCAGACTTCAAAGATTTTTTTGATTTTTTCAATCCAATATGTATTCATTTAATTTGAATCTGTCTAATAGCAACCACGACATTAGAATTAAGATTAATTGAATAAATGGCTGAGGATACCAATTTCTCTTTTTTTTAATGTCATGTCCTGAATTCTGTGGAATTCCCCATACATGTATGTTGTCGATATATCATCAAAATCATGTTTACAAATATATTCCTCTAATAAAAAAACCATGAAAATAGCAAAATTTAGGGAATTTACATACGCAGAATAATGGGCGAGCTGCTTGCCAATGACGTCACAAAATATAGAAATTCAAATATTCATAACCTCTTTATTCTTCGATGGATTTACTTAAGACCTTCACTGACATTTTTTCCAGCTTTTAAAAATACAATTAAATTCCAGGGTGAACTTCCCCTTTAAGAAGAAAAGGATAATTATGCTTTGGAAGTCATAAGCCAACCCCCTGGTTTATATCCACTTGGTCGAACAACAGTTGGTCCAATTTTCTGTTTCTCTAATACAACAAGGGCTAAACCCATTTGGTCTAACAATTTGGTCTAAGATTTCCATGGTCTGATACATAATTTGTCTAATTCTCACTTGGCCTAATGGTGGCTTGGTCTTATTGCCAATTCGTCTAATCGCCATTTTGTCTAAACCAGTCTGTTACTGGAAGTGACTAATTGGTGTTAGAACAAGTGGACATTAAACAAAATGGACATTAGACGAACTGGGAATTAGACAAAATGGCAAATAGGCGAAGTTGCAATTAGACCAAAATGTAATTAGAGGAACTGGTTGTAGACAAAATGGAATTACATGTAGACCATGTGGGATGAGACCAAACAGGCATCAGTCAAAAAGGGACCCAGTTCAAAAAGGTGATTAGAATGGCCAATTTGTAGTAAGAGTTCTTTTAATTACCACAACTCACTTAACTCTTACATGTATTAAGACATTCAACATTGACTTTATAGTCAAATTAGATGCGATTGGCCAAAACATATAGCTGCAACTAAACAGGTCAATAAACCCTTTAGCACCTAAACCGCCCAAGACTGCCAGGCCGGTCAGATTACTCACTAAACCACCTGCCATTTTCCACATGCTATGGTAATGAAGGTATCCAAAATACATTGAATGTGGTCAAATATGCCCATACTTGTTGTACATTACCTACAGGGTACATGCTGTGTCAGATTTTGCACAAAAAGAGAAAATGCATGGGCGGAGTAAATATAAGAATTTCCCATTCCAACACACTGATCCATACAGGGAATAAGTGGACACTTTTCATGCAGTCCCTTGGTGCTAAAGGGTTAATACATGTTCGACTTAGATGACTATTTGACTAATGCAAGTTTAACAAAGTTGACTGAATAAAGAATTTAACAACAACAAAAAACAAACAAACAAAACACATATCAATTTGCAAATAATGATTTAATCCAGTTTTTATCGATTTCAATATGATATCAACAACTCTCATAATTACATTAATACCTGTACACTGATCATAAACCTCTGTGAATAATGAAAATAATTTACAGGAAAGCATTATTTGTGATGAAGACTTGAAAAGATAACACAATACATGCATCTTAATCAAACAAGAGAAGACTCAATAAATAATAGTGTGAGAATATTCCCACAAAATGACACAAACACATAAATAATTAAAATCGTGTTCAGGTTACTGTAATGAAAATAAAGATCAACTCAAAGGCTTTTATAATGACCACTCAATATATTTCCAAGGCATTATCAGCCATGAAAGTTTACATGAACGCAAAATGCGACTGGCGATACAAATGATGTTCATTGTATCATCTTTTATGGTCTACAATGGTTTATGAGCTTCAAGCAAAAGTTAAAATGCCACTGAGCAACACTAAGCACACCTAGCCTGGCTGTAGCATTATTCAATCTTCTCTGTTTAAATTCAATGGTGGAATAAACAAGAGAGGCAGATGAAGAAGTTTCACATTAAACCGTTTCAAATTCTGCCAAACGGCTACATATACTAGATTATCAATAAATGCAAGTAATTTTTTGAAAGTACTGTTTGACATGCCTGATAATTCAATATTTAGATCCTACTATGTACCAAGGAGAGAAGTTGAAACCTGGTGTGATGATCAAAGCCATCGTGAATAAATTTGCATGACAGCTCAAAACCATTATTATGTCACTTAAAGAACAACATAGGAAATGCCAGGAGCAAGCTGTTTATCTGCATATACAATGTTAAGAGACAGCTCTTGCTCTAACATGATATTTGACTTGATTATAAACTACAAGGTCAATATTCTGAATAATTTAAATCGGACCAGTGGTCGAGACCGTAACTCCAGTCTAGACTTGCATGGATACTGTGTGAAATCCCAGACTGGAATTTTGGTCTAGATCTTACAATGAGGGTCTGGTTTTAACAAAGTACAAGAGAGTGTGATGCTGCAGGTGAATTACAGGCACAAAAACTTGGTTTTAAAAAAAATAAAATAAAAAAAACACTGAATATTAATTCTCAAAAACTTTATGAGGGAGCAAAGAAACCAATCAGGGTTTGGGTAAAGACATAGGAACGTTTTGAGTTTTGTGGTTCAAAATCAAACAATCTGGTCCATTCTGTGATGAAATTTTTACTTTTCAATGAGAATTCCTTTTTTCTCTTGTTTATAGAATCCTAAACACAAATAAAAAGAAAGAACAAAAAAATAAGGAAATCCACACATATGAGGAGAATTTTCATGCCTGAAATTACCATAAAAAGAGTGTGATACAACAGTGTCTGGTAGACTGTATAGATCTATGTATGTATCAGGCTTAATTATTGTTTGACAATGATCCCCTGGAGTTAAGGAATCTCTGTGATGGCCACTGAGTTTAAAAGCAGAGCCATATATTTCATCTTCAACAACTAAGCAACTAGGTTCATTGGTTACTTTTTTATATTCCTAATCTTTCATTTAACATGTAAACCTTTTATATAGGTATGTGATACGTGCATCATTCAACTTTGATGATGCAATGCAATTATAATAACTTCAAGTTTTAATTGTCTTAATAAATTTTGACAAGATTATGTCCATGGCAGCACTACAGATACATTGAACAATACTGTAAAGAAGACATAGTAAAAGAAGAAGTATAGAATCAGCAACCAGTAGGCATGGTACATCTGTTCAGGCTTGTCTAAATGCCATAATGGTAAGAGGTTCATTTTCTCCTCGTTTTGCATAAGAACTCTCTCTAAACCTTGGTATGAATATCTTCCAAATGTCATTTCTATTCTGAAGGCATCAATTGATCTCTACCTCATATTATAAACAATAGCAATCGTATTAACCCAACGAATGTGTCTCATCTATGCATTTCAGATCTCTCCAAGAAAAATATGTGATTATTCATCGTCCACTAGTCGCTTCTGTAATGAAAGGCTTGAGTTTTGTAGTATATCTCAATGCAAATAGAAGTTACTGTTCATTGCGTCATGTAGCAACTTGTAAGTTTTACTGTCCATTCATAGTTACAATATTAGCATGCAGGAATATAGTAGGCTGTTGAGTGCATTGTGGTGACTCCCTGTGTATCAGCCAGTGTCTTCATCTACCCAGCCTACAATCTTGCCTTCCCAGCCAGGGAGTATGTCATCATCATTGATCACCTGTGGGTTACATCAAAGATGAAGATTGTGATAAGAAAAGGAATAAAGTCAAAGAAAGCAAAACAACCAGAGGTCATTAAAAAAAATGCATTTTTAGAAGCATATAGACACAACTGTATGTAATTTTGGAATCTTGTAAATTGGCCAAAAACCATGCTAGACCACCAAGTAAACTTGTGGTGCCTCCAACATGAAATGGCCTGCATGTCTATAGCCTCTTTGAGGCATTCAAGTGCAGCATCAACAAGACAAGACAAGAGATGCTGCCGTAGTGATCTTTATTTCTATTTACTTCTTATTATGGGCAAAAAGTTTAAAACACATTTGAAATGGATACTTGATAAATAATAATAACAATCAAATTGATATAGCACATAATAAAATTAGATGCAACAACTATATCAGAGGAATTAATTTTTTGTTTAATACAACAAAAAAAATTCATTGTTTCTTCCACAACATCTCTATTCAACTAAGTGAATTTTTTATAATTGATTTTCTATAGCTGCATGTACAGTTAAGTGTATACGTTTAAATGCATTACAAAATAATGTATAGAGTAACAACTTTGGCATGCAACGATCAAGAGGGGTCTGATCACATTTGTTCACTTGCACAATAGTAATCATTTATCATACATAACAGAAGAAATAACACAAACACAATGCATGAATTATATTTTGATAATCTTGCATGTCGTGATTTACCTCCTCTTTGACTGTACCAAACTCTGGATCCAACGCTTTGAAGTGAAATCTGTATGCCCCATCTCGGTCAAAAATAAGCTTGAAATCTGCTAGTGTGACTTCCCCTAACCTACACCAAACACACAAAGAAAACAATTCCAAAAATGAGCAAAGAAAATGGGATTCCACTGGGATTTGAACCCAAGACTTCCGGGGGCTCTACCACAAAGCCGTCATAAGTCTAAGTTCTTGGACAACCCACTGAAACGCATGTTAATTCTACAACACGTGTCACTATGGGTTGCTAAAAAGGTGCTCAACCAACTGAGCAATGGATAACCCTATGTCGATGTCTGTCCCAGAAAACCCCTCACTTTCAATGCCTGAGTGGTCAGAAGCTATAGATCCTGGTCAGTGTCTTTCTTTCTTTAAAAGATAATAGACAGTTTCAATTTTATAAACCATACATTTTTAATAAATCTTAATTATTAACCAATAATCCTTGTATAAAATACCATAATGCAATCAAATAATGCTGATATTTATAACAAGATAATCTGGCATTCAATTATGTGTATAGTCTAATCGAGGGTCAGTGGTAAACTCAAAGTTTGATTTGAATATAAAAAGGCCTGTCATCTTAACCCCCTCCTTTTTATCTAAATTAAAAGTCCTTATATAACATACTTTTTCTTATTGCATAGGGAGGGGGTATTGACTTGTAGGGGAGACTGGGGTAATTATGGCCCCTTTTTTCACATTTCCTATTACTACCATTAACTGAAAAGTCCAATGATGTTCTAAATATGTAAAAATACAGTCGGTCCATATACCTATAATATACAAAGGAAATTATTAACCTGCTACTTCTCATTTGCATATTAATTACCATTATGTTAACAACTTTGGGGGGCCATAATTACCCCACGGGTTGGGGTATTTATGGCCCCTATTGTAATGACTGTATGAATTCAAAGATATTATGCTAATTAATGATGGTAATGTATAATAAATGTTGTTGGGTATTCCTAATACACTTATCAACCACCAACAATGATTTAATCAATAATTGGTTCAGCCAAAATGTTGAAATTTTGCAATCAAAGCAATACATATATTTATGTACAAAATCGTACAAGTTAATGTCCCCGTCTACGCTTATCTGCGCTTATACACTGTTTATGCGTTGGGGGCCATAATTACCCCAAATGACATTTTTAATTTGATCCCCCTTTACAGCTCTACTATTGAAGATATTCAGGTGGAAGTTTTTCTGTTGAGTTTTTTACTTCCTATTGTTTCAGTTTCAATCAAAAGTTCATCTTAAATGATTTTAATTAATGACATCACACTCCATATAAAAAAGCAGACTTGCCACTTTCCAACGAACAGAATTGTAATTGCCGTACATTTTAGGCTCCCCTAAGCATAAAATTTCATGTAAATGGCTTATTTTTCTCATATGATAGCAGGAAGAGTTTAGCTAGGCATGTGTAAAAATTAAATTATCATTGTGTAATGCAGCAAAGAATTATAAGCTCTCAAAGACAAAGGGGCCATAATTCCCCCAGTCTCCCCTATTTAAAAAAAAAATTATTTCTGGAAGAAACAGTTTTCTTACCTCTTTGGTATTGATGACATGAATGGCGTGACTGTTCTCTCAGTGAAATATAAGACTTTAGTACAGGGCTGAGAGAGATTATTATTGGCTGGACTCAGTCTGTCTAAACCTAGAGGAAAAAAAGATAAAATGTAACATAAGATTTCTGTACAAGGCTAATACATGAAATACATCAGACATTTTGAATGCTTTTAAACTATTTCTATTTCTTTAAAATAAATTATTATTATTATTATTATTATTTATTCGGTAAAGAAAGATACAAGGAACAATACATTTCAGTATAAACAATACAAAATACGAAATACAACCATTGGAATGCCACGAACAGAAAAAGTTAAGTGAATTACCTTAAATGAAAGTACCAAAACAAAATCAAAGGAACTTCATGATAGTAACATCTTTGATGATGATGATGCATAAAGCAGTTACTCACTTGTAAATGATTCTTTACGATCACTAAGAGTCTCATCAGACGGTGATGACCTGGTTTGGTTGTACCTCTTGATGGCGCTCTCCGTTGAGCTGGACTCACTGATTGGTCGAGAGTTGTTATAATGTGAGTCTTGAAGCTGGTCCATTATAGATACAATACCCTGGAAGAAAGGGCATTTCATAGAAATAGTTTTACAGTCTACTCCCATTAAAATGATGCAATTACTACATCCAAATTTGTTCAAACATTATGTTGATTTAATTTTAATTTTTAAGTACCGGTATTCACTTTTTAATGGGTCCCTCCATCTCCATAGGAAATATCAATAATTTTTTAAAAATATTGTATTACCTTAAATATACCAAAAATTATATGCAGTTAAAGAATCTTTTCGTCAAATGTTTTATTGAAATGTTATATTGCATGATTCTTTGTTCATATGTACATATGATTTCTGTGGAAATGGAAAATAAAGTTGAATTGAAATTTACTGAATAGAATTGCTGAGCTAAACTACATTGAAAAGATTCAAACATGAAGATCTATAAAAACTGATTCACTGCAGAAGAACTGAATGGAACTAAATTGAATGAATTTGACTGGATTGCAGCTAAATTTGAATTGATCAACATCATCATCATCATCATCATCATCATCATCATCATCATCATCATCATCACCATCAACATCATCATCATCGTCGTCGTGGTAATCATAGTCATCGTTATCATCATCATCATCGTCATCATCGTCATCATCATCATCATCATCATCACCATCACGTTCATCATCTTTAAGCATGCTCGGATAGAATAGTAAAACATACCTGTTCTAAGGAATCTAGAAGATGATGACTAGGATCATGGCCACTGATGTTACTACGAAGGCTTCTTAGAGTACTACGAATCGTCTGCATATCCTCAGAACCCTGCAACACAGACACATGTCAATGAACAAAAATACAAATGTAAACACAAGGAGAAGATGATTATGTTTTACAGCATTTATACAATGTATAACACTGTATTCTGCTAATTGAATAGGTTTTAATAAGAACCATTGTGATATAATATAGTACAATAAAGAGTGGGAAAATGGAAAACAAAGAGAAGAGAATGATATGGCAGAAGAGAAGGAAAAAAGTTCAGAATTAATCCACAAACCTAGTATCCTACATGTACATAGTATTGGAGAACCATTGAGTACTGTGGTACATAGTCAGTAAGAGAGAGAGAGAGAGAGCAGGGTTCCCAGCATTTCAAGAAAACAAAATTCCCTGATTTTTCCCTGATATAGTCTCAAAATTCCCTGATAATTATTTACACCCATATCTAGTTTTCGCATGTTTTCACACTAAAATAACCACAATAGCCAGTCATTAAATGGACATTATTCTAATATGCAACAAAATGTAACAGAGTCTGGTTGACTACCGTATTTTCCATTTTTGGGCCAATCAAAATTCCCTGATTTTTCCCTGATTTTAGGCATTTCTTATTGAATTCCCTGACCTTTCCCTGACTGGAAAAAAAGTAAAACAATTTTCCCTGATTTTCCCAATTTCCCTGATGGGCTGGGAACCCTGGAGAGTGGTAGAATATCAGAGAAAGTAAAATAATTGGTGGAAGGAGAGAGGGCATAGCAAGAGTACACAACACAAAAAGGGGAAGGAGTATAAGATACTGGCAGTTACCTCTCCGAGCGATGACGATCTATCTGGATTGTGAAGATGACCTTCAAGTTTGCCTAGTTTTCTATCATGTGCTGATATATGTGCTGCTAAGTTAGCCTGTAGAAGATACAATGTCAGAGGATAATTATGATAAATTCATCCTTGCTATTCTTCACAGAAAAGAAAATCTTTAACAGAGTTTTTTGAGAGAGATAGTGAACTAGTAGCGTAAGTCATCACTTATTAGCTATATGTTAAAGTTGCAATTTCAAAATAGCGATGGTACATGTACATTGTACATGTAACTATGAAATGCAAATGACTTACAGCTCTACAAAGAATATGCTGGCACATGATGAATATGCACTGTGATTTTTCTTTCTGTCGATATAAAATAATAATTTTGATCAAATTTGGAACTGTATATACATTCTGAAGTCTTGCCTCATATTCTGATTGATCCCATCCCACCCCCCCCCCCCATCTCATCACTGCCCCTTGAATTATGATGTATGGTATGGTATGGACATACCCCTGCTACTCCTACTGTACTAAGTCTCTGAGTTCATGTATCTGTGATTTTATGTTGATCGAACCCTCCCCCTCCCCCCATCCCATCACTGCCCCTTGATGTATGGTTGTATATATATGGACATACCTCTGCTACTCCTACTGTACTAAGTCTCTGACTGAGTTCATGTATCTGTGATTCCAGCTCCATATTGGATCCTCCTGATTCCTCTAATCTGTTCTGAAGCTGAGTCTGGGTTCCAAACAAAAACAAGAAATAATTAGAATTAATGCTATCACATGTATGTAGAATAGTGGTCAAAAACTAATGCCCAACAAATTTGACAAAACAGAAGCCAATAATCTTGGTATGAGGTACATGTATACAATTTTTAAAAACTTTAATTGCCCAAGAAGTCCATATAGGGACAGTTTTCTAGTGTTTGATTATCTTATTTTTACATCATGTCATGTCAAAGTAACAAAATTTGACTGCAAAATCTTGAGCACATAATTAAACATGCAATTATTTTGTTGTACTTGATATATGAATATGTCATGGGTAATTAAATCATGCTTTTATATTCATGCTTTTTACTACCAGAACCTATGTCAATCCATCTTTGTAAATATATATTACAAATATAAATAAATAAATAAATTTGTATGCTTACCTTGAATGAGTTGAGATGAAGCATTTGTTGTGTAAGGTTTTCAATCTGTTCTTGCTGTTGACCAAGTAGTTTATCTTTCTGACCAAGTTGTCTACTGATATCACTCACTTGACGATCTTTCTCTTCTAAGGTTCTCTTCAATTCAGACTGTTGTAACAAAATGAACACATGAATGATAATAAAACTGTCATAGTCTAGTGGTCATGTCACATGACAGGGAATGTAAAGGTCAAAGGTTTGATCCGTTTGATTTTGACCAGCACTATGTCCGTGGGCAAGGCATTTTATCTATATGCCTCACCTCACCTACGTGTTATAACGGGTATCCAGTGCGTAAAGTTACAAATAACTTGATAGTGGGGTGCCTAGGTACCCAGTCATTTCAAATTCATGTAAAAGTTTAGTTTTTGGTACCAAATTGAAGGTTAGGATCTGTAGAACAACTTTTTTTCGAGTGGCAAGCATGTACGTTGAAAAATTCAAAAATGGCGCGCCAACATTTCAAAATGGCCGCCAAATTCAATGCTGTTTTGCATTCAGAGTCTGTTTTTGGTAGTACTGAGTCTTAAAATGAGGATCTTTCTTTCCCACATTTATATTTCAATGTGTCATATAATGAAATACATGAAATAAAACATGATCGGAGCTTTCTTTCAATTCAAAATGGCCGCAAAATCCAAAATGGCTGCCATTTTCAAGGTTTTGCATAACGCCATATCGTTTGAAGTATTGAGTCTAAAATGGACGATTTTTCTCCTACAATCTAGTTTCCAAGTGTCAGGAATTGAAAATAAATATGAAATAAAAAGATAATATTGGAGCCTTTCTTCATTTCAAAATGGCCGCAAAACCAAAATGGCTGCCATTTTTCAACGTTTTTGCTTCCCATGCCATATATCTTTTGCAGTATATGGGTCTAAATAGGGATTTTCTCTTCCTACATCTATGTTTCCATGTGTCAGGAATTGAAATAAAAATGAAATAAAATATTATCAGGGCATTCTTAACATTTCAAATGGCCGCCAAAATTCAAATGGCCACCAAATCCAATATGGCTGGCATTTTCAAGGCTTTTTCAGTGCTTGCTAATCTGATTTTATATGGGGGATTTTAATTCTCGCCTATGTTTCCATTTGTAAGGAATTTAAAAAAAAAAAAGGATAAAGTGAAACTTGATAGCAGCATATCATCATTTCAAGTGGCTACCACAGTCCAAAGTGGCTGCCATTTTCATTATTCTTATCTCTGGCAGGCACAACTATATCTTTTGGAGTACCAAGTCTAAATTGAGGATTTTCGTCCTATATACATGTTTCCATTTGTCAGGATTGATAAGAATCAAAATCAAATAACGGAGCATTTCTTTCATTAAAATGGCCAACAAAATCCACATGGTCGCCATATTCAAGACTTTTTGCATTGCATGAAACATGATAGCTAGGAGCCTATATCATTTCAAAATGGCAGCCAAAATACAAAAGTGGTGCACATTAACAGGTTTTTTTTTCATATATTTTATAGTACTGAGGTCTAAAAAGGACTGTTTTTCTTTCTACATCTATGTTTCCATGTGTCAGGAATTTAATGAATACAATAAGACATGATCAGAGCATTTCTTCATTTAAAATTATATGAAATTTATTTAAACCTCTCCGGTCTTAAGGCCGAATACTGAGGACCCCATGGATAGCAATGATAATTCAAACCATCAGTGCTAAATGAGCTGCAGCACATAACTCAAAGGAGAGCATGGTGTGTGAAACTGAGACTGGGTTACTTTGTACATATATATATGAGAGGCAAGGGCTCAGAGTTAGAACATCAGACTAATAGTGTACGATGGCACAGAGGTTACAACCCAGACTTGGCCTTTGCCTCCAGTTCCTTCAACCAGTGTGAAGCCTGGTCTTCGACCCTATTCAACCTCACAACATCGCACAATTAGGCTTAGGGGAAATGCTTTTGTCACTTCCTACCATCGAATATTGAAAAAGTTCGTTGACTAATCAAAAGGATCTACTGCAGCTCCCAGCAACTTGAGAATTTTTGTCAATTTGTTAGAAACCTTTGAAGCGACACATCCCCCTGACTGCCTGTATCAATTATTCGAAGGCCTCACAGATTACTCGAAGGCTTATTGAGATATATATAGATAATATGCCAGATAATCGTCGGAGACAAGCTTACTGAGACCATAACTGAAAGCAAGAGGATATGGCAGGAATTCATTCACAACATGACTCGACAGCAATTGGAAAAGTGCTTGAAGACTATTTGCAATGATGTACACCAAGCCTTAACCAAAAAGAGGTGACTGCAAACCAAGTGGCCCGTATACTAAATAAAAGATGTTCACTGTGTAGCACTTTACTCAAGGGGCCCGTTTTCTCTTCTATTATGTAACAGAAATGAAACCCTGATCACACTCAAAGAGAGCCAATTTCCCCACTACGGTGGCCTCCTGTAACCAAGAGCCTATGGTTTCAACCACCCTTTAGCTTATTAAAACTACGCAGTGATATCGAAGCCATGAAGAACAACAAGGCAGCAGAGCTCAACAATTTTCTGCGAGCAAACAAAAACACCGGAACTGTAGTACTACCCGGTGGTCCAAAGAACTACAAACCCATTCTCCCTGCTGTGGCATAGCGCCTACATGTATATACCTCCTTCTCAATCTGAATTGCTACATTGTGGATGACTATCTCATCCATGAACAGGTTAGTTTCAGACCTGAAAGTCCTGTACTGGTCAACTACTTGACCTTACTCAGTATATACGAGGATGTTTTTGAGACACCATTATTATCGGATCCTAATCAAGAAGCCTTCAATCTGACTAAGGCCTGCAGTTGACAGAGCCATTTAAACAATGCTCTCCAATAGGTGCTTCTTTGTAGAACTCAATGGGAGCACAGTAATGGCGCACCCAGAAGAATGGCGCAACCTGAAGAATTGCCTACCTCAAGGGAGTGTCTTGCCCCTCTCTTCTTTAACATACACTAATGACCAACCGGTCCATCCATATACCAGAAGATACTTTGATAGCTTCAAAGTAGAGTTTTTGATGATCATTAAGGCAATAACTGGGAGCAATCATCCCAGCAACACCTGTATCTTTTTCATCGATCAAAGCTCATACTGCATTCAAGAGTATGTATGGCATTTTTGGTGCCACAGAGAAGCCTAATTTGTCCCAGAAATCAGCTGTGTCGTGAGGAGTTCACAGTGGGAACCATAACGAGTATCTCCTCATCATGAGGAACATCCTCTTTATGGATGTTATGTACCTGTTCCTTTACTACTTGGTCAGGAAGGTACATTAAAAAATACAATGTGCAAAATGTAGCCCTTGAGCAAGGTCAGAGTAGCAACAGTCACAAGACACACATAAAATATTGGAGATACATATCCAAGATCCTACTTCTTCCGCCAACCTTATAGAGCAGTTATTACGCTCTTGGAGTTGGTGTGGTCTGGTGGATAAGTCGGCGGACCCCCCCCCCATTCAGAGGTCAACCATACACGATCCTAGTACGTATGCTTGTTCCCGATTTCCCCGGAAAGGGGTTTATTTGAAAGGCTCATGTAGGGGGAAAACCCCAGATATCATTGAAATAGGGGTCTTTTATCAATTTTCCCTTCCTATTTTAAATTAGGGTGAGTTTTCTTATCTTCAGGACAAATCCTAATATGGGCCCAAATATGGTCCAAAAGCATGTGAAAAGGGTTAATTTTGCTGGGTCCCCCTACGAAAACCTGTAATTGGGGGGGGGGGGGGGAATAATTCGATGCAGCTTCCCTTTCAAAACCTTGAAATGGGGTAATTTTCACACGGATCCTACCATAATAGGCACAGGTATATCTCTAAGAATCCGGAACGAGCATACGCTTATGGTTGATCCACTGAGTTGGGGGGGGGGGGGGGGGGAGGGGGGGGGGTAGCATGTCATTGACTCTTTTCGGCAAAAAAACCTTGAAAATGCGAGCATCTTAGATTTTGGCGGCCATTTTGAAATGAAGTAAGGTTACGTTATGTTTTATTTCATTTTTAATTCAATTTCTGACATATGAAACATAGTTTTTATAGGAGAAAAATCCTCATTTTACACTCAATACTGTAAATGATATGGCGCAGAATGCCTTGAAAAAGGCAGCCATTTTGGATTTTGGCGGCCATTTTTGAAATGAAAAAAGGCTCGATCATATTTTATACAATTTTTAATCCATTCCTGACACACGGAAACCTAGGTGTAGAAGAAAAATCCAGCTTTTAGAGACAGTAGGCCTACTACAAAGATATGGCGTGTGAAATGCAAAATGCTATGAAATTGCAGCCCTTTGGATTTGGGCGGCCATTAAACTAAAAAAGGCCCAAATCATGTTTTTTCATTTTTATTTCAATTCCTGACACACAGAAACATAGGTGTAGAAGAAGAAAAATCCTCTTTTTGGAGACAGTGGTACAAAGATTTGGCGTGGAATGGAAATACTTTGAAAATAGGACCATTTTGGATTTGGGCGGCCATTTTGAAATGAAGAAAGGCTCAATCATGTTTTTATTTCATTTTTTATTCAATTCCTGACACTTGGAAACATAGATGTAGGAGAAAAATCATCATTTTAGACTCAATACTTCAAGATATGGCGTGGAATGCAAAAACCTTGAAAATGGCAGCCATTTTGGATTTTGCGGCCATTTTGAATTGAAGAAAGGCTCCGATCATGTTCTAGTACTGTTTATTCATTTTGACACATTGAAATATAAATGTAAGAAGAAAGATCCTCATTTTAGACTCAGTACTAACAAAAATGACTCTGAATGCAAAAAGCATTGAATTTGGCAGCCATTTTGAGATTAGGCGGCCATTTGATGTTTTTTTAACGGTATAAAACCCAAAATACGAACAATATTGAATAACTAACCATACAAAGAATAAATAATATCAAAATTAGGAAAAAAAAATAAAAAAGAAAAATAAACATGCTTGCCACTCGAACCAATATTGTTCTCCATATCATAACCTTCAATATGGTACCAAAAATTAAACTTTTACATCAATCCGAAATGAAAATGAAAATTTACATAGACAAGGAACCCCACTATGACAAATAATTTGAATATAGAGAGCAAAAATTCAAGATATATTTCTACGTACCGATAATTAAACTTAAAGTAATGTGATTAAAAATGATTTCAGCATCCCATCTGGCTCTTTACCGATTCAAGTTGTTGTTGTTGTTTTTAGATTTTATGGTGCTTTCATTCATAATATGAATATTTACGCCATTGTTGTTCATAGCAACATGCCTTATTTTACACACAGCTTGGTAAACACCCTGGGTATGGAGATGCGAATTGAGATCAATTCAAAGGATTTGGGAAACTTACATTTTCTGCTTCTAAGTTCTGTTGAGCAAAGCCGAGCTTGAGACTATCAGCCTTCATCGTAAGTATGGCGTTATCCTGTTCAGTCAAGCGTGACTGTAGCCCCGCCTTAGTACCTTGGAGGTTACGACAGTCCTGTTTGACCTTTGACAGTTCATTACGGAGTTGATTGCACTCGTACTGTTGCTGGTTGAGTCTCGCTTGGAGTACGACCTAACAGAGAGAAAAATATTAATTGCCATACATGTTGTGAGGCATTATCAATCAGTCTTTTTGTGAACAGGTATAATTTTAGTGTCCTTTGCAATGAAATGATTTTCTTTTTCATTACTTGTCAAATTGCTACTTACATGTAGTTATAATGACTCAGCCTTTCCATTTATTTTCAAAATAATGTGCAGCAATGTACATGTAAGGAAAGAATTGATGGCATTTCAACTAAAACATATTGTATAAATTTCTATTTTTCTTTACTTAGATTTATTCTTGTTTTTCAAAAAGAATTTTACTAGTGTTGTGATTTTTTATCATTGTATTTACATACAGAGCCCCAATCAAATTCATATTGTAGATAATACAATAACTGGTAATAAGACATGCCAATTTCATGAATATCATGATTTATTTTTTAGGCACAATAAAAAATAAATTATTAATAAATTACTGACAATGAATATGTTCTTCACAATAAATAAACATTATTAAAAGAAATGTATTAATATTTACCACTTGTTCTTTAGCTGTTGTTCCTTCAAATTGAATCTGATCTTCCTCCGCCTCTGAGCTTCCATCTTCTTCTATTATCTTTCCATTCAGCAGCTACAGAATACAATCATGTACAAAAGGTTTTTGTAATATAACAGCACACAATATGTATTAAAAAAAGAAACCTGTCTTGAGTAGGGCTATTGGTAATATAGAATGGTAGTTTGATTGGGAAAAAAAGTCTAATATGTTGTCTGGCTTATTTAACACACTGCATTTCTTTCTGAAAATTGTATTTAGCAAACAGAAACGATGAGCTGAAGACATCAAAACAAACCACTTTTTCCATTTCCATTTTTTTCATGATTCAGATGCTACATGTGATACCAATCAAGACATATATCGACTGTTGAGAGCCATAAGGGCGCTATTGCCGATCAAAGATATCCCGTTTAGAGCCATAAGGGCGCTATTGCTGTACAAAGTCAATGGTATTAGCGCCCTTATGGCTCTCAACGGAACATCTTTGATCTGTAATAGCGCCCTTCTGGCTCTCAGCCGACGATATGTTGATTTCTTTCTATCTTGCTTCTCTGTTTCTACTCTCAACTCTTCCTTTCCCCCTGTACATATCACAACTAACATTTTTTCCATCTCTGTTTTTTTTTTTTAATATACAGCCTGTGTCAAATAAAATGGTACAAGTGGAAAACATTTTTTTTATAGTATGAAGATTAATCACAGCCTGCTATTGTTTGGTATTTTCAAAAAGCAGGAAGATCAGGCTTTCACCTGCAATTTTTTCATCACATTTGGTGTTGTAATTTTTGAAATATGACTAGTTTTCTACAATCAAGAAAAATCCGTTTTCGCACGCCGTCCCATGCCTTTGTGTATAGGTTTCGCATAATGACCATGAGGTGCTCAATTTCGATTTGTTCCTCGTCGCACAAAATTTAGCATAACTTTTGTTTCACGAAAGCAAATTATACAGAACAAAGCGCATCAGCAAGGAAAATTATTTGGCTTTATTTTGGTACCACATACACACATTATTTCAAAATATTTCACACCTAAATATTTTTTTTTCCGACTGTACCATTTTTTTTGACACAGACTGTATAATTCAACTGCTACATGAATACCAATTTAGAAAGATTTTCCCTATTTTCTTCTATTTATCCCATCTCCCTGTTTTTATTATCTATTCTTCATTCATCTTCTAACCTGGGTGAAAAGTAGGCTGCACTGCAAGATTTTATTTGATGGACACTTACCAGCTCTTGTAAGCTTTGAAGTAACTTCTTAGTGTCCTCTATGTTATCACCCATCAGAGCTTGTTCTTCGATCAACGCTTCACTCACAGAGATAGATGACCTCCGTGAACTAGGAAGTGAATGCGGACCACCATCTTCACCAGCACTTCCTGTTTGTGTCAAAGGGCGCAGATGTAGATAGAGTAAATCATGGGGTTACTGTTTTGGTTGTTGTTTATGATTGATTCCTAGGCTGTCAAGAGCCATTTTACCATGTGTGCAAAATTGACTCTGGCTGGTCGATTGAGAACCAATCAAATTACCTGGCTCGACCAACAGTGAAACTCTCTTTGGCAAATACTGAATGCATACAAGGGGATATTGCATTTTTTTTTTGTAGGGGAGAATGAATTGAAAGAGTATCGATTTTATTATTTGCTTTATCGCGCAAGCGCGTAATTACAGTACAATGGTGCGCACAAGAGCTTATAACAATGGATACACGGAGCAAAAATTTATGTTATAATAGCTTGATGAGCTCAAAAATATTGGCTAAGATAAAGCCAGATGAGGCAAAACCCCAGATCTAGGGGTCTATGTACTATAACAAATAGTGAACGTTCCATCATACAATATTACTGGACTAAATTTATATAACTCTAAAAATACTAAATCATCCCTCGTGCAAGTCGATTTCACCTTGGACTGCGGCCTTGGAGAAACAATCACATACTCAGGATAAATTAGTATGTGCCGTACATATCATCCAGTATATCATATTCTAGAACGTCCACTATTTATATAATATTAGATAGGGTGAACATCATACCTTGATCAGAATCTGATGTATGTGCTAGATTCATATGTTGCCTAGGGCTCATAGCTCTCCTTAGATCCCCACCTGTTCTGTTCATCATAGGGCTAGCAGAGGAAGGTGCATTTGAAGATGGTGTCATGGCTGTATGGGGTAGAGGGCTAATATCTCTAGCTGCAGGACTATCTGGGTGATCATTTGAGTCTCTACAGGAGTCAAATCAAAGATGAAAAGTGTTAACAAACTTAAAACTTAAATCAAAGAAAGGCTGACACAAACCGATCCAGCTCATACTTGTACAACTTACACATTATAAATGTCAAATATTTTTTAAATGCCATTTTATTTATGCTACATGTAGATCTCCAGATGCACTGTAAAATATTCCAGCCAATTAGATGTACATGTACCTTGCTACAGCAAAATTTTGTTATATTTAACAAATAGATCTAAGGTTGGCAAAAATTGGGATAGGATTAACTACTTCCTTGTAAAAAAATTTTGTTTTATCTGTCCTTGTTATAATGGGACTTGAGATTTAAACATTCTAATATGATTCTTTGAAAATCATTTTCAGATATCACCAGACCTCAAAATAAAAGGCATTTTTTAAAGGAATTAATGCAAGACAAAGTATTTTGTGCTTTGACATTAAACTAGACACACATGACATAATCTCCACAAACTATTAAAATTGACAAGTACCTTGGAAGGACTCGGTGCTGGTAGTCGTGATTGGATGTTGAAGAATAGTGATGGTAGGGGTGGTGTGAGCTGGAGTATAGGGAGCCGGTATGAGGTGCCCCTACGTGAGGGCTACCATGCAAGGGGGAGGGGGACATTGAATGGTGATTGCTGGACCTGTGGGGGCGTTGTTTATATCACAATTTCATTTGGGCATGGTTGAGTTTGGGAGGAATGTAGAATTGGATGTTTTGGTCCCATTTCAAATATTCATTTTTTGGGGTGCATCCATTTGATGTATGAGCATTCCCAGTCATGAATTTCATCGTTAAATTGTCACATAAAAGTTTAGGTTAAGGATTGTTAAAACAACATTAACATTTGTAACACAAAATGTGTGTATTAACAACATTCCAAATAAAAATAATAGGAATTGGTAATGGGATAGAACGTTTTAAATTAATCAGTATAGAATCACCAAAGAGTGATAATGTTTTCATACAATTAATTGGATATACATCGTTTCATATACCAATTTGATAAGAGTTTCATTACAAAAGTTTTAAGAAGAGTAGTTGATTGCATAGAATATCCATGCAGTCAATAAATTGAATAGTGAATGAGGGAGGGGTAAATTAGTGTGTGAGGGTACGGGATGGGGTCGGAAGTGAAAAGAAATATGAACAAAACAAAAATAAAGCACACGTTAGACACTCGGGTTAAAAATTAATAATTCTACAAAGTGTGAACTAAGAAATAATACTGTGTTTGAAATACAAATATTTGAATAAACAATGAAACTGACCAGAAATATATCAAATGAAAAAAAAAGAAAAAAAAATGGAGCAAAGAAAAACAGATCAATGCATATCCAGAACTTGAAATATTGATGATAATACAGGAAATTGTTTCGCAGAGTTAAGACACAAAATAATAGGTTGTATCCTACTGTTTTATGCAAATATCCCCCATTCTCTGAAAACAAAATGTATTAGGGAAAATACATGTGTATGTTGTTTCATTATCTACATCAATAAAAATTAGAGTATAATGGGGCAAAAAACAATTGACATGTAATTTTTCTTTCTATTTTTTCTTCAAGAGAAATATGGTGTCCTTATTATTTGTTGTTTATAGCATTAACATAATATATCAACAACACAAACTTTGTTAATTCAAAACAGGAGTGCTACAGATTGCTATCAATATTCAAACACAAGGTGCAACAAACTGAACGAACGTGCTTCAATCAATTAAGGGTGTCAAATGAATAAGGAAGTGTAATTGTACTATAGGTAACACATTCAATTGTGAAGAACGAAATCATGACTGAATCATAATTCAGGTGACTGCCGGGTAATAAAGCAACAATTCCTTCTAATGGGTACAATGTAACCTCTTGATGATCTATTTACATGTGTATTGAAAGGGTTTTATTAAACTATGAAACTAATATCAAAACTAATATGAAGATATGTCGTAATTAAAAGTCCATCCTGCTAATGTGGCGGTCACAACTCGCCGTACCTTCGACGTGCAACTCCTTACGATGGATTTCGTAGAAAAATCGTGCAGCGCAGGCACCTCGGTGGCACGTTGCATGTACGACGTGCAGGAAGTTTTTCAAATACCCTTACTACAGAAACGCAGGAATCGCAGAAATTGTCCAACGACCTGTGCATGCATTGTACAAACAACGCAGGCTACTTTGATGGCACGTGCCCCGTAGCCTACGACGAGTTGTGACCGCCGCATAAGGCAGGTAATACTGAGAAATTAATTTCAAACTGATTGAACCAGCAAATTTGGGGCCTAAAGGGTTATGAAAAGCCCATTCATGGCCTGATACCAGTCTCATTTGTAAGGTATTGGAATTCCCTTTTCAATAATTCAGGTAAAACTGGTTAGATTTAATAACCGCATGCAGTTCCATTATATCTTGACATTCATAAGAAGCATAAAATCATACCCTTGTTTATGCGTTGGCGTCATATCTTTATATCTTCTTAACGAGCCCCCTGCCCCCGCTGCTTCTTTCCTTGCGTCATGGATGGCCGCTGCAGCATTGGCAGCCATGGCTGTAAAGGATGGTTGACGTTGGTTCTTTCTCTGTGGGGTCGTACTAGGTGTGGTCCCAGGGGTAGTTGAGGCTGCACCCATAGGAGATGCTTGGGAGGCTTGTTTCACACTGCTTGGTTTGTAGTGAGCTGCTAATGCTAAGATCAACCTCATGATTGATTTCAGATTACCATCAACAATATCTGTAGAAATATAAACATATTATCCCACATTATCCACCTCTAAACAAATTTATCACATTTTTAAAAACAGAAAATGACAAAGATATGAAGGTAGTGGCTACTAATTTTCAAAGAAGATGACCAGAATTATTATACCAGAATCTTGTAAAAAAAAAAAAACAGCCAGAAGATATCAGACAACTTTCTAGTAGAGGGTAGGTCAGAATGGAATCAGAGTCAATATACGCATGTACACCAAATGCAAACATATACATTTTAAGATTGTAAAAAAATATACACTGTATATCACATTAACAAAAACAAATTACCCCCCCCCCCTTCTCCATAGATAAGCTGCCCCCCAAAAACATTTTTACATTTTTACACATTATTCCTCTATTTTATAATATAGTACAAGATACATAATTCCAATTCATTTTCAATAAATTTCAGATAAAACCCTCCTCTTGCAATGCCTCACTCACCTTTAGCCGATGTGTGATGCATCCTAATCCTCTTTGAAGCCATGAATTGTAAAACACGTTCTACATTCTCTCTCATGACAGTGGGTGATGATGGGCTGTAGTCTACTCGAGATAAAGCTTCTCCAGCTAGGCAAAATAGAAAGAAGACTTTAAAACATGCATTATAAATACAGAAGAAATAAACACAAAACAAGGACACAGGAATAGAGCTTCTCCAGCTGCAGAAAGTATTAATAAAACTTACAGTATACATGAAAAATATACAAAAGCAAGGACAAAGGGATCTAGGGCAATTGAACTGTTTAAAAGGAACTTTTAGTATTTCTCTTTTATCAACAAAAATCCCTAAAGACCTGGATTATATCAATTATTGACTTATTTACATGAATACATGTTTTTACTTCTCTTTCACGATTAGGTCTGCAATCGAATAATCCAAAGTACATTGAATATCTTTGTGTGACATTATCATCATCATCATCATTTATTTCAGTCAGCATTTTTCCCTCTTATGAAGAGTTACTGACTCTTGGGCCATGATGACACTGCCTCCTTCCACTTCTTTCTGTCTTGAACATCCTCCTCGTTCAAACCAACCTTACTGCTTTCCTTCATCTTATAAATATTAAATGTTATGAATGTTTGTTTTAATACTTACAGACTATTTCAACGAGATGTACAAGGGCAACACCATCCTGCATATCTCTCCTTAGATCCTCTACCATCCGACATCCAGCTCTTTTCTTGAGTTGAGAGTTCACCCATGCTACGTACGCTTGCAGTTGTTGCTGCACAAAGAACAAGAATTTTAAAAACATGAAAATGGGTTGTCTAACTATATTTAATTAAAAATGTGTAAAATAGAGCAAAACCTGTAAAAAGGCCACCAAAGAGTAGTACTTTGGACCTGACAATAATCTTTAGGCCGACATGTACGAAGACAGAGTGGTAGAATCCGGCAGCAAAAAATATTCATCACTTCTTTCCTGCTGAAGGAAACATCATTATTCTAGGGAGCACCATTAAATATAGAAATAATTATATCTGGTTTATTTTCTACTGTCAGTATATAAGCAAAATTTGTGAACATTGCCAAATGGATGGTAATTAGTATCGCTATAGCAACAGTGGGACTGCAATCTACATGATCAAGGTCAAAAACTGTTCTTCCATAAACAAATATGTCATTGTGTAACGAGCTACAATGTATTGATGACTGAAAAAG
Source organism: Paracentrotus lividus (assembly GCA_940671915.1). Lineage (NCBI taxonomy): Eukaryota > Metazoa > Echinodermata > Echinoidea > Camarodonta > Echinidae > Paracentrotus > Paracentrotus lividus. The sequence goes on along the minus strand of CALNVZ010000174.1, from coordinate 37,271,178 downwards.
CAAAGAATACACTGTATATGAATGTATGAAGGTTTAATATTTTTACCAACGCTAATGCTTTGTGAGAAATTCAGAGTACGTAATTGTCTAAATTTGTATATAAATCTGTAAAGCACTTAGATTGTAATATGGACATAATCAACTATGCAAGTGCTACGTGTAAATATAATTATTATCATTATGATTTGCCATTATTTTGCACTTGCAATCGTTGTAAAAGTATTCATTTCATCTGCTACAGGTACATCTGGGAAAGTCATATTGAATTCAATAAATTCCTATAAAGAAAGGCTGGATAGTGCACTTAAATCTCTAAATTTTCTCATATAGCCTCCAGGTAAATGTAGACAGATCGTAAATGGTCACATGACTTGCTGATCAAGAAACTGACGTCAAATTCCGCTCACTATGGATATGAAACGACACAACAACCTCTGAAAAACAGAGGGTCAAAGAGGAGAACAATTTCATAAACAGCATAGCCACAGTAATAACAAATTGATATTCAGAGAAGGACTGAAGTGGAATATCTGGGACGGCCTTTGAGAATATGATCATTTATTAACTTCCATGAAATATTGAATCCCAATATAACTGTACCAGAGATGTCTACATACATGTGCTGCAGCCCTTTTTTGAGAGAAACAAAGATGGAAGAAATAATAATATTTACATAGAGAGAATGTAAAAATAGAAATAAAAAGAAGTACAGGTTTATTAAAATGTTTTTTCTTATCCAAAATTACCAAATCCATATCCATCAGAATATATACTCCCTTCATCAGTTTGCTTCTTAGCCCTTACTCTCCCTCCTCTCCCCTTCTCCATACATGTAACTTTCTCTCTTGCTCTCTCTCTCGTATAATAATACATGTAAATGTGTACCTTTGATGAAGTCTCTCTTTCTCTATCTCTCTTGCTCTATCATACACTTTGTATCATAATAAATGTATTTATGTTTACCCTTGATGTGAGCCAAGAATTCAGTTTGACAAGCTTCCAAATATCCAAGGCAGGCATTCTCAATCAGAAAATATGAGGGTTCCGATATGAAAATCAACAAGGCAATCAAGTCTGCCCTTTACTCCCATGCATTTATAAAGTTAATATTTTCCACAAATGCAAATTAGGCTGCAGTTATAAAATGTGTCTGGCTGAAAAGATATATGTACAAAACTGTCAGTGTATGCATCATTGTAGACTTTTTTGCAGAGATGCCACAAAGAATTGAACAAGTTTTTCTGTTAGAAATACCAGTGAGCACATAAAAGTTTACATATATTCTTGTGTTGAGATATGAACATGGTGGCCTGGCAATAAATCACACATTGTCATAACCTAACCCTCATGTCATGATGTCAAAAGTGAAATATAGTCACATTCCTCTCCATGTAACGCTCCCTTCTCCACAAAAGAAAACGAAAGAAACATCCATGCACGTTACAAGGACAATGGGGGAAATCTCATGAAATTTGCCATTCTGGCATCAAGATGAAAATAACGGCCATCATAATCCTACATAAACATCACTCAAATTCTGTCCACAAAGTTGTCCCTTTCGCAGCACAATCCATCAAATGATGATGATCACTAGATATACCTGAAGTACAGACAAGGTGATTTTGAATGGGTAAGAAACGACACTTGTTAAAATCGGTTCTACCCTGAATCACACGGATATACAATGTCAAGGAATTAAAGTCGCCCCAATGTGTACCAATACAGATGAAAAAGAAAACTCTTTTATTGTCCCACCAAAGTTTTGTATTCATTTAGTCTACTACGTCAAACTGTAGCTTTCATGAAATGAAGCTTTCCCACCAAAGCCCAGAACATTTCGTCCCCAAACAGGTAATCTCGGTAAGCTTCAATCAAGTCACTTGATTTCTAACAGAATCACAAGTAACCTGTTGATATTTCACATATCATACCTGTATAATGAGGTGAAAAGATTGGATGAAAAGGATTCAAACGACTGAAAAGAGAAGACTACCACTTTTTGTCCTTACAGGTGGTTACCAGTACTCTGTTGAGGGAGGGTAGGTGGTGAGCGGAGGCGAGGGAGGACTGAATGGTTCTAATGGGCCGCCAAGGTGCATTCGTTACCCCCCTGACAGTCACAATGAAAGGAACCTACTAATGTCAGGTTTTTAGGGCTCATTGACCCCCCAGAATGAAACAAACCAAACATATTTACTTCTGTTGATGCAATGAATGTGAATGATGAAGCATGATGGCCTATATGAGCAGTAAACTCAGAAAGGTTGATGATGTTCAATAAAAAATAAAGATCGTTAATTTCCTACGTGGGGTCTGGTATAACTCCTGCCCCCAATAAAAAAAATTGAACATAGGGCCTATGCATTCCAACGCCCCCACCCCCCTCCCCCTCCCCACAAAAAGAAAAATTATAAAATCAACCCCAACATTCCTTGAAAAAGAGTTGAGCCACACATACAGGCTACATGTAGGCCTACATGTACATGTATATTATAAAAGTAAACTCATTATTTCAATGGGTGTTTCAATTATAATTCTGAAAATAGTAAAATCTTATTTCTGGAAATCCAAAGCTTATCTGAATCTAAATTTAAGGGGAGTTTCAAATCAAAACAAAATAGGCTATTAGTGCAAATATCTACCTCTAGAAAAAAGTTACATGTCATTACTTATAAGGAATTGTTGCTAAACGACCAATCATACACACTTCAGTAAGCCTACCATTCGTAAATATATACATCAAGCAACTGCAGTATCCAGACACAAACAACATACCGGTAACAAATAAAAGCAGACATGCTATATTTTGCAAGAGTACATTTACATACAATCACTATTATCAATCTATCAAAATACTGGTACACTATACATTGTGTACAATGTAAAATGTTTACCAGCTAAGTAAATGTGAATGATTCTGACAAAAACATCCAAATAAATTTGCTCCAAAAAAAAACAAAAAAACAACACATACATGTACATCCTGTAGAAATTAAAATCTTGTATTGAGAAATCAAAGATAATACTGCAGGGCAGGTACACTGTCTCACTCTCTACTCTAATCCTTTACTCTAATTTACATTTCGATCTCTCTCTCTTTCTCTGTTCTTTCTTCTTCTTTTTTTTTTTATACTTTACCTTTTTTTTCTTCTTTTTATTCCATCCCTCTTCTTTAATCTCATTTCATCACTTTTTTTTCTATTCTATTTCTTTAGTATTATTTTCATTCAACTACATTGTAATTATTTATATTTTTTTATTAACTTTCTTTGTATTCCTTGCATTGATTTCCTGATGCTATCCCATGATTCTCATGAATTATTCATTGTTATATTATACAAGTAAAGTACCTGAGATATTATAGATTTTTTTTTCTCTGGGACATATTTCTGTGTTTTTCTCCTCATTGCCTGGATACAAAAGGTAACTCCTACATTTAATTGCTGCTAAATCATGCCGTTTCTATGGTAACTGATATAGCCTGCAGCAGTGGCAGCCAAGTCTGGGTGACCCAAGTTCAGATCATCGCAAGAGATATTCACTTTGTTTCACTAATACAAGACATTTTATCCTGCCTTCTAGCCAATTTCATGCTCATTCCTGGAATCAAATAAATGCTTATTTTTTTTCCTGTACTTTTTGTCACATTTCAAATATTTTCTTGTTCAATACATTTATGTAATTTTGTAGCTTAGCTACTAAAGTTGTAAATGTATCTACATGTATCTTTATTTTCTCTCTTGTCTATGTGAACAATTTCAGTCTGTAGTTCATTGAAGCTTGCAGGTGCACTGTAAAAAATATAAATATAAATTTTGAAATTTTGGGGGTTTAAATTTAATTTTCAATATTTGTTGAAAATAATGTAAATTTTCTTTTTTGGAGTAGTGCTCTTCTACATGTAGGTCTAAATTGTGGTTAAGGCAAAATAAATGCAAGTACATGTAGATGCAGTGCACTGATGTATTTTAAAAGCCTGTTGTAATATTATAACCACTGGATACACAAGCATTGAATATTACTTAATTTGCATCAAAATAACCTTCATCCATTATACAGCAATTTTTGTATACTGCATCTTGAACAATAGTTGGTTCCAAATTAGAAAAGCCATAATAATTCTATTTTGATAATGGAAGTCTTTCCCCTAAATCATTTGATATGAGTCATAGTGATGGACAATGGGGCGTGTATGATGCGGGTTGGGATCAATGGATGATAGGCGTGGCCTGGTAGAAGGAATAACAGTGGAAGCAGATGGTAGCTTATTGATTCCTCATCAAAACCAGATGCACGCAAATAATCACGAGATGGCTGCATGTCTGCACTTTGAGCTCTATAAATCTACAAAGAGGTTAAAGAAGTATTTCTCTTTAAATAATATGAAATTTTGACAAAACTGAACAGAATCCAATAATTTTCATAACTAGACGTACATGGGTCTTGGTGCTACTACTTGTCAACATTTCACATACATGTACATATGCTTTTTAAAATGCACAATCGATGTCAAAACCAAAGAGGAATTACGTTAACTGTGAAATAATGTAGGCCTATACTACATGTGCAATGTATGCAAAAAATTAACTGAAGAAGCAATGTTCATGTGGGAACAGAGCTTAGGAATGACGCAGTAAAACTATATCGATTCATCCATATTTCATGGTTATCGGAAGAAAAGCTACTCTTCAATTTGGCTCCAGGGCGATATTCCATTCCATCCATTTATTTTGATAATGTCAATTTATTCCACTGTTCCCTGAACTCTTTTTGAGATGAACTGAAATGGACACTTTTAAAATGTTGGAAGACTTTCAAGCTGTTGCCAGTTAGATAGTCTTCAGAATTCCTGAGAGAAAAAGACATAGACACCCTTACGTTTGTGAATCCATAAAAATGCCAATGTACATTGCAGGGAATGGCATGTACAATGTACATCTTGTGGAGCAAATTTAAGGACACCAAATACTTGGATTGGATATCACTTTCAAAATCAAATTTATCTGTAAAATATGCAACAACTAAATGTTGTATCCGCAAATACAATGAGCAAATCCAAATGAAGTACACTAGCCTCTATCTTGCCATGTCACTTTTTCATCATCTTTGAAGTTCTTTTTTTTGCTATTCAATCAACCGTATCATGACCGATTTAATAATTTAACACCCTATGTTACATATGTTATCATAATTGCTTCAATAATTTGGATAATTATATACATGTATGTTATACCATTTAATTTGTTTTAGATTAGCTTGTATTTTGCTCCACCCTCACATATAATTCGAATTGAAACTTTGATTTTGACTTATGTATATTCCTGACAAGTACTATTGTCAACATCATGAATTTATGAATTTACACTTATACTTTAATAACACTATGTTATGTTATTTATAATCATCCTCATATGACTTTCACTTTCACGTTATGTTCTATATTCTTGTAAAGTTGTTGCTGTTATGTTTTATGTACCATCTTTGTGTTTGTTTTGGTTCTGTTTGTATTGTGTAATTAATTCTGTATATCTGAATGTTTTCTATATGTCATACCGACAAACTGAATTTCCTGAAAGGACCAATAAAAATGAATCTGAGTAATCTGAAATCTGAATTTCATTTCATCACTTATCTCTCTCTTTTTTCAAATTTTCATAATGAGGGGGCAAAGTGGAACTTTTTCCAACACAGGTTTATAGACTTCTCAAAAGAAAGATTACACACACGTACAATGTACTTAAATGTATACTGTACAGTCGGTGTAAAAAAAAATGGTACAGTCGGGGAAAAAATAAATTAGGTATGAAATCTTTTCAAATATTATGTAAATGTGGTATCAGATTAAAGCCAATATATTTTTCTTGCTGATACAGTTTATTCCAAATATTTTGCTTTTGTAGAACAAAAGTTAGGCTAATTTTTGTGTGAAGACAAGAGATTTAACTCTGCTCAAACCTATTGTTCTTTTAGGTCAATTTCGGCGGCTTATGTTCGAAACCTACACAAAGGCATGGCAAGGCGTGCGCAAAATGGATTTTTAATTATTGTAGAAAACTAATCATATCTCAAGATCTACTGCACCAAATGAGATGGAAAAAAATACAGAAGAAAGCTCATTTTCCCTGCTTTAGGAAAATACCAAGTATTACAAAGTGGTTACTAATCTTCATACAATAAAAAAATGTTTCCCAACTGTACCATTTTATTTGACACAGACTGTATTAAACACATATCAAATTCAAAATGTAAATTTGTGTTTCGCACGAAACAATATTTCACACCATACCTGATTCAATATCAACAAATGCCAATTCCAAGTCAAGTGCATTCAGGCATGATAAACAAAATGACATTGTCTGAATATGCCCAAAAATGCACAATTGTAGTTCTCAAAAACAAATTTGACAAGAGAATGAAATATCTCCAATATCTTGACGAATGCAATTATCACAATAGTAAGGAGAAAGAGGAAAAGGTCAAATATGAGAATTTCCTTTCATAACCTAGCATTGTTGCCTACTTGTAGCTCTAACCTTACATTCAACTTCACACTATGTGAACTACATGTAAATTTTCTTCACAAAAACTGCAAATCACAGATTGATGACAAAGACAGTTAAATATTTATTTACATTGTATGGTCTATGTTGACCTTTTTAAAAAGGGATAAAGAAAACATGATACAAAATGAGTTTCTGCAATAATTGCAACAAAAATGAAATTACATCCTTCAACTCATTATAATGTTTGTTTGTTTTTGTTTTTTTGTTTGTTTGTTTGTTTGTTTGTTTGTTTTTTTTTTGGGGGGGGGTAATGAGTGAACCCCTGATATCATTGAATTGCCATGGTACGCTGAAGGACAGACATGTTAATTTCGAGTGGTTATTTATTTATTTTTTTTTTTTGGTGGGGGGGGGGTGGAACGGGGTGGGAGCGGTTGTTTCGGGGCCGGGGCCGGGGCAACAATATGGGCTATAACCTAAAGGTTGTTTGGGGGCAGTTTGAGTTCAAAGCTGAAGGGTGGTTATGGGTTTGAGGGATAGAGGGTTAATACCCTACTGGCTCCCAACCAACTAAATGATACAATATGACAATTAAGACAATTAAGATAAAGAGGAAGGAGTAGATACTTTGCAGTATGCATGGAATCTAATTAAGAAATGTAATCATTATTGAATGGAGAATCAAAGAGAGTCATACTAATTGGATACAAGCCCGAGAGATTTAGATACTGGTGTTCTAAGGAACTGAAAGATATTAATCTCTTGCACATTTACGATGAAAGTTGCCTACAATGTAAATACTGATAAATCGTTTCAGTAATTATCTGTCATAATGAATTGCTTTTGGTTTGCAAACCTTACATACAAATAGCTGTAATAAATGGTTGCAATTATTAAAGTACTAGGCCTATAAATGTTTTTGTTTTTAGGTATAGGCTCTTCACTGAAAAAAAGAATAATTTAAGTATTCTGTATATATACAGCAAAATTAGTATATGTTGTATTAAAGGCATAGTGTAATAAATTTTATTGGGGGAGGGGGAGGGGGCTCATACAAGTATTACTACTGTTCGAAGAGGGGGAGGGGTCCTGCCATTTCTTTTTCCTTGATGTACACTTGAAATAAAATAAAGGAAGAAGAACCTCTAATTCTATTGAACCCCAACCTACCTGTTGATAAATCTGCCAGGCATAAAGAACTTCCCAACGTTTGAGCACTAAATCTCGAAGGAGAGCGAGGAGCTGGGACGTTCGATTGTTGGTCGGTCGTGGCTCTAAGCGCAGGCTACATGACGACTCGCTTCCAGATACATGATATTCACAGGCCATGTTTGACTTTACGATAATGCAGATGGGAGCAAGTTATCCGCACAAGTCCCTGAAGTTGCTTCTTGAATTTGACCAAGAGCAGAGAGATGAAATGATTTGGCGGGGAAGATGTTCAAGATGTTCAAACATACATATGTTCATGCCCAGTTTGACATTCGGTGGAAGCTAAAATCCTTTCAACAGAGTGCATTTGCCAAATCACTAGAAAATATCACACGAGATTGATGCTCCAATGGCATTTCTGACAGATGTCATTTAAAAATAATGTTTTGTTTTAGTCTCTGGGGAAAAATGACACAATTTTTTTCTCCAGCACAACTTCTTAATAAATGAATGCAAACGAATTATAATGCTATCCAGTGCACAGAATTCATATTGATTTCATAATTATGAACATCGATTTTGTTGTCTCTCAAACAGAAAATTGCTTCTAAATCCATTGTCATTCATGTGATTCACTTCAAACATGATTTCCTTATCACGAACCACAGTGTCTTCATTCAAAAGCAGAGTAGGTATAGGCTTCTCAAGTATAATGATTCCAGTTTCTTTATGCGGCAGCTGTGTACACAACAATACACATGTATACTGTCAGACATGTATTAAGTCTGTAAAGTGAAACTAAACATCGAGCAATTACAGACATTTGCAAGACAGAGTATCCAGTCTTTATCTGATCATGTTATTTCAGGATAGGAGCTGGTAGTTTTAAAACTCCTTTAATTTATTCCAATGAAAGTTCTTCTCAAATCATCTTGCAAAGTGACAAAACAAAACATACTTTTGCATGCAGGCAGGGAGTACATGTAGGCTGATTTGATGCAATATGAAATTATCAAGGACTTCCAGTTACATGTTAAGAATCAATATCAACCGTAGGACCAATAATGAGATTATTGGATGAGATACTCCATATCCATGTATGCGCAGTCCATCTGTACTATAAACAACATCATAAAAACAAATTATAAAATATCATATCATGTATCATTTATGATATTCCTCAAGACATCTGCACTGGCTCTTGTGATGTAAGGTAGAATAAGTAAATTCACGATTGCATCTCAAAAGCGAGACAAACATCTGATACGTAGACTCGACAAAATATCTCAGGATTTCATTCACTCTCCAGAGTAGTTTTCAGCATTTCAGATCAAATTCTGAAAATATTTAGAAGGTTCATCAAACCCTTAGTGATAGATCCTCAAAAACATATGATACTGCCAAAATAAAAGGCATTTCAGTAAGTCATCATCTAACTAAGATAGCAGGAGATAAGTTCCCTTCAGCTGTTGATCCCTTCTTGCACTGATTTACATGTACATTGTACAATGTCAGACGGGAGCCATTCCTCTGACCCCCTTCCAATCAAACAATGTCAGAGCAGCAAAAAGCAAATCAAGTTTAATTGAGGGATGGACAGAGCAACACTTTTATCATGTACGTCAGATTAGAGAGAGAGAGATGCCAGCAGCTGAGTTCATTTAGCATCCATGCCGGTAGCACTACAAGCTGTTCTGATGAATATTTGAATGATGAATCAATACACAGCACGTACCCAATCAGCGGATGAAATAGCTACAAGTGCTGATGCACCGCACATATAAACAGGAGCACGGAATATGTGTGTCCTTATACGATTACTTCAAAGTATGAAGTTCCTTTTTCATCGTCCCGCAGAATATTTCACCCTTTCCAGTCGGCGAGCATGTATCTCATTTGTTCTCATTTGTCTGGAGTAACATCAAGCACACGCTACCCCGTAGCAAGACATGCATACTCTGTATACATGTAGTCCATGGATAGAGGGGTACACACAGGTTCAAGTGCATTGATCTGTATGCTCAGTGGTTGGATGCAAGCATACCCCAGCTGATCACAGCTCAGGGAGTCTCACAAGCCAATTAATTGCTCCCCAAGTAGCACCTAATTTATGTGAACTCCAACCAAGCCACCTCCAATTATTTTATTTATTATGGGTGAATATGAAATTCTGAAGAAAACTAGAATAATTTAATGTATCTTTATTTCAAACTCTATTATAAAACAAGTCACAACACAAAAATGAAGAGTTACACCAGAAGTAGTCTACATTGTATAATAAATCCATCTTTGATATCCAATTAAAAAAATAGTCTCCTCGCATCTTTTATCTTAAGTATCAGAGCATTGCTCAAGACCATGCATTCCTCCAGACACAGTATGCTATGAGATCAGATGTGACGACACAGAGAATTATCAATAAACGTAAGAAAGCTCCAGCGTGTAAACCTCCGTAAGTGTCTGAACACTGTAACGCCTTACAGTCACAGCTGTGTGGTGTTGAATGGTGTGATCGTCTGCCACCTTGCCATGTGAATGAACTTGATTGATAACTGTATTACAGGAACCAGCCTTCTCACTTCATGCTAAACTCATCATAGCCAATCCCACATGTCCCTCCTCTCTTCCCAGTAGAGTGGGAAAATATACAAGTCAAAAATGCATTGTAGAGAGAAAAATTGCCTATTGCTTCCTCAGATGTAATGTATCAAAATCACACAAACATCACAGGTACATGTAGAAGTACAAAATACAGAATCCAGTTTTAATCAAAGGTTATAGCTAATACCAGCACATTCCACAACCCTGGTTTTAACAATGAACTTGATCTACACCCAAACAAATCCTTCCTCTTCCTAATCCCCAAAGTAAATCATCCATCATCACCATTCTATTGAGGGGAGACAAATTGTTTGCTCGATCAGACTCAAAAGGTGGCAACTTTGTCTCAAAGCATATTGAGGTAACCTCCTTCTGGCACTTACCTGAAGAAATGCCTGACTAGATTTCCATGTGACAATCTTCAAATTAAATGAAATAAAATCAAGAATAGTGAATAGAGAATCACACTCAATCACTTATCAACCGTCAATAATGGCTACTTTGAATCAATTCACAATCTGAGTACAAATCTGTTCAGAAAAAAAAAGTGAACCTCTCAACCACTTTTATCACAAATCCCCTTACAAAATGGAATGACCCAGTAAAAAAAATTCCTTTTTTCCCCCTCTTGTGTGTGTGTGTGTCTCTCTCTCTTTCTCTCTGATATACATGTATTTCCCCTCTTTTCCAATCATCTCTGACATCTTGTAGCTCAACATTTATCTCTTTTCTCTTCACTTATTCTCCATCTTATATCGTCGTCTTTTATTCCAATGTTATCTCCCTTTATGATTTAAATAATTGATTCATAAACGTGACTTTAGATAGGATATCTTGGACCCAACCCAACTGCAATATGGCATACAATTAATATCTCACATCATAATACCATTTCTTTTGACATCCTTTAGGCATACAAGCCGACACAGTGTCTACTCAAGAGTCAGAGGCAAAGACCACTAACTCATATCCTTTGATAATCAGAGGAATTCCATTCTGGATCACAACAGACAACTGCAGCATGACCTTTCAACCTTTAATGGATATTCATAAAATTACAAAGACTGATTGATATGTAAACATAATCATCAAGACAGTAAATTGTAAATTGAACTTGGCTGATATTTCATGGACAATAAAAAAAAAAAAAAAAAAAAAAACCCATGCATGCATGAAAACAATAAGGATAGGCAGTTTCTATCAGAGAGGCAGTCGCGTCAACAACAAAACACAAACAACAAATCTTGAGGCCAGTGATTGATTGCGAAGTGTACCACCAAGAAATTGAAGTAGACAACACATTTCATATTTTCTATACCATTGCTTAATACATGTAACACATACATTTACATTGTATGTTTGACTTGGTACATGTATCTTCTTTTTTTGTTAGCATACAGGTATATTAGTTACATAGATTTATGGTATAAAAATATGGAGAGATATTGCTGTTTGACTTTAGAAAACCTCATTGAATAGAGAAGATAAACAATGAGAAATTTAGAGTAATTTCACTCCACCTAAAACAAAATGAACCAAAAAAAATATTGTACATTTAAATTGTATTACAGTACTACAAGCCTACATGTACATGTACATGTAGTCATCCTTGCATTTTGTCTTTTGTGTCTCCTTATCTCATATAATTTTATCTCCAACGTTTCTATCTTTTAATCACTTGTAATCTTCTTTCATTGAGCTTTTTATATAGACTCTCGAAACATCTAACTCACACATACTTATGTATATTTAGACAAAAATACTAAGTAGTTTTTAGCAAACAACTATTCAGGCATGATATATGTTGATGTCACAAAACACTTATTATCATGGTAATTAGATGTAAACTTATCACCTTCATGCACACTGCCTTTCTGTGGGTACATGTAGATAAACCAATGATAGAATTCATACATAACCAAAGTGAGTGTGGCATATCAGAATACAAGAGACAGGAAATATCTGAGACAAATAAATTGTTAATTCTTTATCTCAATATTATTTCTTGAATACTTGTGAACATCCTGTTTGCACTTTGGATAAGATGTTACCATGGTGACAGGAGGAGCCAATAAAAACCCAATCATTGCATATTCACATATTCTCAGGATGAAAAAGAAGGTATCTACAAAACATTTAGGGAAATTTCACACTGAGTTTGAATTGGTTTTAAAAAATACAGAAAAATTAATTAAAAATATTAGTGAAGGTTTGACAGTTATAAATATTCAAAGTTTTGATTCTGTGACATCACTTGCGAGCTGCTCTCCTATGTCCTATGTAATGTAAATTCCATAAAGTGTCATTTTTACCAATAGGGCAATTCCAAGCAAAACAGGACATGGAGCTGAAATTTTAATGTGGTGCTGTGCCTTTGAAAATGCAAATTAGGATCTGAAATTACCACAAACGCTTCTTTACAATACAACCAATCATTTAAGTTAAAAAAATTAGCGATTCAGTATTCTTGCGCTGAATAATTGATCAAACCCAAATTTGCACATATGGGACTATGGGGCTTTAAATGCCTCTTATTCTTATATCTAGTCACTTTTTGCCGATTTTTTTGGCTTAATGTAATTATCATGGACTACTCCAACAAACTTTGGTATTAATATTTCTTTATAATGCATTTCTCCTCACGAAAAAGACCGGGAAACCAGATGTCACTCCGTAACCGGACATGGGTTCAAGTTTTAAGTCATAATTAACAAAATATTCAACCAATTTTTTTATGCAAGGTGGCATATTATACCTAGAATTACATAGAATCCAATCAGTAATTCAAAATTGTGATAGCCATTTAAATTTCACAGAGTTTAAGCAAAATGTTTTCTGCTCAAATATGCATGTCCATTTTGCGTCACTCCGTAACCATGATTATGAATATTCATATCTCATTATTTAAGAGCATCACTATAAAAAAAATATCATTTTGAAAAGAGGGTACCTTCAGCTTTTGTCATGAACCATTTCTTTGTACATAAAGATTAAAGTATGGATGATAAACCTGTTTGAATGCTAAAATGTTGCTTCTGAATGTCACTCCATTACCTTGGAACTGCCCAATACCAATAATTTCACCTGTGCGTTCGATATATCATCAAACCTATGTTCATGCCTCTATCAAACTGACCCATTCCTTTATCAAGAACCATGAAAAAAGTCAAATTTACGGAATTTACATACACAACACATGGGAGAGCTGCTCGCACGTGACGTCACACAATCAAAACTTTAAATATTCATAACTTCTCAATTTTTTGGTCGATTTTCTTCAAACATTCACTAATATTTTTTATATAATTTTCTCAATTTTTTAAAAACCGATAAAATTCCAAGGTGATCTTCCCCTTTAAAGCCATCCATTATACCTGCACAATGTATGTGAATCTAATTACATGTAACGTACAAGTAATTCATTGTGGTAGTTTTTTGTAAATGTTGACAAAACATCTTGTATTTCTCTCTGATGTCATAAATTCTTGATCAAAATTAAAATTCACATCCTCTAGAATTGTCAAGTGAATGCATGTGGCCATTTAAACATCTCTTGGTGTTCTTTATTCTTTAACTAAAAACTATAACGAAACACATGTCATCACTTTTGTTTTCGTTTGTTTGTTTGTTTTTTTTTTCATCATTTTCCTTCCTTTTATCAGTAAAAATACATGTACATGTATGTGAAATTGATTTCTCCTCTCTAAAAAGTACATGTAATTGTGAATATGACTTACATTAAAAATGGGTAAAAGCAAGTCTCATATAGTATAAACTGTTAAATTTATACGCATTTATTGTGCGATATGATCTTCATTCTCCATGTTGATACACACCCATTATATGACTCATACATTGTATCTCACTCAAAGACAATGTAGATGATATACCCTGATTCAAGACCATGTCCACTTTTGTCATTTATAAGAAATACTAGGATAATCTGTACCAATGTACTAAATTTTTGTACACAAAGTCCATTGAGGTATTTAAAAAAATGTTTAAATTGCTGTATTTTGCCCAGAAGGAGTTTGTTTTTGATACTGTATGCGCTTTAAAAACATGTAGTATAAAATATATTTTTATTTTATATAACCAATTATATAAGTTCCAGTGAACTATTTTCAAAAGAAAGTGATAAAATTCAAGTACTTTTATAAAATGACGGGGGAAAAGATATATTCGGGGAAGACTTTAAATTGTAATAAGAAAAAAGTGAATAACTTAAAATGCAGGATTTTTTATTCTTCCGGGGAAGTGAAAGGGCTAGTTAGATAGAAAATATAAAATAAGAAACCAGCTCTGGAAGCATATATTTCATTTTTGTTGAATCTTTGAATCGAAATCACCCTAGTCTCTTTTACTACAAGTACATCTAGGCCTATACATTCCTTACCTGGTCTGATTCCTTGCTATGAAGACAAGACAGGCACCAAATCTTTGGCATTATAACAATGAAATGCGCCTTTTTTTTATAATTGTTTACTTCATGAGTTGTAGTTCCAGATTCTGTTTGATGGCTAGCTTCTGAAAATAAAGTTCCAATTAAGTTCTGAGAAGCTGATGAATAATATCAAACAAAATATTTAAAAAAAATTGAAATTGTTCCACAAGGTACATTGCATGTCCAATCTCCATCAGAATTCAAATTGATTTCCACCAATATCTACAATTTGAAGCGTACAGTAGGACATGTCTCTACAAATGTGCGCTTTATCCCTGGTGATTGCAATAAAGCCTAAACACAATTTCCACTGGTATACTGTTCAGATATTACTGAATTCCAAAATCCCTGTCATGTAATGAAACTTATTCCAATAAACATGCACTTTGATACTGCTCACATCAGGTCATATGATCATATTGACTCATGTACACCATATACCATGGTGGTTGTCCGATACCAATAATAAATCATATCATGTCCAATATGTTCATGTAGATCTCTAGTTGTTTATCAAATATTTGCTCCACTGAAGTTAAATGTATGAGAAATATCTACATGTATAAATCTTCCATATAAATAGAAAGACTTCCTCATATTAGCAGCCGCTAATCCATGTAAAATGAGTTGTTTGATGAATGAAATATGTCATATTAGTTGAACTTGTGTATATTTCTATCCAATAATTGAATGCATGGTGAGCACTACCTTCAGAATTCACACAGTGAATGCATTTAAACAAAAACTTGTATGATACCAATCTCCTGTTTCTTTGTTTAATATTTAGTTTGACTATTTGGCGTATGACCCAAATTATGCACTTTGATTGGCATCAGATTGTTGCAAAGAAATCTTGAAAAAAAAATCACTGAAACGGTTTTCATCTCTTATTCGAAAAGTGCAATAAAATACAAAAATCAGAACAATTGAATATGCAATGTAGATGTAAATATTAACCCGATTGTGCAGATTATTTATTAATGGCATGAATAAAAAATAATTCTGATTAAACACCTCAACTTCTATGATCCAAAGTATCAAGTTGCAAAAATTCTAAAGTCAACACAATGAAGAAAAAGGATGGCAAAGGCAGAAGCGTGATATCCAAAACGAAATATAGTCTATCCGAATCCCCAGTATATCCACAAAACAATATTGATGTTTGTCGCTAATTCTTTATGTATATGTACATGCATGTAAATGCAATCTGACATCTCTGTATTAAAGTATACTGTGTGCATCAATATTAATAATTGATTGCATGATAAAAATGTGTATAGGAGGCTCTGTGACAGTATTCATTTACATGTATTGGGGGGAAGAAAATGATAATTGTATTGTAAGGATCTGCCAGAAGGAATGTACGTGTATCTAAAACTTCTGCTAATTTCTAGTCCCTAATTTTCTTACAATTTTCTTTATTTACAATTTTATTTACAGTGTACATGTACATGTAAAACTGTTTGACATTTTTAATTTATCTTGAATTTATATGGATTTCTTTAATAATCTTTTCTCTTTCTCTTCAGAAACATGTAAAATTATATGAATCAAATCTATTAATCAAGCCTTGATGAAATAATGAAAAATAAATCTAGAACTTCATAAAAATGAATTACATATTGTACGAAAGGTGAAATTTGTGAGATGGAAGGTACAATATAACTTTTGGATGTCGTATTCTTGATAATTAAGAACCGAAGTGCTAAATAATTTCCTGCTTATAATGAAAAGATCCACCCTTGATCCCTTCAATGATGTATCTTTATTGTGTTGTTTTGTTTTTAGAGGAGTGCATGGTTGGATTAAGATTAGTGATCAGTTATCAACATGAATTATCATCTCAATTAATGACTGCTCTCTGTTTGTACATGTAGCTAATTTGTTACGGAAATTTAATTTAGCTTTGTCTGGAACAGGAGCAACCTGTTTTTTTAATTATACTTTTATAGGCCTACATAAATACATGCATTCCAGATAATAAAATGCCTCACATACAATGTACAGTGTACTAAATATAGCGCACATTTTTTCAATGCATTTTCTAAAAAATGGTCTAGAATACAATGTACTTCCCACAAATACAAACCTTTCCCCAATCCCCCACAATAAAAAAAATAAAAATGAATGTGGGCTTGTGTCTGTAAACTAGGCTACAGTTGGGGTCATGATTTTCAACACTCATTGAAAATGCATTTACATGAAGAACACAATGAGATGTGATTGCTAAATTCTATTTCACAAACTCATCTGCCATATTAATTGTACAAGTATGCTCTGCTTGAGTACATTGTAGGTTCTGGGGTTTTTTTTCTGGAGGGAAGGGGTCTTTTACTTTTTCCAATACATTTTCCTTTTTATTCTTTTTTTTTTCACTCTTCAAACAAATCGCTTGCCCACCTGCTCGATACATGTACATGTAAGCCTCTCAATCGACAGTCCACTATCAAACAGTGTCTGCCTACAAAGACTAGCCTTATATCAATAAGACCAGCAAGTATGAAATATTGGTTAACAAAAATCAATGTTGCATGTCACCACAGACTTACCACACAGTGCACCTTAATTAAAGAAAAACACCATGGACAGTGCAAAAGAAAAACCTTGAAAAACGGAGGATGGCAGAACAAGATTAATTAAATTCTGATGATTGAAAATTTGAGTTGATTTGATTTGATTTATTTGTCAAGTATAACAAGATTTACATAAGCTTGACGGGATGACCCATGAAAGCCCGAGAGCTTATTTACAATGGGGTCCCAAAATTTACAATGGGGTCCATTGCAAGGACACCAAAAGAATAAAAAATAATGTTGGTTAGAGTATTCAAAGTATTAACTTCTACAATTTGGATCCATGGAGTATTACATGTACATGAGCATACATATCTTTACAAAAAATTTTATAAGATTATAAATTTATAAGATTTTTATTGCAAAAGCTGTTTTTAATGGCAAATACAATTATAAAGGTATTTATTTGAAACATGGTCATAGATTTCCAAAAATGTATATTATCACTTTCTAATGAAGTGTAAAGAGCATTGTAAGCATGTACAGGATATGGAAATATTTGTCTTGCTTTTGTGAATGTAGAACTCAGAAAATAATATTGCAACTTGATATCAAGAGAGAACTGTTGAAGGAAGATTTTCTACATAAAACAGAATACTGCACAAATATTCCCTATTGAACCAGTCATCACAAGAGGGCGCTAGCCATGTTTAGATGACTGCTGCATTTGAGTGGATAGCCTGGCACAGAAGTAGATTACAGTGGGTCCGTTTTGCTGCATGGGACTCTGGAATTACAAATTCAGTATTTGTGTATATGTAGGCCTACACATAAATTTCCTTGTATAAATCCTGATGGGGCATTTATCAAGAGCACAGAGATTATTGAATATTTCTGACAAAATGTGGCAAAATTCTTTTTAGAGCTGGGTATAATTTCGGTAAATTCATCTCAAAATATATTCTTTCACATTCTGAATATACTTTCGAGGTAGAATGAAAGACTACAAGACCAAACACATCTCATATGAAGAAAAAAATGAGACCTAAAAATCATTTGAAATGTGCAAAATGTTACTATAAAAATACATTTTATCAAAAGTCAGAGTCACAGGAAATAAACTTCATTTTCTTTATTTAAATACAAATGTAAACCCATGTACATGTATATAAAAATATATAATTCATGAAATGATCATTCGGAAGCCCTATATCAAGGCAAATAGTAAAACTATCATAGAGGGTGCTATATTTGCACAGTCAAATTAAAGTTTTCACAAAGATTCAACACATTGGTGCAACAGTCACTTTTAATTTTTTTTTACAGATGGAGCGTTTCAAAAGAGACCAATTTAATTGATACTATTGAATCTTACCAGAAACTTTATCCTACAGTAGTTGATACTAAAGTACCGGTAGGAGGGCTATTAATGTGTACTGGTCTATTGTCTCACACCAGCAATTGGTTTGCTTACAGAAAAAAAGTCTAGGGGTCAATAAAACTCACACATTCTCTTCTTTTCTATTTTTTTGTTCTCTGTACCCCATTCTATATACATTGTAGTTGAATCATATGGGTTTCTATCAGATCGATACCAGGAAATTAACACAACGACTAATCTCCATCATTTTCAGAAAGAAACTGTGCCGCTTATCACAGAATAAGAGCACTCCTTGAATGTATCTACTGATCATGATCGCTGCTGTCAGAATACAATACTCCAAGTGTTCTTGATTCTCTTGTTTGCTTTTGTTGTCATTTTCTTGGCCCACCTCACCACTGAGGACAGTCAATAAAATCAATTTGTATTCCTTTATTATGAATAGCAGTGGTGGGATAGTTCAATCATTATACACCTTCAAACCAGCGCTCAAAACACAACGGGCTCAGTCTGTTCTGTTAACTAAAGAAAAAAAAAACATAGCTCTTCAACGTGTCTCTGTATGTCCTTCTTTATATTTGTCGCAAAAGCAATGATGAAATGTATTTTTTTCTTTATAGTTTTTAGTTTATAGGCCCCAAAATGTTTTTTTTTTTTTTTTTCAGGGTTGGTTTGGTTTCTCTCTAAAGTGAAGGGGTTTTCTCTCAGATGCACACACTGTACATGTTTATAATTTATGCACAATTTCACAAAAGTTTGTAATTGAGGAAGTGATTTAAATAAAGAATATTATTCAAAGGGGAAACTGTGTATCTGTATCAGGACAACTGTACCCCAGGGTACATGTAGATGCTTCATGGGGTTGTTGTCCTAGAACCCTGTGTATCCCTTACTTCACAAAACATCTTTAAAATGAAAAAGAAAAATAAATATGTGAATGGGATCACCACATTTATAGTTCTAAAAAAAAATTATAAGAGTATTTATTTGCTATAGGGGCCTACATGTTACACGAGTATACAAATGTATATGTACGAGTACAGAACATGTTATGTACAAGTACATAACACGTAGGTCACTTTTTCTTTTGAAAGACCACAGCCCGATATATATTTGACACTGAAATAGCAGGTTATTATATTTTTAGAGTATGAAATTTAAAAAAAGTACATTAAATAATAAAATTAAATAGAGAGTAAAATGAAAAGAAATAATGAAAAATGGACTATAATTCTAACCTGGTGATAGGGGTCCATAAAATGAGTCCATCTGAGCCTAGAATTCATGTTGATTTGCTTCACAAATTGAACTCTATCACACCTAAGTTCCATTTCTTGGATAATTTCAAATTCTTCAATCCAATTCAATCATTCAATTGATGCATTCCGGAACGTTATATTACATCCCCTGAAGATGATGATCACTTTTGTATAATCCAGATAATTCCAAACAGATATTGAAATGTCTACTCAAATGTGCAACATGAACATCGCTGATCAACTGCACAATCGACAGTTTAGCAAACGACTTCCTTGAAAAATTTTCAGTGCAAAAAAATACATCTCAGAGAATTTGACTTGCAAGTTGATGAATTCACATGATTCTCATCATAATAAGTATGTTATGACT
The DNA here is from genome assembly GCA_940671915.1 of Paracentrotus lividus. Lineage (NCBI taxonomy): Eukaryota > Metazoa > Echinodermata > Echinoidea > Camarodonta > Echinidae > Paracentrotus > Paracentrotus lividus. The sequence goes on along the minus strand of CALNVZ010000174.1, from coordinate 37,250,955 downwards.
CAAATAATGATCCAACAAACGGCAAACAAAAATGGTTTGTCCACATACTCCATCCTATTCCGATGATAGATCAATGATATACTGAACGATTCTCGGGAGACTGTTGCTCTTGAATGTGCACTCAATAGCAATTAGGCAGAGGTGCTGAGCTGACCTCAGAAGAGACTCAGGTGAAAAAGACTTTCATTGATTAGTTTTCATGTTGTCCTCCAAACAATTGCAATGATGATTCATCTCACATTCTCTCATCACATAACCAATCAATTCTCATGTGATTGAATGACAATGATAGTGGCTTTGCAGGTACATGTACCAACCACAAGTATCAAAATCATTAATTTATTCCAAAGCAGTGGATCAAACCAGACGCCAATTATTCATTGGGTAAAATGTCAACGTCAGAAGAGTGTTTGTCCAGCTAAGCAAGTAGAAACCTTGATGCTTGGACAATGCCTGTCATTGAACCCCACTATTGTAGTGAAGGATTGTTATCACTGAATTTGAAGCTTGCTTTGTGTGCACCACCTCCATGTCTCAGGTAGTCTTCCTGCTGAGCTTGTGTCATTTCTGATCATATAATACATGCATGCCATCAAAAAGTAGTTGTGTACAATAACATTTTTCTGGTGAATTCAGTCAAATAATTTATGATATTCTGAATGAATGCATTACCTGATAAACAAACTAGCCCTTCTGGCTACAGAGTAAACTCCTACTATACCCACCTCACTTCACTGCTCATTCACAATCTCAATCACCGAGATATCACTTCAAACTCAAACCTATTCACAATAGGCTGTGTCCCTTGAGTTCTAGGGTGAATTACATTAGAAATATGCAACGGATGGCTCTTATTTCTTGAGTATGAAAAAAGTGTTCACATTCACAGCCCTAGATGAATTACTTTTAGTCTAAAATTGGGTGTTTATATCACAGCCCTGAATGGCTGTTACTTCTCGAGTGTAAAAAGGGTGTTCCTGTTCACAGCCCTTGATGACTCTTCTATCTTTGGGGTAACCGGGGTGTTTTCGAGTTGCACCTCTGGATGGCTCTTCCAGACATGCCAAGTTCAAAATAAAAATTTGCGTGAGATAATTCACATCGTGTTTGAAAGCGGTGCGTACGCGGCGCGCGTTACAACATGTGCGCGCGCGCGGTAGTAATTTGTACACTGAGGCGCGCGCGCACGCTACACACGTTTCACGTAGTAAGCTATCTTGCGTATAACGATCGCCTGCTTGGAAACATCGCTCTCGCAATTTATTGATGCGCGACAAAACTGCCGATATTTAGGGTTTTGAGACTCCAAAATGGTAAAAAAAATCTATAATAATGCTACTTTTTCTCATTTTGCGTGAGAAATGGGGTGTTCTGCGTGAGATCGTGAGACGGACCCGAAATGCGTGATTCTCACGCAAGATGCGTGAGACTTGGCATGTATGCTCTTCTTTCTCGAGTGCAAAAAAGGTGTTCACATTCACAGCCTTGGATGCCAAAGTGTGAACAGGGTGTTCATGTCACAACCCTAGACCACTTTTACCTCATGATTGTGTGTTCATGTCACAACTATGGATGGCTATTATTTCTTGAGTGTGAAGAGGGTGGATTCATGTTAACAGCCCTGGATGGCTTTCTGGATTTACATTCAAGAGGAATTTGACTCTTGTCAGAAGAAAAATATCAGATTAATCATGAAACATTTGTGCCAAATTCTGGAGCCCTCCACGTAGGGGGTGAGGCGCTCACACAGAGGGGTCAGGGAGTCAAGCCTTACTTCCCTCTAAGGATAAGATAAATCTGATAATCTGATTTGATTGGTTTTCACACATTCAAGGGATAATCCTCATGAATCCCTATGAGGTAATATCACCCACTACTACCTTTGGAAAGGTTGGAGGAAAGAGAGAAATGGATAAAAACATTGGAGATGCTGTGATGATATAACTTCATGAATATTGTTTCCATGCAGCAGTTGTAATCATACAGCTTTTAATCTTGATTTCTACTTCTTATCCATCCTCCAACAACCCCCCCCCCCCATTCACGAGACTCACTCCAAACCTTAAATTACATTTTAAAACAAATATTATAAAGTAAACTAATATGTGGTCTCGATCAATTATTTTTATGCAGAGAATGTTTTTGTTACAGAGATAAAAACGTACACGAGTAATGTGTATTGCCTTTTCAGATACAAACAATCAAATGCATACTTAAGTTTGTTGGGTTCAAAGTTTTCTCAAATATTGACAAAATAAAGAGAAGAAACACCTTGAAATCTCTTTGATTAAAATCAAAGTAATTGATTTAGGATGGAAGACTTGTTCAAAGTTGAATAAAAATAAGTTATGACAGGACCTCAGTAACAGTGTCTTAATTGGTGACTGGATGAATGAAAAGATCATCGTGGGGGACGGGCTAAAGCTATCATTCATACATTACCATGGCAACTGTCACATGGCATGCTGTCTGGCACGTATGATAGTTTGTGTGTGGTTGGTTGGTGGCATTGATGCTTCAACCCTTGATGATTTATGGGCATCTTTATCTCTTCCTGAGAGCCACTTCCCATCAATGGGAGAAATTATGACCCATTAAATGTACTCCAAGTTCAAAAGCACTTTTTAAGTACTAAGACTTTCTACTTCACCCAAATTCTAGATTTTACATTTACATGTATATGAATTTAGTTCAATTGCATGCGGTCAATTCACGTTCACTATTAAGTTTACGCTAAATTTACTCAAATTGATACAGCAATCATAATAAATGAAAAAGGGGATACACTTCCCCCTCAACTACCCTTTTGGAATCAGTTCTTGAAATACCATTAATATTAATAATTCAGGCTACTTCTACACTTCCTTTGTGCAATAAAGAAGAGAGGCCATTACTTCACATTATGTATGGGAAACATTGTAAACACGTAGGCCCTACATGTAATTCATTCATTTGATTTTTATTGGGAGCCCAGAAGGGTATACATGTATAAAAGAAAATTGGCCAATGCTGCTCTTAAAATACATGGAGCTCTCAATAGAAAATATTCAAAAGTGAAACACTTTCCAATGTCAAAGTGAAACACTTTCAAATTACAAATCAATTGAATTTCCTCCTCTGAATAGGAGGACTAAAATGGAATTGCATTAGAGTTGATATAAATGTGCAAAGTTCTGAGAGTAAGGACTGAGTGGAACTACATGTAGATTCCATCACTGCCTTCAGGGCTCCATGAGATCAAGTTCAAGAAGACTTTTCACACTAATAAATCACCTGTAGGATTTGAGTTATTTTCATGTCTACTACAATTTTTTAAGAGTTTAGGTAAAGGTAAAGTATGACATGAAAGAAGTGTGTAATCAGGCTATGAACTCAGAGACATGCTTCATGTGTGTGAGTTATATCCTTTGCAGACTGAACAGATGGCACATGGTCCATGCAAAACATATTGAAGAACAAATGTTCTGAGGATAGAGTGAAGCACATACACTGGTGTGAAACCTTCTCCATCTCAAAGACTCCATCAATCTACCACATTGTAGAGCATCCCGCAGAGTTACTCCTTCACATGAAATAACATGATCCCCGCTGAGTTACTCTTTAACATGAAACCACATGACATGATTCAATTGATTACATCTTAACAACCTCCTAGGGATAAATCGCAATGACTTCACACATCCATGTGTACAACATCTTTCACAACAAAGTATGCATTGATTGCATGCCCCATTTTAGCACTAAAAAGGAGAGAAGAATTTTTTTTTTTTTTTTAAAGAACCCCTAAATATAATATCAGCAGACAATTCACACTGATAGGGTCTGGTACCCATACATGTAGACTACATGTAAATTTGTCTTTTGTTTTTGCTTTTTCGTTAATTTGTTTTTGTTATAGGCCTACATCCGTAGAGTATGGATATTACATGTAGGCCAAAGTATTATTCCAGACCCCAGAAAAGAAATGAAAAAAGAAAGTGTCAGGCCGTTTGAAGCCCACTGCCCTTTGGCCCTGCTACATTGCAGATGCACATGAATGGTCATAGAAAAAACTACTATAAAAAAAACTCAAATAAAAAATTTAGTACTAGTAGAGGCTTCATAATTTGCATAGAATAGTGTCTCATTTCCCCCCTATAAATCCTGTATTCCCACAAATTTTAGGATAAACAAAAGAAAACCTTGGCAACATACCATACAAACCTATATTTATCCATCATTCATGCCAATGTTTTTAAACAGGGAATCTTATTCATCAAGGAAGTGGGTGAAATGGCACCGAGGAAAAAAGGGGGCACTGGAGTATCTAGGGAGGGTGGCGTGTGATTCTATCTAGACTCCGGCAATGCTTATACCCCTGTAGGCCTACATGGAGGAAGGGGTTACTACTATCTTTTAATTTCAATGAAGTCCTTGCAGTGTTGAACAATTTCTCCTATTAAAGAGAAAGAAAAAAAAACTTCACCTGGCTTCCAACACAATGCTTGAATTTTTGGCGAAAACCCAGCATGAAAACACCCACCAATGATCAGCTGTACTGTATTTTTTATAACATTTTTCATGTTTTGTGACCAACAGTTGTGAAACACAGCAAGGCACTGCAGAATTCAAATGGAGTGAGACTGTAACTGTAAGCTAAGCAGACCAAGGTCTGGAGGAAACTGGTTTGAATATTATAAAGACACATGTATCTAGGCCAACAGTGTAGGTCTACATGTTGTACATGCCCAAACTCCATTTCATTTTTTTTAAAAACAAATCTTGACAAAACAAGAACTACATGTATGTATTACTGTATGATGGGGAGACCATAGTTCGCGCAAATTAAAAAAATTACAGAAAATGTGACATTCGATCAACAATTTTTCATATCTCACACAAAATCAACGAAAACTATAAATACCAAATAAACGGCAAAATTCTAAACTCCGAATCGCCGAACGAAGAAGTTAACTAGGTCAAAGGGTTTTGACGATATCGCGATTTCAAAATTCTATGTCGATCGAACAATCGCGCATTCTGCTGAAAAAGTCAACAAAACAGTGTGACCTTAATTCACGCACGGGCGTTTGACAAAGATTTATCAAGAAATACCATCACTCTAAGGAACGGGAATTACAGTAAATGTAAGTCCAAATTTCATAGAATTAGATGATATTAATATCATCTTACAATTTTGATGATATTAAATCAGAAAATGATGATATCCAGACCCTTGTCGAGAAGACCGGATTTTTCGGAACGGACGCAATTTTCCGATGTTTTGGTCAATAATTTCACAATTCAATACACCATACCGCAACCACAGATTGAATCTTAAGCAATTGGGATCCCTCTTTCTGATGGTGCTATCAGATTTTCAAAATATTAATTACTTTTTGAGATATCCGGCGTGCGTGAATTAAGGTCACGCGCAAATTATGGTCACACCACCATACATGAGAGTTACTAAATCTCGTGTGAACATTCCCTTGGCCCTAAAAACATGTTACAGACTGGATTCCTTCATAAAATATTTTGTCTTGTGTGAAAGAGCTCTTTGCCTTCAAGACCAAAGTATCATATCACAGAAAGGCTTCAGGATGTTGATGGTCTGTGACATTGCTGATTAGAAAATTGGAAAATGTGAAAAGAGAGAGGCATGAGATGTCACTTCAGGGTTCATATCATGATGTAGAGAGAGGACATAGTTTTTCTGATCTGAATATCTTCTTCTCCTTTTAGGTACATGTACACTGCCTACTTGAATCCTGAGAGTTCAACGAATGAGTTTTAGTTCCTGCCATTCATCAGATTATGACGAAGTCAAGATGAAATTACTGTTTCTAATGGCAGGTTATATTCCAGGCCCTTACTGTTCTTTGGAAGGAGTTCATGTGGTAGTCAATCAATGAATGGGAAACCTTATAGTAAATTTGTGTAGGCCTACATGTATGTGCCAACTGGATCTGGGTACTTATGGTATGTGTACAGCTAGAGATCTATCAAACACATTTTGTTAATGTTGACATTTTCCCCTGACAACTACATGTAGTAGTTATACAGTCAAATCATGCAGGCCCTACTACTTTCAAGTGTCCTAGTCTGGTGGTTCCACCACTAGCTTGACTTAGCAGTTTTTGATTGACTCGTCCACTATGTGAACTAGCCGAGATTAGCGGAGTTTTAAAGTTTTTATTAGTGTGAACTAATGTCCTATGAGCGCTGTCATCCACTAGCCAAGACTTGGAAGCGTATTTCCGGGTTTTGCCGTTTGGTCTCACTGTGGCCGAACTCGTCCAAGATGACGTCACTCAGAACAAAGAAAATACAAAAGAAATTGATAGAATAGAAAGGAAAGAAGGATAAAACAAGGTAATACATAAGAAATTATGAAATAGTAGATGAAAGAAAGGGGAAAACAAAGAAATACATCAGAAATAATGAAATAGAAGATGAAAGAAGGAGAAAAAACAAAGAAGTACATAAGAAATTGATAGAAGAGAAAGGAAACAAGATTAAACAATGAAATATACAGGAAATGATAGAAAATAAAGAAGGGAAACAAAGAAATACATAAGAAATGATGAAATAGAAGATGAAAGAAGGTGAAAAACAAAGAATACATAAGAAATTGACAGAAGAGAAAGGAAAGAAGGAAAAAACAAGGAAATACATAAGAATGATAGAAAATAAAGAAGAAGAAAACAAGGAAATACATAAGAAATTGATAGAATAGAAAGGAAAGAAAGATAAAAACAAGGGGAAAAAATAAGAAATTGAAGATGCTAGTACTAGAAGTTCCTATGTTACATCAAATCAGTTTTGAGAAACAGAGGGTAAAAATGTAACATACGAACATCTTGTACTAGCATCTTCACTTATTTTACATATTCAGAAAGAGTAACTCCTCCCGCATCTTTTGGTACCATTTTTGTGTGGTATGTCTTTACGCTTGGATGAACACGACACATTGTCACATAAATGTAAAAGAGGGCCAAAATGTAACATACGAACTTCTAGTACTAGCATCTTCAATTATAGACAGAAAAGGAAAAAAAAACAAAACAAGGAAATAGGCCTACATAAGAAATGATAGAAAATAAAGAAGAAGAAAACAAAGAAATACATAAGAAATTGAAAGAATAGAAAGGAAAGAAAGATAAAAACAAGGTAATACATAAGAAATGATAAACGGTAAAGGAAAGAAAGATAAAACAAGGAAATACATAAGAAACGATAGCAAAGAAAAAGAGAGAAGTGAAAACAAAGAAATGCATAAGAAATTACTGTAGCAATCTTTTATTTTTATTTTACTTCATCTGTCGACAGTATGAACTGGTACGTACGACTGAAATCGAAAATGATTTCAGCAGTGGACGAACGTGAGCAGCCAACGCTTTGACTGTGCACTTCCGGTCGACTAGAACTACGTTCACGTTGACACGATCAAAAACTCCCTATTGTCCGTTCAAAGGCCGCGGATTTGATCCCCAGCACTGGCACTTATGTCCCTTGAGCAAGGCATTTTTGTAGTGCTTGACCCACCGCAAGGTGTTTAAAATGGGTACCCGGTAGGATCGCCAATGCTTTGTGGTTTGCTTTTAGCATCTGTGCATCTAACAGGTGACCAGCTGGAATGCTCCTCAAGCAGTGGAGACAGTGCATTGTTAAAAGCGGGATCGTAAAATAAATCCAATGACCGGGCTAATAATACACTGTTCTGCTTTGGTCTTAAAAAGCTCTTTATAAAAAACCTATCATTATTACATTTGACAATATTTACATCATTTCCAAGTTTTCAGTGCCCAGCTGTCAATTATGGGCACAAACTCTGAAAAGATTTTTGGAGGTCATAAAACAGATTCACCTGGAGATACATGTACGAAGCAACAAATAATGATGGCATTGGTTCAATATTCATTCTACGATTTGTGGTGTCTAGTTCATTTTCTTTCAAATGAATAATTTGTCAGTGATCTGATTATACATTGAACAACATGTCACCTGCATGATGGACAATTCAGAATGAATTCAAATCAGTTTCCCTTGAAAAGGCTTATATTACAAGGACTAAAAAATTAGCTTCAGAAGCACCTCACAAATTGTGTGTGAGCTAAGCAAAATCTTCTTCATAATTTGGTTGTTCATTCAAGCGACATGACTAGAATCTTGTGGCAGTGTTATTGCAGTGATGACATGGGCCATTTAACAAGCCTAACAACATGATAGAGGGATGAGATCTTTGCTTAGATAACATTCATAAGTTTTTTCATCAATGACAATAGTTGAAATAAAATCCTTCTTTATGACAGTCATTTATATCAATTTCATGAGCTGTCAAATTTAATACTATATTCTCTTCTGACCCATCCCCCTCGTTCATCCGATTAATCTCACTGACTCTGTTGTTCAAGTCTCTTTCTTTCTTCAGGACATGTACATCTTTTAAAAAAATCTTTCTCCATGCAAAAGCTTCTTTCTTCTACATTTTAACCAAGTCCACAATTTCTCTATGTTCATATTTTGTTCTTGCTCCCTTTCTATTCCACATCTCTCACTCATATATTTGTACATGTACCTACTTCCATACAAAATACAGTTTACACATCAATCAGCCGATCAAGGCTCCCACATCGCTATCTCTCATCACCACATACCAGTACATAATATGAAATATGTATAAAGTACATTGCAACCCTGTATACAATACGTTTCGTTTGCATGCACTTGATTTCAGCAATGGAATACAAATAATTAGATGAAATGAGTGGAAGTTCTTACCTCAGCAAAGTATACCGGACGAGCTCCGCCATTCAGCGACATCTCTCAGCACTTGTATGGTCTACTCACTCAAGAAACACTACCTCTGGGGCTCATTTTCTCATTAAGACAATGTCAGAGGGCCAGAGTGTATAGAAGTATTATGTCTGTATTCAACTACATTTTCAGTACATTGTTCCATAACTTCAGTGTTTCATGATGTTCCATGTTTAGACACGTCTACGGGTAGCACTTCTCCCGTCTATCCAAAACCTTAAATATTGGGCTGAATAACAGTTTGTGCATGGATAATCCATAAATTGTATTTTGAATTAAGGTTATTCATCTGACTGAGATGAGACAAAAGAGACCATGCTTTATAAATTAATCCTTTCTAATTACACCACAAATCACTGTGAAAAACAAGTAACTACTGTCTTCAAGTAGGTCTGTTCGGCTGTGAGTTTGAGGAATACTTCCGTTGCAGATTGTTCCACATCCAACATCTGTCCTATCCAATGATCCTCGGTTTCCCAAGAACCAGAACCTTGCATGATGATATGAAAGTCTCTGAAATTTATTCCTTGTGCACTTCTGACCAACCTACATTGTTGGTGATTGTTAGTGATACCCAACTGTAAAGAAAATCTACAGAAGCAAGAAGTGGCTTTAAAGTTTTGAAGATTAAATCTCTGTTTAGGGTTCAAGATGTTTGGAACTATCCAAGAGAGCACTTCAGTTTTTTTTTTTCACTTCTGTTCAATGTTTAGACTCCTGCCCCAATGATGGGTACTGGGAACATTCCAAAGCTTCAAAGTCAAGATCTTCCAGGACAAACACTTCAGCAACAGTCCTTCTTTATGGCTCCCCTCTCAAATGGTCACTTGGTATCAATGCACAGTAGACATTCCCTGGTATGGTCAATATTTGGGCAGACGCCACTCAGATTCTTGACTCCTGAGCATTTGTCACCACAATATCACAAAAAACAGAGATGACGTTGATGGCATCTTCCGAATTATCAGTGATATATTAGTCGGTGTAAATACAATTACAGGTAATTGTTTACTAAATGAGATGAAAAATCAGGGTTGCTCCAATACACTGAAAGATACATGTAGTTCTTGGTCTGAATCCCTAGCAGATCTAATTAAAGCGGATTGATGTACAGTGTAATCAACTTTGAGATTTCATGTTTTGTAGGGTGCCTTGGGAGATGAACTGACACACTGCTTCTCAAGAAGTCCTCTGTTCCAGATATTAACATGTTAGAAGCATTCCATGACATTCTGGTGCAACAGCATTATTTCCACTTCAGACGATTATAAACAACGCTTCAGACTTGTGATATATTATTTCCTATTGTTCCCTGATAAAATGCTATGATGGGAAGAAGCAATAGAGGAACTGAGCACCAGCTGGATGCACGTTACCATAGAGGCACGTACACAAAAGTTGACCCCAGTGTTTAGAAAGGTCAATGGCAAGAAAACAAACAATTCAGGACCAGATGAACACCCCACAGAAAACACACGCTGATCAAATTAAAAAGCTCCTTTGTGGGTACAAATCCAGACAAATTCCCCTTTTTGTATGACTTTCTACCGCTTCCACCGCAAACAAATCTAACACCACGTTCAAGGCTGCCAGCATTACTCCATCTTCAAGAAGTGGGTTGGTGACAATTACTCTGCGCTTTGGGTTCATTCAACAAGTTCAAATGCAAGAACCTCAAGGGCTTATTTCTCCCACACTCAGCAGATGCTTTAATGTTTTCATTGGTCCTTGGCATGTGATCCAATTACATTCACAGCTGCCTACCTGACATAGCAATGGTCCCACAAGGCACAAGGTGTGAATGAAAGGATGCTTTTGATTCTGAGCTGTGAAGGGTTAACACGGGTCCTTGACTCACATGAAAATCACACCACATGTTTGGCTGCTGAGCAGAGGAGCTTTGGATTGTAAGACTGTATTGTAGACTGCAATCCATAGGCCTGTTTTGCAGATGCTCGACTGACTTGTTTCAAGGCATAATTTGTTTAAGAATAAAAAATGAAATGGAATCTGTGCTTCAATTCATACATTTATAGCTTGCCTAACTCTGGAAACATTTAGGCCTATTCCATAAAGTCAGCATCACACTCACAATCATGCCATCACAATTTGCAATTCCATGAGAAAAAACTATATCTTGTATTTTCCAGTTTTAATGGTACGGCTTCATCAGAGTCAAAATATGAAGAAACAAATTATTTCTAGATATATAATCCCAAATGCACAGGTCCAAGAAGGTGATCTACACACAGCCTGTACATGTACAATAGGCTGTCTCCAAAATTTGAAATACTAATAGCAACAGGAAAAATATTTCACACGTTGTCCTGGTATAAGTACATTGATTGTCAATAGACCTGTTCCAAAGGTACATGAAGTAGCCCCCTCTCAGCGACTCACAAATAATGAGGAGCATTTGTGAATCAACATCGCCTTAACTCTCAAGTGTTATCTGTGTGACAATGATAATGAAGATTATAGATCAAGTTTAGGGCGAACATATTACTCATAAGGTGATAGTGAAAAATGCATACCACAACAGAGTTTCATTGTACAATTTCTTAAACTGTAGACCCACATGCAGTCCTTTGCATACCACAAACATAGCTAGAATCCGACATTGTTGACGGACTCAGCAGGGGGATGCTCCCACAATCCATTTCTCCTGGATGGCTGCTCCCTTTATCACCATCCAATCATGGGAAACATATGAGAAACAATTATCACCTCAGCATGGTGTACGCACTATTTGTAATGAAACGAACCTGCAATTAAGGGTCAATAGTTTTCATTTCAATATGACTTATCAATAAGAGAAGTCATGTCTTTGTGCAAACGTCAGTCAGTTGTATCCATAGAGGTGTCAGGGTAGTAATGATTACAAGATGATTATCGGTAATGATGAATGGGGCCTTGGTATGCTGTGAAAGATACAAATTATCTGAAATACATTGTGTAACCTGGGTATTGGTAGCATCAGGTAACCATGGTGATGAATTACACAAATATATTCTACTGTAGGCATACATTACATTGTATGTGTCGGCCTACATGTAGGCCATGTAACATCATTTTCACAGTGCTTAGTAAATATTGATCAAATACATGTTTTTTGTTCACCAAAAGTACACCATGTACACAGCTTACATTGTACATGTACTGTACTTGCATTTTAATAGTAAAATTATCTTCCTCGGAATTACAGCTGCAGACTTCGTAAACAGGATCCAGTGGGTACACATCATAGTGGTTGCCATAGCAACCGAATGGTTCAAAGTCCATGCCTGGAGCTCCTCACAACATTAATGAAAATCAGGATCCTATGTTTAATTTTATCACCTTACAGTTGTTAATTGTTTCCCATTTCAAAGTCCATTTACTATAAAGCAGGCATACGTATACAGAAGGCTATTAAAATGTTTGATTTTTTTCATGCTTAACTCTCTGAAAATTGAAAGGTACACATGTGCTTGCCAGTGTTTCAACAATCCTGTTACGTGAATAAATATGTAAAATAAAATAAGTTACAGTTCCAATAAATGAACTTGCCACCAATATAGTTTTCAAAAAGATTATTTGGATTGTAGGTTGACTACATGTTGCTGTACATGTATTTATTCAGCTGCGCTAATGAAGATAAATGAGTGGTATTGAGAATGAATAGTAATCAACTTATTTACATAAAACTGGTAATGTCTGGTGGAAACAAAACAGCTTGTTATCAATCAGAAAGAGCCACATCCAAGAAATGTATTTTAATACAAGAAACTAGAAATTTGGTTTATAATCCAAATCTCTGCTACATATGTATACATGTAGGCCTAATGATTAAATTAAATTAATATTTTTTAAAGTTGTACTCAGAAAATGGTGGAGTACTCAATGACATTGCAGTATAACCCATAATTCCAATCTTCCTCCTTGCTGACGGCAAACTGAAAGGAGATAATGTCTCTAGATTTTATCTCATTTCCTTTTCCATGTAATCTTGGTAGTGTAGATCACTGTGTACATTTGTACATGTAGGCCTACATGAACATGCATCTGCCTCTTCATTAAAAAAATAATCTCTTTATAAGGCTTTCCCAAGTGGGCAATCTACAGTACAGTCCCCACTTTAATAGCGAAACGCCTGTATACCTAGTTGCTGTGTGTCCAGACACACAATTTAAATTAGCTGTTCGAAAATATTTCCAAGCAATGTCTTTGAAGTTATTGGGCACAGAATGTAGAATATTATAGAGAACAGATATTGATTATGAAGCACTATTCAACTTATATTTTTGGCTTCCTAAGACAAAAAACAAGGCTTTATTTTTGTTAGATGTCCGGACTCCCAATCCCCATCCTACATTGTTTAGTGCTACATACATATTAAAGCAGGTGTACTCCTCATGATACATGATCATCCATCATCACACAAGCTCTACTGTACACATATCACTCCTTGACTTCCATGAAAACACACACCATTTCTTGTTGAGAGAACATGGCTTCATGTCTCTCTTCAAACATTGAACATTGATCTTAGGATTATCCTAGATCTCTCAAGGTCCTAGGAGAATTCCATCAGTGTAGGGATGTCTGAGATCAAAGAACACATGTATTGGATTTACACCAAATCAACATATGGCCAAAATATTGTAGTGTCTGTAGACTAGAAACACTGCCTTCATACTGAGAATATACTGAGAATGTTTTTTACCCGGATCAGAATCATTGCAACCATGGATCCTGTCTAAGTAGGATCCATGGTGCAACGGTAAACCTACTCCTTGCAATAGTCATCCTACACTGTAAAAAATACTGTTAAGTGTTTTACAGTAAATTACTGGCAACTCTGTTGCACAGTAATTTACTCTAATTTTCTCAAAAGTATTATTAAAGCTACATGTACATGTACATTCAACAGTAAATTACAGTAAATTACTGCAAATTCCCGCAAGATACAGGAAACTACCATCAAATATGCTGTTATTTACTGAGCAGCAGAGTTGCCAGTTATTTACTGTAAAAAGCCATGTACATGTACAGCGATTGGAATTTGAGAGAGCTCTTTCAAGCTATAGGTATACATCGTTGTACATGTAGGCCTACATTGTGTATGTATCAAATTTACTAGTCTAGTCTATTCCTGATTCAGTCACAAAATATATATTGAGGAGGAATCGAACTGCTATGAATTAAGACTACAACATTTTACTTCAATATAATGGAATAAAGAGAGGGAATAGAGAAAGGAGAAGAAATAGTTGAATGTTTCTCGCACAGGTGTTCTTGATCATCGTGTTTCAGCAATCATGTGATGAAGTGATGACAACTTGCTCTCGTTTCTGATCCAATTCATTGAGCCAGGCCAGGGAACAAGGGAGAACACGATGCACGCAATCTAAGAATTTCTAGAACTTATCCCCTTTTCCCTGATTGAAATATTTCTGTGAAACAGTAATTTAAATCAAACTTTTCAAATAATCAATTTGAATCAATAATTTATTAAAATCAAATTTGAAACAAACAATACACTCTACTGTCTACAATAAATTAGTAACAGGTGAAGTATTGATTCACAGGTAGCAAACTGAAGTCTTATCAAATCAAATCAAATCAAGTAAAATCAATTTATGAAACAAAAAAAATTCTGTAATTTCGGATTATCCTCAATCAATCTGAGATAACACATGTAAATCATGGTCCACAACCTGTGGCGGGAAAATATCCATTTCAAAACTTATATTTAAAAAAAAAATTAATAAATTTTAAAAAGATCAAATAAACCTGTGCATGTGTAAACTTCAAGAAAAATAAATAATAATCAAAAATAGAATTAAAGTTAAAACCATGAATAAGTAATGGTCAAAAGACTTACTGTCCACTCCTCCCATGAGTTGGATCCTTCTTTGCTCCCTCCTCCACCCCGTCCTCTATGATGCTGCACGGGTGATGCCCTGGTTGTCATGGTAACAAGCTATCTCATCAGTTCCTGAAAGATGGTGAACTTTATTTCCACATCAATGGAAAAGAAAGAAACAATTCTGCAAAAGAAAAACAAAGGGAACTTTTACACAAATATTTGTTTTCACCTAAATTGTACATGTATTCAACACCAAAATGAAGAACAAAAAATAATTTTCATCGCATGAGATACATTTGTACATGTAGGCCATAATGTAATGTACATGTATGCATTTGTTTCAAAGGACACTATTGAAATCACTTTTTCACTTTTAAAAATAACATACTTTCCCATGAAAATTATGATAAAATATTTGGAACATCCTCTACAGACATGTAGCCTACGCTACAAAATGTGATATAAATTTTTTGAAAACGAAAGTGCTTGTGTGAAACAATTAAAGTGCCGGGTACTTTGATCAAAACCACAAGGGAATAAAAAAAAGTTCAGACATTCTTTCCAAAAAAGTTATACCCTGCTCTTTATTCCTTTAAGAACAATTGAAGTTGCTATTCAGTGAAACGTGACCCATCACAGTCAAAACATTTAGGAGAGATTTATATCCTCAACCTCTCTAAAGAACAATCTAACGACAAAAAGTTACTCAGGTTTCATAAATCGTTTGATACTCATGATGCTTGCAAACTTGAGGAGCAATTTGAACTTGATTTGATGTAAAGGTTTGCCATTGCGGCTATAAATTGTTCCTTTATTTAGCAAGATTTCAGAGATCCCTTTCATAGTACAGACACAATGGAAATTACATGTAAAACAATAGCCTTTTTACAAGGTTTAGTCTGAAATATCGCTTCAAAATCATCCCAAATAGCCAAAATCTATTTATAATGTTCATGCTTTATGTATTAGATTTCTCTACAATGTAGGCCCTACAAATATGGAAGGAAAGGACCAAGGTCAAATGTCCCATCGGAAGTAGGGGAGAGCGGGGTTATATGGAACATTTTTCACAATAATGGCCGTAAAACAAAAGCGGATTTATTTCAAGACACAATAAACAATCAGCTGGTGTGTATATCTGTATGCTACAAATGTATCCCATAAAATTCTTAAACTTAGTGATGGTTCCGGAAAAAATCCATCTTCAACAAGACCATGTCAAGTGTTCCAACTAACCCCACACACGGGGTTAGTTGAAACATGGTATGGGGTAAGTTGAACATTGTTCATGGTATCTTTATAATTATATTTAAACGACCTACAACATTATTACATGGGTTCAGCTAATTTGCTTTATTGAATCTAATTATAAAAATATTAAAGATTGGTGTTCAAATTTGTTTTACTTCATGTTTTATTACACTTGATGGCGTCCACTCACATACAGATATTCTGAAGTCCTGTGAAGTAGCATTCTGCAATATATTTTTTTAAAACCAAAATAAAATTGTCCAATGTGCACTAATATACATGTATAGGAATATTTCGGAACACTTCACTGAATTATATGATTTTTATTTTTTTATTCAGCTGAAACCTATTTACTTAATACATGTTCCAACTAACCCCGTTCAAAATGTTCCAACTAACCCCAGAGGCCCATTTGACATTTGTAAGCTTACAGCACAAAAGACGGACAACAACATGCCATTTATTTAACCTTATTTTGTAACTTGGTATAACTGTTTGTTATACTCAAAAACTGGCCAACTTAATTTATGATCTTCTCTGAGATAATAAAACATTTGTAAAAGTGACAACATTTACTCAGAGGGTGAAAAAACAAACATTGCTTTCTAACTTCACGAGGCTTGAAGCATGTGTGCTGTCTAAAATGTGGTGGATGGCAGTTACTAATAGCAACAAACTGAGGGTACATTTGCATAAATATATTTATAGCCGTTAAAGAAAATTGCAATGTTTCAACTAACCCCGTGTTCCAACTAACCCCACTCTCCCCTACATAGGCACAAAAATAGACTTTTTGAAACCAGAATATAGATTACTGGCTGTGGGATAAAAGCATTCCAAAAAACAATTTTTAGCAAGTTGTGTTGTCAACTCAGGAGTAAAGACAAACATCTTACATTATAAATATGAAGGGAAAGAAGCTTATTCTTATTTACAAGTGTAGAAGAAATCATAGGATTAAAATTTGTTTAGAACAGGTTTAGTCTCAACATACAGACAGGGTTTACAAATACATACATGTAGGCCTATGTAGAGTACAGGTTTAAATGTGCATACATGTACAGCCATTCCTATCTTTATAAATGTGACCTTAGGATACATTGTTTTTAGACAGAGATAGAGATGAGGCACTCGATGCTGTGGTAATTTTTTTTCCCACAAACATATAAGGAGATACATGTACATGTACAAAGCGGGACTACATTAGAGAGAACACACGTACATGTACACTCCTGTGGCAGACATGTACACCCGAAAGAGCATTCAGCGCCCAGCAGAGGCATATGAGCTCACTCTACTAGAAGTATGGATCGTAATAAGAACGATCCATGCTAGAAGCCATCATCATCCTTAAGTACACTTACCCTTGATGTCAGCTGGGGGACCAATTTTCAGTGATTTTCCTGATTGAAAACACAGCTCAATCAACTATCAAAATATAGCTCTTCCAATAACCCTGAGCTCTAGCCTCATTTTATGGTGATATTAGCCCTAAAAAAACATACATGTACACACCAAGGTACACTTGATAATCTTTGATTGGCCCTTATAATTTTGGTACTGGTTATAAAATTAAACAAACAGCACATTTACACGTAGGTACGTACAAGATCATAATCAATCTAGGCTTCCTTTATTAGTTCCCGGACTTTCACCTTTAGCAAATTACAGGGTCAGATGCTACAAACTTTCCATACACTGTACGTGTATTCATGTCCGTCTAGAATTTCCCAGCTCTTTATTAACAATACTCTTACTTGTATGTAACGCAAAAGCACTTTCAATTTTGACAAGGCTTGTAAAACGATTATCAAACATTTGGACTTTCGATCAGTTGCCATTATTACAGGCGTACAGTAGTGTATGGATTTAATGATTGCAATGTGGAGAATAAGTTTATATATTGAAAATATGTTTTGTGTGCATGTACATGTGTATGACATGTAATGCACATTCTTTTTTCCTATTGACTTGCATTTTACATTGAACATTTAAAAATATGTGAATGAAATACAGGCCTACACAATGTAGACTAGCCTCTTGTTGAGGCCCTGGCGGCTGATATCGTTGTCTGTCGATATCAAAGATGCCGAGCGAAGCGTGGAGAAAACCCCAATTGCGAGTTGAATTAATTGGTTTGGCCTGGTAGTAGGTTCCCACGCGCGGCGAAGCAACAACTCACTCAGTGGAAGCGCATGAAAGATTACAATTTACCATTTGCAAACACAACTTGTCCTTTCAGTGCAGAATTTATTGCATCAACCTGTAAATCTTTGAATTGGCCACTGTTCAACATTTACAACAACGTATTGAAATTCAACGTTCTTAAGGCTTTTGTTGTCACTTATCACGAAGAATCCATGGGCCGCCATTGTACTGAGATATGAGCCTCACCTCATGAATATTCCATATAACGTTATTATAGCCCGCGCTCATTGGATGATTTTCACTGACCAATTTTGGGTCAGAATATTTGTCAAAAGAATAAGAGACAAAAGAAATTTGGTGAAATTCAACTTAGGTTTTAAGAGGCCCTGTCTCACTGCGCTCGCCAGCTAGATTCACTTCGCAAAACTGGATTTTCACCTCGCTTCGCTCAGCATCATTTCAACGGACACCAATCAGCTGACAGGGCCTCGACAAGAGGCTAACATGTAGGCTTAGGCCTTCATGCAGTGACAGGTTTGATGTGGGATTTGGAGAAAGAATTCATAATTTTACTTTTAATATATAGGCCTATATCAAGAAAGAACCCGAAACAAATAAGCTGAAGTGATTCCTGTGTGATCCATGTGTGGTACTTGAAGATTAACCTTGGTATCAATAGCTTTGCTCTAGTTCAAGGTTATTGGTCCATTGATATCCTATCCTCCTTCCATTCTGTGCTCAAGCATGTGAATAAATGCCCTTGTGACTCTCAACAGATAGACCAATGCTCTGTTTCTGCAGTCGATTTCAGCGACCAAAGGGATTGGTCCTGCACCTACATTAAAACCTGAACCCTACATTGGATTAGTTTCTCAAGTTTCAAACATGAAATTCAATCCATGGTGGAGTGTATTTTGAAAGCCTTATAATCAATCTAATCACATAGAACTGGATATTCAGGAGAATTATCTACTTTCAAATTTGATTTCTTTAATACTTACATGTACATAAACAGTTCTAATGTGTGAACATGCAGCTGAAAAGTTTCACTTTCTATTTTTAACAAATTATTCATTTTAACAGTTTTCCTTTCAGCCTAACATGTACTGTAAATATTGTTTTCTTGAAAACCGTCTCAGGCTCAAATTGCAAACCAGCACCACTGGGTTATAAGTTCAGGTAGAGCTGCTTGTATTTACTATTTAGCTCCTAGTAAACAAGATTCTCAGATAATTCTTTTGTGGTTAAATGGTGTTTGTTGCTACCCAGACCAGGTAATAGCACAACAATAGAGAGCACATCCTGGTGTCAATTAAGGACTTTTAAATCCCTCTAGATGGCTTTATATTGCATCTCTGTACACCCCTGAAACAGACCCTGACCTTACTCAAAGAACCTGCTAGACCCTGTCACATCAAACCAAAACACACCATGATTCAGCTATTCAAGGCGATGTAATTTGTTGATTCAAATGTAGGTCTATAACGGAGTGTGGCTATGGTACAGTTTATCCCCTTTCCATGAACAACAATGACGTGTGAAGCTGTAAAAGCCTCAGGATCAAGAACATAAACAGGGAGTTACAACACAATTCTGAGAAGATAAAGCAGCAGTTAAAACCTTTTACTTTCAGATCTACTGTTTAATAAACATTATCAACTACAATTTTAAGTGGTCCTATTAATCCACTCTATTTTTTTTTCAAATGTTTTGGTTTTGAGTAAACAGTTTCCTTCCACTATACCCAACTGTAATTCTCAGAAATTGCAGGATATTATGAAAGTAAGGTTTTCCCTAGAATCCTTCAAAAATGGCCTTCCACAACTTTGTTCAAGAATCAGATGTAAATTAAATCAAGGAGCTCTTGATTTAATCAACTTAAAATGGGAAAATACCGTATGCAATGTTTCTTCCTTAATAATAATGAAGGTAAATTGACTTTGCTTCAATGCTTTCAACAACAAAGCAGAATGAATCTTTTTGAAGGCATAATTGATTTCTTATTTTGGCAAATCACTATATTAGGGATGTTGGACCAAAAATTGAAATGTCTTGTATCTAAACCAAAATGATGTAGCTGAAAAGATGAATATTTATCAAAACTACAGGAAAAAAAATGGAACAAAAATATTAAACCATGTTTGAGTTACGATTTTTTGAATATTTTATTTTGGGGGATATTCCTGAAGATTTCCCATTGACTTATACTGTGTAGCCACGGCACCGCCTGGGTCTACAGTGAAAGTAATGTATTATTTGTTTTAATGTTAAATTATATATAATCAGTCATATCTCAAAGGATCTTCGATGTAAAGTGCAAATAATTTGTATGTGTTTTCATACATTCAAGCTAAAGATCATTGAAAACAATAAAAACATTAAAAATACATATGATCAAAAGGCGTTACCATGTAACAAACAAAGAAAATAATAAGAAAATTCAGAAAAATGTAATTCTCGCCAGTAAAACCTTACTGTAAGATGGGAACATCATTAAATGCATATATTATAGCAATTTGAAAACAGAACATTTAAAATGAAGTGACGATAAATGGTTGCCATGGTGACAAAGCAAAGAAAATAATAAGAAAATTTGGAAAAATGTGATTCTCGTCAGTTAAAAAAACAAAGAAAATAAGAAAATTTGGGAAAATGTAATTCTGTCAGTTTTGCCCTAACAGGAGAAAGAAACAACAGAAAATGCATATAACAACGTGAGGTATTTATTTTCATGTCATTTCCCTTGAAACATATTATTCATGCATTTTTCATCGTGGCAATTCATTTTGCCAAATATAAGGGAGTGCGTACGCTGAAAGTAACAGCCCGATTCCCGGAAGTTACAATGGAAATTTCCACTCGCAAGCACGTGGAAGGTAGGCAAGACGATGACATCATGCTCTTCCGTCTTTTGTACTTTGCCCCGTAATTTGGTTTCCACACAATCAACAAATCAACTTTGTTTTATTGATAAATAACGAGTTATGAATTGAATAATGAAATCCTTAATCATGAAAAACTTACTCTGAACATTTGCAGTAACAAAATAGACAGTTTGATTGCGGAAAGTAGTTTTTAGCTGTAAAAACTTCGGATTGTGCCCATGCATCTCGCAAGGGCGCATGCCACGCTCGTACTCCGAGTAGACCGTGTGCGGCAGACCTCGATGTTGATGTTCATGACATGGTCCATCGTATATTTGCGATCGCCTCGACCTGATCCCCTCACGAATTCAACCGGATTTTTTACCAAACTATAGTTTAAATATCAATAATTGAAATGATATTAAGTTGCTTTTGCAAAAAAGTTGATTTTCATATGAAAAGATCGCTAGAATTGCGAACTATTTTTTTTACGCTCATGTCTACATGACTTCGGGGGGTTATGGACTAGCAACTGCGCATGGATACTGCTTCTATATTTATGAATGGCATATCCAAATTTGGGCATTTTCTGACGTCAGATCAGGTCGAGTTTTGTTGTCAACATGTATGTTATTCCGAGAGGCGCATTTTAGCGGTGCCATGGCCGTCTCGATGCGGATCAAACACGTACAGTGCCCTAGTGACCGTATTGCAGCTCATATTTACTGCTCTATTTTGATGAATTTTCGATTCTACTTGTGAAGAAAGTGATCCTAATATTGGAATATGACTCTAAACTACGGTAATGTTTAGTCCATCAGCTCTTTCATGCCCGTGATTATTTTAATGATTTTTTTTTGAGTGCATTTTTTTTTCAATCACGATCATGTTGGCCCACGCACACATTACGGCTCGATTTCAGGGCGCAGCACGAGCGTCTGACATCCCTAACTATATACCGTACCCTTTAAACACAGTATAATCATTTTTTCATTAAATCACTTTTCAATAGAAGCTTATCAATCTGATTAGGACCTTGTATCACTTCTAAAATGTAGTCATGCAATTGTGAATAGAATGATCTATAGACAGCACAACTAAGTATAAACTTGATGAATTTGCAATACCTTTTATACATTGTGCAACAAAGCAGAATGAATCTTTTTGAAGGCATAATTGATTTCTTATTTTGGCAAATCACTATATACCGTACCCTTTAAACACAGTATAATCATTTTTTCATTAAATCACTTTTTAATAGAAGCTTATCAATCTGATTAGGACCTTGTATCACTTCTAAAATGTAGTCATGCAATTGTGAATAGAATGATCTATAGACAGCACAACTAAGTATAAACTTGATGAATTTGCAATACCTTTGAAAGCATCAATCATCTCCTGCATTACATACATGTGCAACAGTAATTACCAATTATTATTATTTATTACTTATAATTTTATAAAGATGCAAAAAAAGTGACTACATGTACATGTACATCTAGGATTCGAACCTGGGTCAAATCAGAGTCAGAGTCAGTGTGTAGGTTGTTGATACCGAGAGCTGACAATGAACGCTACCACTCGACCAAGTATTGTATTAACAACTGATGAGCAAGAAGAACCATGCACAAATCAATTTGATGATATTTCAATACGTTTAATGAAGCTTAACAAGATGATCTCTGCCTCGTTGAATCCTTTCCTTTAGAAATAAGCAGATAAGCTCCCCTTTACATAAAATCTAATCTAGCGAAAAAAATAAAAATGACTGATTTGGATAGATTAAGAAAACTCTGCCCGGGGCATATTACAGATCTATCTACAGTAGATGTAAAAATAGAATTGTTCACAATTTTATGTCCACTTCATCATGAATGCTTTCAGTATCTCTATCATATATTTCATTGATTATTGGGTTCAGATTATTTTAACTTCCAAAAGTAGTAACCAAAATTGGTTTTAATATGCAATACATTATAACATCATGTTTTCACTTTCAATTTATTTACGAATCCATTTCAGTCAATATATTCAGAAAAGTTGCTCAGGTAAATGTAGGCATGATGGATGGGGGATATTACAAAACAAATTGGTCTTTCAAATAATTCCTCGTTATTGGCTCTCTCTCTAATATGAAAAATATACATTTATCTTGGATATTATTCGGACCAGTAGCATTGTTGAAGAGAGCAAATAGCCACCAGCCACATTTTTATCTCTTGCCCTCTTGATAATTTTTCAATGACATAAAACGACGAGTAACACAATGAGAAGAATAGCACCTGAGAGATCTTTGCCCTATAAGAGTTATGACCAATCAACAATTTCAAACAACCATGCTGATTGGTTCACACTGATAATTTTATGCAAGAAGTCTGTGCA
The DNA here is from genome assembly GCA_940671915.1 of Paracentrotus lividus. NCBI lineage: Eukaryota > Metazoa > Echinodermata > Echinoidea > Camarodonta > Echinidae > Paracentrotus > Paracentrotus lividus. The sequence goes on along the minus strand of CALNVZ010000174.1, from coordinate 37,227,660 downwards.
ACAAGTATTCTGATTGGTCAATATCAATTTGCAATGGATGAGGCACTAGTCATATATCAGAACAATGACAACCTGATGGGAGTCCAGTTATTACTCATCCCAAATAATTATTTGACAGGTTATATTGCAGAACAACAATGGTAGTTTTATTTTGAGTTCTACTAGAGAATTGCTATTTTAAGTCCCTGGTTCAATGTAGTAAAGAAACCAATGAACTTGAAAGGGAAGTGGGTTGCTCCTTTCACACTGGGTTTCAAACTTACAACAAGGTTGATACAGAGTGACTACCGTACACCATCATGAACCTGATTATTAAAAATCCATTCACAGTAGACCAATGGAGTTTGAAATATTATTCTCTTAAAATTAAACTCTTTTAAAAGCAAAGAAATTTCGGTAACAAATATGCCTGTATTTACTTTGAAATTTTCAGCTGAGAGCTTCAGCCTTCTTCAGGGATCTAGGATCCTGGCCAGAATTTTGCAATATGATTGCATTTTGTATACTACAGTATGTACTTTTTGTATGTATTTTGTATTGTAATCAAACCTGTTTGACAAATTCCTCTTGAATAACCATCACTATGGACTAGATACCAAGACTTGGAATGATGGATTCACAAATGTAAGAATATACTCATAGTACAATTATCATTATCAATTCATTATCAAAAATTCAAATTAAACCGCAACAAGGATAAATAAAATGTTTCTTTTTTTTTTCTGAACATGCTTGTCTAGATATTATAAGAGGAGCTGATACGATTTCTGTTATAAAATGAAGAAGCAAATGAGGACACCCACAGGTCAAACAGTTACAATATAATGTACAATCTTTGATTCATGAATTTTTCACTAATCCTAGGATTATAAACTTAATACCTACATGTATCAATATAATCTATAAAATGGAGGTTGCACTGCAATCCCACATGACAACAATGGTCCATGATAAAGACTTGCATAGCATTAATGACATGAAAGCTCTGAATATGTACATTTTATAAGGTCTCACTTCCTGGCAACATTCATTGAAGGCTTCTTTTTTTTCCTTCAAATCTATACATACATGAACATACAAAACAAAAACATGATTTTTTTTCTTCCTTCTGCATGGTTATATTCTTTTTACATTTAATTTGTAATCATAATGTAAAAGAATTAGAAGAAGGTGATGAATGTACATGTACATCAACATAAAATATTCCTGGATGACCCACCAGACTTGGATGTGTGTTTACATGTATGCAAGGTAAATAAATTCACAGTGAAATTATACAATGCATTTAAAATGAAAGTAGTGAAACAATAAGGCATTGATGGTCATGTTATTGATTATATGTAGCTTTCTCGGCCCTTGTTTCATTTACCTGTAGGCCAGTCCATGTGTAACCTCTAAACAATAGAGCTATTCAGATAATGCCAGTCTAATGATTAGATCATCAGAATTCAAACACAAAGGAACAAATGAAGAGGAACTTCAAAGAAATGGAGTCTAAGAGTGATGGAAGTAACAGAAAATAGATAATGGTACATGTAGTAGACCCACATACATGTAATTTACATTGTAGATCAAAAACTTTTGCAACACTTTAAGGTTTCATAATTCGTGAGATTTTGTTTAAAATCATACATTTGACAAATTGTCATCCATATAAGGCCTATTTAGATCTTTTCAAGGTTGACACATGTACTGTAACTTGTTAAATTTCTCTTGCATGCTTGTAAACTATAGTTTGTGAATACTGTACACACATGTGAATATTATCTAACATTACAAACCTTCAAGGCTTCTGAATGACTGTGTGTTTTTATTTCCTCACAATTTAAGTCAAAAGAAAGAAAAACACAAGCCCAGCACTATTGTACACAAGTGCTTCATAGGACAATGCATGGTGCATGTCTATTGTACCAGGAAAGTGTTCCCTGATTGTATTATGCACTTTTCTCAAGTATCTGCGTAGCCAGGAAGAGCTCTCTATCCAAAAACAACAATGAAGTAGAAATACGTACATGTAGGCCAGCCAACATGAAAAATTACAAGTTAATACTATAACTTGTATACAATGTACATGTACGTAGATGTATACTGAACCATCTGCATGAATTTACATAAGTAACATAAGTAACATTGTAGTTGTGTGTTGTTTGCCTTTCTGATCTTTGTTGACATTTTTTTTCTACTTGACAAAATATCTGGTACTTTTTGCATGATTTGTGATGTACATGTTGTCAAAAATGCAATGTTTTGCTCACCCTTCATAAAGTTTTTAATGTATTTATTATTATTATGTTTCTTATTATTAAAAATATTACATTTTTTTTTTTTTTTTAATTATTATTATTTCTTTTTTACTATCGAAGAGATTCAAAGCATCACTGCTCATGAAAATAATGTGCCTTTATCTTAATTCAAGCTTTTAACAAAGTAATCGCCCCTTGCTTGAGATTATGTATGGCCTGGTTTGTTCTCAAGTCCTTTTACCGAGAATGACTGAATGAAATTTAGTACATCTTGTTCGACTCCACATCAGACATACATGCAGGGGTGATATTCACTCTTGAAAAAAAAAATAGACATACTTCAGCGAGGTAGCGAAGCGACCGAGACAGGAAGGGTGTGGGAGGGGGGTGTCACCACTCACATGGAAGGGACTGTTTGCATTTTGCGACTTTAAATTGTGCAATTTTGTGCATACCTGGAGAGAGAAAAAAAATTGAAAAACAAATTTTAATTAAAAATTTTAAAAAATGGGGGGGGGGGGGGATGGGAATGGAGAAAAAAAAAATGGAATTCCCATTAAAATCAGAGAAATATCACCCCTGTACATGACACATGTAACAAACATATTCTAACAAGCTCAGAACTACTGAAATCAGTATCATATCCATACAAAAAATTTATCAAAATCAAGTAAAAGTATCAAGTAGACTCTAAAATCAATTATGAATTGACCATGCATAAGTGTAAGTGGGCCTAAGTGCATGTTTACCTCTCAGTCTCACTTTTACATTTTTGATCATTTTGAAACATGGTCGATTTTGGGCAAAATTTATTATTAGGCTTTACATAGATCTAGGCCTAGATCTAGAAAATCTAGATCTAGATCTACATTTAGTTCTAAACACCTGCACTTTTTTCTCCAGATCATTGAATGTTTTTTTTTTTTTTTAATGTGCTTGCTTGAACTGGAGGAGAACTGCTGTACACAGCACTCTTATAATCATATAGAGTAAAACCACCAAATATCGGACGTTGTTAAATATCGGACAAATTGGTCTTCAATTCCCACCAGACAGCTAATGAGCCCTGCACGGGAGGGTCACTTGCATGCATATGATAGATGGACTTACCTTCTATTGCACTGCAAACACAGTAGAGTCGGGTTGCTGCTCGAAAAAAATATTCCAGGGGTAAAATCCAGGGGTAAAATCCATAATTGTGATCTCCAGAAATCTTTATGACCCAGGTTAATTTTGGACTCCAAAAGATCAACGACCAAAAAAAAATTCCGAACGGGAGATACGATCCTTGCTGGAAATAAACAGCTGAGATGTCACATGTTCGCTGTATCGAAAAAAAGAGTGCAATCGACCGGCCCCCAGTCTACCTGATGGAATTTTCCAGACCCTTCTAAAAATAGCCACTTGCCTCATATCGGACATCGATGGAGAGTCAATGGGAAATGCGTGCTGTATATCGCGCATGCGCTGGCTTTTTTAGGGCGCAGGCGCATTGAGCTCATCAAACACATCCGATATTTAGAGACGGAAGAGGTTCTTTTGGTAAGTAAATAATTATTAATTTTATGTTTTGTTTTTTTTACAAATTATAAAATCGGCATTTGCGCGACAGAAATAAGTTGCTGTTTCAACAATCAAGTAATTATTTCATGTTGTTTAGAGCTTGATTTTAACTGCCAAAATCGATCGCGGCGAATCGCCGAATATATCCGATATTTAACAAGCGCATCCGATATTTAGAAAAAAACAAGCTCTCAGTAGAAAGCAAATAATTCATGTTTACCATATTTTTTATCAATTCTGTTTTTAATAAGATTATTATTGAACATTTGTACTACAAAATACATATGAGTTTTATATAATTTGGCGATTGCAATTTTTTTTAGAATCCAAAAATGCTTTTAAAGTATCCAGTATTTGGTGGTTTTACTCTAGGGTAAAACTAAAGGTAAAGGTACTAGATCTAGGCTAACTAGACGATTGCAGTTTTGCATCGTCAAATCAATGACCATGCACTGTTTGTTGTATTTCAAACTTTTTTCTCTTTTTTAAATAAAAAATAAATTTAGGATCTAGATCTAACGTTAGATCTAAAAGTAAAGTTAGATTCTAACGTTAGGCCTAAATCTAGATCTAACTTTAGACTAAAAACAAGATTTTTATGTTAAATTGTTCGGTCTAAGTTACATTGTATGTAAACCGACCAGCCCCCGTCGCCTTTGGCGACAGGAACTGACGCGTCAGTAGTCGTTTCTGACGAAGTACAGAAAAAAACATAATTTACTAAACAAATTTATGGTCAAGATAATGTTATTTTAATTCATACTCACATTTCCCGAACATGTGAAGGTCCTTCCTCGAATTGGTGACATCTGCAAATATTTCACTTGAAGTAATAAACTAATAATGAAGAAAAATACAGGAAAACAGAGACATCCACCACGTAAATTCTAATTTCAGTTGCAAGGTCAGGTCATCCAGAAGTGGCGAGCACGAAGTGCGTTTAGGACATTGCGCACACACGGACGAAAGTCAACTTCAACTTCATGTCTCCGTGCGTGCGCTGTTCTTCGCACAGAAAATGGGACGGAGGTCATTCAAATATGGCAGCGATGGCACCAAAAATTTTAGAAGAAACAAGACCAACGGAAAATTCATTTTGGTAAGTCAAAAAGCTCTTATATAGATCTATCTAACTGTTAGACCTACTTTCATTTTTAGTGCATGTTACGTGTGAAACATCATACATGCCTTAAAATAATACTTTAACATTAGATTGATTAAATTGACCAGTATAATTTACTAAGCGCTCATCATCACTGATAGTTTCGCTGTATAAATGGGGGTGGTGAAAGTACAGCCCCGTCGCCTTCGACGACGGGGCTGTGTATGACTAGAGTAGAAACACCAAATATCGGACGTTGTTAAATATCGGACAAATTGGTCTTCAACTCCCCCCCAGACAGCTAATGGGCCCCGCACGGGAGGGTAACTTGCATGCATATGATAGATGGACTTACCTTCTATTGCACTGCAAACACAGTAGAGTCAGGTTGCTGCTAAAAAAATATCTTCCAGGGGTAAAATCCAGGGGTAAAATCCATAATTGTGATTTCCAGAAATCCTTATGACCCAGGTTAATTTTGGACTCCAAAAGATCGACGACCAAAAAAAAATTCCGAACGGGAGATACGATCCTTGCTGGAAATAAACAGCTGAGATGTCACATGTTCGCTGTATCGAAAAAAAAAGTGAAATCGGTACCGGCCCACGGTCTACCAATGGAATTTTCCACACCCTTCTAAAAATAGCCACGTGCTTCATATCGGACATTGGTGCGGAGTGAATGGGAAATGCGTGCTGTACATCGCGCATGCGCTGGCTTTTTTAGGGCGCAGGCGCATTGAGCTCATCAAACACATCGGATATTTAGAGACGGAAGAGGTTCTTTTGGTAAGTAAATAATTATTATTTACCGATTCTTTTATGTTTTTTTTTTGTTGTAATTTATAAAAACGGCATTTGCGCGACAGAAATAAGTTGCTGTTTCAACAATCAAGCAATTATTTCATGTTGTTTAGAGCGTGATTTTGACTGCCAAAATCGATCGCGGCGAATCGCCGAATATATCCGATATTTAACGAGCGCATCCGATATTTAGACAAAAACAAGCTCTCAGTAGAAAGCAAATAATTAATGTTTACCATATTTTTTATCAATTCTGTTTTTAATAAGATTATTAATGAACATTTGTACTACCAAATACATATGAGTTTTAAATAATTCGGCGATTGCAATTTTTTTTAGAATCCAAAAATGCTTAAGACAGTGTCCGGTATTTGGTGGTTTTACTCTATGAAGAATGTCACAATGGTGGTCATTTTGAAAACAGTAGAGGACTAGAGGGTCTATTCCACTTTTACTAGATCTAGATCTAGACTTAGTTAGGTCAAATTCAAGACATGAACACCGAGGCAAGACAAGGAATATTAATCTACTAAAAATGTTTATAGACCAGCAACACAGCAACACACACAACACCACGTCCATGGTCCACTTCCCCGCCCACTGCGGCGGGGTAGAACACAGTCAAACGGACGAGAAGTTCAACCAGCACTGCACTCTTCACAACTCGAGCGGCTCTCGACTCTCCCTTTCATAATTACGAATACCCTTCAAATTTGAACTGTTCAGTTATCACATTCATCAACATATCAGTCAATTCGTACTTACCAATTTAAAGATTTTAGATAGTCCTCCAATTAGTATTCGAGATCAACAATCCTTCCTAACGTTAGAAACATGACGCTTAATATTACAATACACAGGCGCCATTTAGCTAATTATATGCGATTGCGATCCGGATTTTGTATAAGTGAAGAGCGCCACCTTGTGGGAAAAGCATTATAGTTAAAATATTAATAACATTTTGTATTTTACTTTAGAATGAAATTCACAATTTGACACAGGCCTGACGGAAGCCGGTGGATGGGAGAACGGATGGAGGTAGAGGGTTACCTCCCACTTCTTTGTTAGAAGTGATATTCATAAGATCCCAACATAAATGCAAGTAAAGAAAGTGGAAAAGAAGAGACGGAGAGGATGATCAAATCACCGACCGAGTTACAGGCTCCAGGAAAAGTTTTATTAGTGACGAAAAGAAAATGAGCACCAAAAAGGGCTTAAAATCACGACTTTAATCATATTACCTTATTATGGGGAAAAATCTATATTCATTTCTACTGAGGTTATTACCGAGCTGGGATTTAGAAAAAAAAATAGTGGGGAGAAAAATCGGAGCAAAAAAGTAATATGCCTTTTTACTAAGCTTGAGCCAAATTTTCCACCAGCACTTTTTCATTTGGGGTTGCAAAACAAGGTTCAATTTCACTTTCATTTTCAACTTTATGTTTCATTTCCAAAGAAATTATATTAACATAACAAAACAGAATCGTGCAATATAACATTTGAATAATGTTATTTACAAAATAATTCTTTTTTTTTTTTTTTTTCAATACAAATACATTTTTTGTGATATTTAAGATAAGCTAATACAAAAATTAAAAAATGAATAAATTCATATTGATATTTCCTATGAAAATGGAGATTAAACAAATCCTGCATTTTATAGTTTATTCTCTACATTTTTTCCCTTCTACATCAGTTAGATTTCATACTTTAAGTTTGAAACTTTTAAAATTATGTTTAAAGGGTAGTAATTCCGTGTTCTTGTTTAGCCGCCTTTACCCAATTTTTGGGGTAAGAGGGACCTCTGAGCTGGGAAAAGACAGATGCTTCTTTTGGGTAAAGATGATTAGCAGAGGGTCCGTTTTACCCGATTACTTTTTTATGCTTAAAAAGTATTAAGATTTATTTTTACTACTTATATTTTTTGGAATACATTGCAATATGACAGAAATAGATAGCTCAATTAGCCTACTATTAGACGGGATTTATTTTCTACTACCAGTCATTTTGAGCATCCTGGTTGTTATCAACATGCCCCTAAAATAAAACAGTAAAGAAACAAAGCGCTATAGGAACTCCTGCAAAAAAAAAGTATGAAAGCTGCTATTATTTTCTGCAAAGATGACCAATTGGGCATTAAAAGTTCTTCCCCATGCAGTATGCTGAGAAGAATATGAAATGAATTAGGACCGAAATACAGGTTCATTTTACCCAACATAATGTTGTTAAACGGAATGTGATGTAGACAAACTTTTAATGGCATTATATTTATTCATGTTAATTTAGATTAGCTTTTTGAAATATCGTGGGAGTAATGAATATAGTCAATCGGGACAAACAAAAAAAAAAAAAACAAAAAAAACACACACACAAATAAGTCTCCAAGCACGTTTTTACTTTGAGTTGACAGTTAGGGGGTAAATTTTATTTCACTTTCCCCTATAAGTTTAAAATTTTATGTATGGTCGAGCATTTATGTTTCAGACCATTTACTTTAAACTTGGAGGAAGAATCTCCTTTTTTCCAAGTTGAAAACATAACAAACATAAGACAATGTAAGTATGTTCACTTATTGTGAAACATTATTATTATTATTTCATTATTAACCTTTTTTTCTTAAAATCCCCATAAAAATGAATCTAAATAAAATTATAATCGCTCCTTTTTCACATTAAATTTGCTAGTGAGCACTATAAATAGTTTACTTGATTTGTAGTAACTCAGCAATAAATCACTCCGGCAACTGCGAACTACAGCCAAATGTTACCTGCCCCCCCAAAAAAAAAATAAAAATCATCTGATAGAAAGAAAAAGCATGCCATTTCCGGGTTTCAATTCCCGCTAAAGCAATGCACAGGAGAAGAAGGGGGGGGGGAATTCCTAAAAGATAATGATTAAACGTTCAGAAAAAACCAAAACAAACAAAACTAGAAAATGAAATCATTTTAGCAGGGAATAAAACGTTGGTTTTAAACGTCTCTTATTGCCTGGCGAAATGGTTGAGCAAAGTTTTTCCCCATTCCTTTCTTGTCCTCTTTAATCTTCAACTTCCACTGTAGGCTATTTCTCTTTCTCCTCTCTCCCCCTTTCTAATTCTCCCTCAACGTATCAGGACATCTCCCCCGGAGGACAACTCCCCCGGGGACAATTTCCGGAGGACAGCTCCACGGAGGACATAGGGTTAGGGTTAGGGTTGTCCTCCGGGGGAGTTGTCCTCCGGGGGAGCTGTCCTCCGGGAATTGTCCCCGGGGGAGTTGTCCTCCGGGGGAGATGTCCTAGAACCCTCTCTCAAGTTCTATAAGAGCATGGACACATGTCACTATATAGTGTCCATAAGAGCAAGAGGAGATTAGAAAAACAAACAAAAACAAACAAACAAACTAATCTTTAAAACCAAGTTTCCTTTACTTACTAACAATTTTGTTATCGATGAAAAGTATGGTCAGTATCCAAATTATAAAGCATCTTTTAAACAAAAGAAGAAAAGAGTATTATAATAAATTATGCATGCAAAAATAATAAAAATTCAATATAATGCTTTTAACGAAAGCTGGCGCTATAACTATAAACAAAATCCGGAAGTATTTACGTTACATGCAAATTACCAGCTGACGAGTGATCTGAAGGCCTCACTATCCTACCTTTTTATCCGATTTCAATTAAATTGATAATATGCAGGCATATTGATTAAACATGTACAGAACTAACTGCAAAGGAATTATTGGTGAAAATCAAAGAATTTCATCGTAGATAATGAGCAGTTGTCAAACCACGCGAAAATGAATCTTTTGAAGCGAGTTTTGATGCCTTTCATTTGGTTTGTAATTGTATGCATTCTCATTGACTTGACGTGTGCGGTAGCGAGAACCCACGTTTACACATTACCATTGAGGAAAGGGACAGAAATAAGTCTGGCAGAAATTGTAGACGATCCAGGAACCAGCCACCTAAATGTTTCTGTGAAGGACCAAAGGAGTAATATTCGAGGGAGACCTGGTCTCGGATATTACATCGAAGTGGACTTAGGAACTCCACCTCAAAAAGTGAGCCAGCAAAGTAGCAAGTTACAATATTATTGACAATAAATAACAATCATTTCAGACATAAGTCTGTAAGAGGTCTAATTATTTTTGTAAACAATTCACCAGTGGACTGGTAAACTGCTTTAAAAAAGAAGAAGAAAAGAATATCGATCTGCTAAAAATTTATAGGGGATCATCCCAACAGGCAACTTCTTTTATGATTCCTGCATTTTTTAGGGCCTATAGGCTATACTATAGGCCATTCAATTCGAGCGATTTGCTATACAAAAATTGATCGATACTGTTCGATACTATTGATATTATCGCCAAATTTTAAGGGTCAAAGGTCAAATTGTCGACAGCTCCACTTCCGTTAGGTAGAATGTGTGCGTAAGCGCCATTATGTATACGACGGATTGATTTAGCTGAAAGTCATTGGCGTTATTGCTGTCAAATTTCACCCTTAGGGGAGTGCTGAGGTGCACTGGATTCCTTATGTGCGTCACACTTATGTTTTGGTTAGGCCGAAAGATAAAAAATAAAATCGACTTTAATTTTTGTTCTTAATGAAAGATGTCTCTTTTGTTTGACGTCCCCGGTATAAAGACAAATAAATGGTAATTGCTCGATTAGCGTGCGTATTTAGTTTAGGCCTAGACTCTATTTAATATTCACGCACGCGCATAGCTAGCTGCGCTATTTTTTATCAGTTATTCTCCCGCGATGACTGAACTCATCGTATTCATTACAACACACACACCGCTCAATTTATGCCAGAAAATTGTAAAGATACAACGTGCGCAGCTTATAAGCTAGCCCGTTGATCATAATTATCTCTTACTGATTTGGAGCCGGAAGCGGAGTTGTCGACGATATTGAGATGCATGTTGGGTAATCTAACGTACTGGCACTATATCAGGTCGCTCGAATTATGAATTGACCATGCATAAGTGTAAGTGCCTATAGGCTAGCATACAAACAATTTAACATTAACAAGAAAAATCTGTAGGATCTGACTAACGTTAGAGATCTAGACCTATGACTATGTAGGCTAAAATAATTTGCAAATAACTTTAGAAACTTATCACATGAAATAATTTTCAAATAAATTGACGACACATTATGAGAGTGTTAACAGTTAAATGGTTGCATAGCATCTTGTTTGCTGTCAAATAGTATACAAATATACAATGACAATCGAGGATCTGGTTAAAACTATTCGCATCGAAGGAACATCACATAGTACTATTCTCTCGAGCGGCCATCGGCCCGAGAGAGAATAGTACTATGTGATGTTCCTGAGTGCGAATAGTTTTAACCTGTTCTGAGAATGAGTCATTGTATATTTGTTTTATATCCCTTCCACTAATACCATTCCTTTTAATTTTTTTTAATGAACAAAATTATATAGTCTATGCTTACCTTTCTTCTGGATCCAATAAGTAAAGTAGGATGGGGGATCGTTGTCCGGACACTTAAGCAGATAAAAACATCATCTTTTGCTCTGGATTTTCTCAAAATTTGTGCAGTAATTTTCAAAAATATTTGTGAATATTTATGCTTTGTTATATTGTCTGATATTATTTTCAATCGATTAATGAAATATTGATAACAAAGCTCCGAAAATGCCGTCTTGTCCGGACAAACAACCCGTCCGGACATACAACAACCGGGTATACTAACAAAGCGCCGTTTTTGTTCGAGCACCGACGAAAAATCTTGCGAGCGCTGAATAAGTGATTTGATGTCGATCTCATCACAACTCACACCATCAATTTGTGAACAAATTCACGAATATAGATACAGCATACTTAATTTGTTTCTGAGTATTAACGCTGTCAGTTCGAGTTCATGAAATCCACAATTTCCTCGTCATTATACTGCTGAAATCTTCCGTTATTACCATCAATCTAGTGGAGGCAGCCATTTTGTCTGTTTACAAACAAAAATCAGCTGTTGCGCACCGGCCTGGTCAGTGCAGGCAGCTCGCCGAAAGTTTGCCGTGGCATGCAGTGGAGAATTCAGGTAAAAGCAGCAGAGTAGCACCGCTCGCGCGCGTTGCGTCAACTCGTGAATAGGGGGGGGGGGGGTGGGGTCGAAAAAAAACGTATAGTCCAGTTTTTCCCTAGGGAAAAAATGTACTATGCGTGACGTCATGAAGAAAAACTAACTATTTCATGAGAAACGTTTTTCTCCTTGTGTACACTCTCAATGCAAACAATCTTAGATAAGGGATATAATAATTTATATTAAACTCTAAGTATAAATTTTTAAAGATCAAGATCTAGATTCTAGCCTAGGTCAGTAAATATCCAACACCCAGAAGATGTGTTTCATAATGATCTCTTTTGGTCTAAAAAATTTTTTTTTTGGTGCAAATTCTTGGTCCTGTTGCATATATAGTTACTATTTTAGTTGTATTACTATGTTATATATTGCACAGCAGGCAATAAAAATACTGTATTTTACCTTTTTAAAGCAAGTTTTATGTGATGGGTCCTGGGTAAATTCATGGGTTTTGCTAGATACACTAATAAGATGGCTTAAATATTTATGATGAGATCAAGTGCAAGGCTCTCTTTCTCGATCAATATTCATGATGTTCTTAATATTACTCAAATAAACTTTAGACAGCTTCATGCCATTGTGTAATAATAAATCTGCCTTGAATTTATGATATTTAAATTATTATTATAATAGTAGACCTATCTATAAAGTATAATCTAGACTTTCTATTTGTGGAGATCTTGTAAACTTTCATGTACAATTCATTAAGTTGTAGTATTATAATTATTTTTCAATTATAACACTTTGCAATTTATATGCTAAACTATGATTATAATGGCAGTTTGACTTTCATAGTAAAATATGTGTTTGCTCATGAATTTACACTGTGATCCATTTCAGGTAGTACCTAATTATAGTTACAAAATGCCAAATTACCATTCCACATTCTTTACTAGAAAATGATGGCTGATCTCATCATTGCTGATCATCAGTTTAACTCATCTAACAATAAATTTTCATCTACCATTATTTCCTCCACCCTTTCTCCTTTCCTGTCCCATGCAGCTAAACGTACTAATAGATACAGGTAGCAGTAACTTTGCTGTAGCAGCTGCATGGCACAAAGCAATATCAACTTATTATAAAACAAATGAGTGAGTAGATACCAAGACCTACTTTCTAGATCTTCCCACTGTTAGGGAAGTCCAAATTGTAATTTAGTGCTTTCATGGACCAAGTTAAATAGTACGTGTTTAGCTTTAATCTTAGCAGAAATGAGGCAAATCTGATGAGATTTAAAAGAAATTTACGGGTCATAGTCTACATTGTAGATATTAAAGATAATATCATTTTCTGGTCCTTAACAAAAAGTTAAATTAAAAGTTAAAAGTTAAATCTGGACTTCCCTCCTGAAGTCTCTGTATAGTATGGCAAAGCCTCTTAACATCAATGTAGCCAAGTCTCTATTTAATCCAAAGCTATCATTAACAATGATTAAATGTTAATCATATTTGTGATTTATAAATTTACATATAATTTGTTTTAATAATTTGGTCATTATTATTGTTGATTATGATAGTAACTGTAATTATGAACCATAAAATGACACACACAGTGACACATACACAAAAAGAGGGTTTATAAAAATGATGACATTACCATGAGTGTATTAAATCTTTAATTCTTGTTTTAGATCATCATCTTACGAAGACCAGGGTAGGCATGTCAAGGTGCCATACACTCAGGGGGAATGGAGCGGAGATCTAGGCAGAGATCTGGTCCAGATAACATCATTAGGAAACCAAACCTTTCAGGCAAATGTCGCCGGTATCACAGAATCTAAGATGTTCTTCCTTAATGGATCCAGATGGCAAGGCATTCTGGGATTGGCGTACGCAGAAATAGCGAGGGTGAGCTACATTTTCATGTTCTAAACCTTGCCTAGAGAACCTACGTGTCTCTGTGTATGATTCTTGTTGGCAAGATTTGTGTGAATGACATACACTCAAATGATTTATAAAAAAAAGTTTGCATAAAGAAAAGATGAAAATAAGTATCAGTGGATATATAGAAAGTATATAGGAACATGAAAAGTTTAAAGTTCCTATATACAAAGATTTTCTGAAAGATTGTAATTCTAAAGGTGATTTACTCACTCGGACTTCTAATTTAAAAAAAACATCCTTTTTACTTCCCAAACAGGTGTATAGTCTTGAGCACTAAAATATTTTGTGGAAATTATATATCACCAGAAACACCCTGCATGAAGAATGAATGAAGTGTAAAAGGATGTACCTTGCTAAATATATTGAAAATTTCTCTTTGATTTCTGACGGAGTATTGTTGTTTTCTTTCATTCCAGCCTGACAACTCAGTGGAGCCATTCTTTGATTCGCTCACCAGTCAAACCTCAATACGGGACATCTTTGCTTTACAGATGTGTGGAACCCTTGCCTCTGAAAATGATACCCATCTAGGGAGCACAGGTCCTGTAGAAGAAGTCATTGGTAGTATGGTATGTTACAAATATTATACCCTGGTCACGACCTGTTGTGCTGTGGTCGTTCACTTCTCTATGTCTGGTCTGTATTGGATTTTGCAAAAAAAATCTTTTCATCAGACAAAGGGAGGGGCACGTTTGTCAGGCAAGCAGGAGCAAGTTGGCCGTACTTTGTACAAGTATTGCAAAATGAAAGGGATTGCAGGATTTAGCAGCTGCTGGATGTAGGCAAGGTGGCACGCACAACAGGTTGGGACCATCCCATTAGTGGATTAATAATGTTTTTTTTTTCACAATCCCTTTATAAACATGCTCTGCTAGGATTTACACAATGTACTAGCAGAGAAAGAAAAGACTTGTGAAGCATTCCACTTTTAGTTAGCATGATTTACTTACCAATTTAACACATGCAATGCCAAAAACACAATTATCTCAAAACTCTCATCATAATACTGAATTCAGAATATAGGGCTCATTCAAATCAGATTGTACATATGAAGAGTTTCATTCCAAAAGGGACTAAATCCACTTTTGGAGATTTTGAATAAATCACTGATTTTTAATTTATTACTTTACCGTGAACGATATGACTTAAATTTGGTACACATGCTAGTACCATTGCCTTAGACCATTTTAATAACAATTTAAAAAATCTAGCTATACATTTTTATCTTTTATGAATTTTTGAAATTTTAATTTATATGGATTTAGTCCCTTTTGGAATGAAACTCCCGTAAATCGTCTATTTTCCCAATAAAACATCGATTATTTTCGCTTAATTGAAGTTTTTGGTCAGCTAAAAAATGTATTTAAAGGGCAATTCCATGCCAACTAGGACATTTGTCAAAAATTAAAAATGTCTCTCTGATGTTTATTCTATGACCTATCACTTATCTAATGCCATGGGTGTTAATGGATCATAAAAGTCTTTCAAAATCAATAAAAATTATTTTTCAATTGCGTTCATTTCCTTGAGAACTAGAACCACCATCAAAATTCAGTATGTGGGACTACATGAAAAAAAAAATCACTAAAATTCAAATAACACAAGATTCTTTTGATATTTTTTTGTGAAACTTTCACTAAATGGAGAAGGGTAGATATGTTTCTGTATTTAGAGGTCAATAATGACATTTAATTCATGATAAGGGGGTGAAATAACAAAAAAACTCACATAAAAAATACTGCAATGCGACTAACCGTAATGCGACTAACCAACATTTATCGATCTTTAAAGAATACTTTAAATTGTTTACCAAATCTAAATAGCTGACTTGAGACTTCAATATGTTAGTTAGGTAATGCAATGAATAAAACTGGCAAAAGTATTATGGTTTGAGCAAAATATTTTTTGGTAACAAGTGGATTTTTTTCCTTGTCCATTTTGCGTAATGCGACTAACCGATTTTTAACCTGTTGTGAATTTCACAACAAAAAGCCTGCAACATTTCTTATATTGTTATTTTAAAGCTATGGTTGTCAGGTTGAAATCAAAGTATAAACTTTAAAGAAAGACTCATTCTTGTAAACCTGGTACCACCAAGTTACAAAATTGGCACCTAAAAGTGTAATGCGACTAACCATGGAATTGCCCTAAATGTTATTCTGAAGGTGTATGAATAAAATAAAAGTAAAAATTTAAATTTTTTTTTTTTTTTTAATTTTTTTTTTGCCTAAAATTTGATTTTCAGTCGGTTCACATATTTCCAAAAGGGACTAAATCCAGGAATATTCATAAAATTCTTAAAAATTAATCAAATTTATTCAAATTTTCTTTCAAGATCTTAGATCAATATCTAATGTACAGCCAGTGTGCAAAAATCAGAATATATATCCGACGGGAACATAGTTAAAGTTAAGATATTTAGAATCCACAGAGTGGATTTAGTCCCTTTTGAATGGAACAGAAATTTGAAACATCAAAATATTTTTTTCCCCAAAAAAAATTGGAATGTGATATTGTGCATTTTAATCCCTTGTACTAGGTGCATATATTTAGCTTAAAAAGTGAACTTTGGTCAAATATGGATTTAGTCCCTTTTGGAACCAAGCTCTTCATATATACATAGTTGTTTACAAACCCAAAATGGGAACACAATGGCCCGAATTCACAAAGGTGGTTTCTGCCAAACCCACGGATCCGTGGATTATGTAGATTTTGTGTAATAAATACGCTTAATTTTAGCGCGTACTGTGAGAAAGGTCCAATATGAATGCGCGATTTTGTCACAGAGCTCTAAATTTACGCTTGTCGCTATGGTTTTGCTGCTGTTTATTCAAATTAATTTAAATAAACCGTTGACTCAACAGTGGACTCATTAATTCAAAACCGTGGGCTCATTATGTCAACACCATAGCAACTGGCGTATATCTCGTGCAAAATGACAAAATCGCGCATTCATATTGGACCTTTTTCAATGTACGCGCTACAATTAAGCGTTATTATTACATGAATATTCACAAATCCGCGGATCCGTGGGTTTGGCAGAAACCACCTTTGTGAATTCGGGCCAATAGCTTTTAATTCAGAAATCCATATTCAATTCCATTTGAAACTGGTTTATTATGATTATGTTTATACCAGATATTAACCTTTCTCTACGAAATATCCTCTTTCCAGGCGAAATCAACGATGCTTCCATACATTTTAACATTAATTGATTGATTTGATTATCTTTCTCTTTATAGAATATAGGTGGGATCGATCCATCATTATTCCAAGCCCCCATGCAGTACACACCGCTAAGAGACGAATGGTTTTATGAAGTTATAATGACTGATATCAAGGTTGGCAATGATAGTCTAGGTCTAGACTGTAAGGAGGTAAGATGTTAGTGTTGAGAATATCCAGAAAACTACCACTGGAAAACTACCCCCGGGACTTCTAACCCTAGTTAGGTACCCCGAACCCTGGAGGGTAGTTGTCCTGTAGGGTAATTGTCTGGTTCTCCAATATTTGCTCCGGTGACAAGTGCTCTACGCTTTTTTTTTTTCCTTTTAAGATGGAGGGTTTGGGTTGGTGTTTAGTCCTGGAGGATGGAGTGTTCATAGCTGAAGTTAGTTAATTTGATTAATGTTGGGGGTTTGACTATAGAGCAATTGTCACCAGAAAAAAAATGTAATGAAACCAATTGTCCTGGGGGATAATTTTCTGAGGAAGAGGGGGTAGTTGTCAGGAAATCTTTACAGGTATAGCAAATCTCTTGAAAGTTAAGTTCATGATGATACCTAATTATTTTGATATATTGTGTGGGCCAAATAGTCAACTAGCTTTACCTATTTGTTTCCTCCCTTTACAGAATTACATGTAATTGGCATGCAGTAATTGGCATTTTGGTAAAAGTAAATAAAATACAAAGGAATGCAATTTGCCCATGATGATATTTAAGTAAAAAACTTTAAAATCCACATAGATTTAACACACAGATATTATAAAATCACAAAAAAATCTAGCACTTACATAGGATTCTAGTTTTAATCCTCTGCCATTTCACCTTTAACTGTACTCCCCTTACCAGATTATCCTCTCTGACACTTTCTTAATCTTTTTCCAAATTTGACAGTACAACTTTGACAAGACCATTGTTGACAGTGGTACCACAAATCTCCGGCTTCCAGAGAGAGTTTTCGATGCAATCAAAGATGCTATTAAAGCTCACACTTCAAAGGTAAGCATATTCCTTATTCATTTATTTATCTGCCAACAGACATTTGGCATAGATAATTGTTTGCTTATAATCGGCTGGAACAAACTAAAGGTATCATGGTGGAATAGTTACACAAATTTACACAAATTTAAAAAAAATACCTCCCCTCCTTCGCCAAAAAAACAACAACAAACAAACAAACTTCTGAAATACCAATGAAGAACATCACAAACGTACTCCTGGCCAGGCAAACCAGATATTCAAACTATTGTTTCAAGGAATTTAATAGTGTCTAGTTCTCATTTATTCCAGCTGGATAGAACGAGTATTAAAATATAAAGATTAATTATAGCTATTATGTTACATTTTCTTTGATCCTTATTATTACAATGATTCAAATTGGCCTTATCTTCAATATCAGCATCAAAGTCCACTTCCAATATAACAAGGTGCTCGGAACCAAACCAAGTCCATACTGAATAGATAGGCACACAGACACATGTGCACCCATATGAAATTATGACCAGGAGCAGGGAATCGCCGTGTTTCTTTGCTCTTTAAGATGGGAGTACATGTAGTCTGTATTATGATTCTTTTATAGAATTTGTTCATGCCTTTCTTTTTGTATCCTTTTTTCCTCCTTATTTCTCCCATCAGTGTTATGAATATCAGTGTCATCAATTATTTGTTTAAAAAACATCTTTCTATTATTGTTGTTCTAGAACATGCCTGATGTTCCAGCTGACTTCTGGTCAGGTGAAGTTCTCATGTGCCCCACCGACAGCACCTTGCCTTACGAGCCTTATCATTGGTTCCCTACATTGACCCTTGACCTACAGTCTACCTCCGAGGGACAAGCTTTCTCATTGGTTGTCTCCCCTCAGGTATTTCTTTCATTCTGCCCTAAGGGTATCTGAATTCTGTTGAAAGTTTTTGCCAAACTACCTGAACAATAAAAGAAGTTTATGAGTTGAATTCATAACATACGCAGAATAATAGGAAAGACAACCAAGTTACCTAAAGAACATGAAAATAATGCCTGCTTGTAAAATTAAACAAAATTATGTCAGCTGCTTGCTACTAATAAGAGATCGTTATGACATTTAAAGGACAGATATAAATTCCTGCCCAAAAAAGTGAGAAGATTTGAAATATTTCCAGATTTTCGTCTTTATATGTGAGGAAAGACTCTCCCAGATTATGAGAAATCTGTAAACTACATTTATCAGAGACATTTGGTTCTAGTTCTAAAGTGTTTGGACAAAACGGTATGTGGCTTGGTCTTATGGCTAAATTCTCTTATACTGCTTCACAGCACACGATACAGTATAGAGTTTCAACTACATGTACAAAGGAAATCAGGAGATATTTCCTCATGGATTCCAGCCAAAACCATGCAAGGTTTTGGTTACTCTGTGAATAAGGCATTTCCTGGTTCCTCTGTTTCAAAACCACTTGTGTTTTCCCCCTCTGAACAAGATTCAAGACTTCTAGATGTTTTCATGTGGAAATGTACCAGGATGACACCCCATATTACAAGTTTGGCAAGATTGTACAAACGTAACAATGCTTGCTGGGATGATCTCCTTCCCAGCTTAGAAATTGTACCAAGCATTCTGTTTGCCTTCTTGATTACATTTTGAACTTGATCATGGATAAGTGCCTCTTACTGGCTGCCATGATTCTAACTTTCTCGATGGACAAAATGTGTCAGAAATATCATATAGATACAAACTTTTATCATTATTACATGTATATTGTTTTGATGATTGCAGTAAACTTTATTTTATGATTTTAGGAGTAGTCTCCAAACCCTAACCCTTCAATCAGTTTAAATGACGGTAATTATGATATGTTTATTTGTGTATCTCCTCACAGCAATATTTGAGACATGACTATGATCATGAGGACAAGAAGAATTGCTTCAAGTTTGCCATAGCACCCTCATCTAACAAGGCTGGTAAGATAGTTTACAAATATACTATGCAAATAATCGCCGTTGATCCAAGTGATGGGAAAACTATCACTTCCAAGGCAAGCTCCAAGCAAAGCTGAGGAGAGATAGCGTGTACATCCAGCTTGCTGTGAAAGTGATAGTTTTCCTCGTCACTTGAAATCAAGAGGTGATTATTTGCTTTATATTCAACATCTGAAGCATTTTAAGAGCTACATGTAGGGGGAAAACCAATATTTTGGTTAAAAATGTAAGGTTTCATAGATTCTTCAAAAATCCATTCAAGTCATCGATGCCTGCGCTTGTAAAATAAATGCGTACAAATAAAGTGCGCGCAATTTATTTAGGTCGAGCTCAAATGCGCTGAAATGATTGTTACGTAACAAAGGAATTTAAAAAAGGAATTTTTACGTCAAGGAGGAATTTATCTGTCACTGCATGTGATGGAAATATGATAGTACAAAATAAGCAAGTGACAATGCACTTTTTGTCGGGGTCCTATCAAAGAATTGATAACGCGTTATTGGCTCCACATGCTCTTTTGGGGGGGGGGGGGGGAGGTGAAGTGATAGCGAAACTCAAAAGTACTTTATTTGCGAGTGATGATTGATGATGGGAAAATTACAATTTATCACGTGACTGACTTTTGACCAATCCTGTTGCAACATTCTTAGTATGTGAAGTATAATACAAATACACTGCCTTGATAGAATATGGGATTAAGGAGATACAGCATTTCCAGAGGGACATAATTCATGAACAAGACAGGTTCCATGATTACACAAATAATATGCTAGATAACAAAGATTACACCTGGCATGTGGTCATAAAAAGGAAAAATAAAACCCTCTTAAAGGAGGAGTCCGGGCTGAAATGAAAAAGTTTTGTAAAATTAAGTAAAATTCATCAAGCACAACACAGAAAATTTCATCAAAATCGGATGAAAAATAACAAAGTTATGCATTTTTTAGGTCTTGATTTTTTTTTGTAAAACAGTTCTTGGCAATTGTCTCATTTGAATATTTGAATATTCAAATGAGCAAACTGATGATGTCACAGTCCCCCTACTTCTTGTGTATTTTATTATATGAAATCCTATTTATCTCATTTTTTCATATATTGTGTATACGGAAAATCTGTCCCTTATACTGAAATAAGTAAAAGCACTTGTGACCTTGAACATTCCACAAGGATCAATCCATGTTTTTATAACCTTGGGGCAGAAAATCTTGATAATTGGTATTTCATACAATAAAATACAAAGAAAGTAGGGGGACTGAGACATCATCAGTTTGCCAATTTGAAGAACTATTTCTTGTCCGATTTTGATGAAATTTTCAGTGTTGTGCTTTTTCGATTTTACTTTATTTTTCTTACAATGCAAACTCCAGCCCGGATGAGTCCTTTAAAGTGTTGCTGAGGGTACCATAACTTTTTACTAATAGTGATAGGATTTAAACAAATTTTTTTTCCATTGATATAAACTTTCTGAGAGTGAGAAATAACTGCTATATTAATTCATATACATTACTTATTTTCTGGTTTCAGGTGCAGTTATTGGAGCTGTAATCATGGAAGGCTTCTATGTTGTGTTTGACAGAGAGAACAAGAGAGTTGGTTTTGCTAGATCTACATGCCCAGGTGGGTGATACAAAATTTACTTGAACAAGGATAAATAATTTTGTCTTGAATTGTGCCTGCATTTTAGATTAGTTTAAACAGTTACGGGGTTCGACGGCAATTAGCTCCGAGTAACCTATAGCTCTGTCTGCCTAATTTGCATAAAGAAAACAAGTTTTGCACGGAAAAACCGCTACAAAGGTGTCTTGGGTGAACTGCGATATCTCGCCTTTAAAACCACCCAATGAAACAAATCCAACGACTATTTATTAAACAAGAAAGAGTTATTTTAACCTCTCATGATGTTAATTACGGTTGAAATCAGTAATAAATTGTGAAAAATAGGCTTTTTCAGGAGCACCCTTAAAAAACCCCCAGAAATCGGTAAAAAGGTTGATTATTTTTCACCTTTCTTGAAATTGCCCAAGAACGAAACCTTTGATATGATACAAAGCATATTATATCGAAATACTGTACGAAATATCTTTTCATAATATGTTGTTCCACGGTTATGTCGGGAAAAATCCGTATCAAAGTCATTAAAAAAAACCCCTCCATCAAGTTACATTGTGGTCCCACACACTGTGGTTCCTGATGTAAGCATATTTTGACCGCTGTAGCCCCACAAAAAATATTCCGTTCTTCTCCCAGCCGTCAATGGCAAGAAAACGCTGAAATCGAGCAAAGAAAACGACAAATGTCAAATATAGAATTAGTGCATGGAAAAATAATTGAGGATTATAACAAAATATATTGGTTTACTGTCCTTAAAACTTGCAGTAGGGTCATCGCAGCAGGTTTCTCATGGACAGATTGGCGAGTGATTTTTTCAAACCCGGAAGTGAGGTGCGGAAATGCGCATGCTCAAATGAGCGGTTTTTCGTTGATAGATGCAGTTTCCAGGGTTTTTTCAGCGAAATACTCAACATTTGAAGGAAGATTTAGACAAAACTACTGATTGCCCAAACACCAAAATGCGCAGGAAGTGAGACTGGTGTATGCTGTACAGTATCATGTCTTTTGTTTTTGTTTTCATTTCGTCCCAGACTTGTGTCGGGGAAAAAATGAAACCTCTCTCGAAAAACAGAAATATACTCGTATTTCCAAAAATACACAACCATTTTCAATGATATTTGATATGGTGCTTAATATCATTATTCTTTAAGTTCTCTGGAAGTATCATGAACTTTGGTGATCAAGAAAGAGATATATAATCAGGTGAATTTTGGACGATTTTTGCTCTACGCTTAGCGCATGGCTTCCGTAGCCGTTACGAATTCAAAAGCTTTTACGACTTTACGAGCATATAAGTGGGGTCGCCCACCGGGACTGTAAAATGAGATTAGTTTATAGTTGTGCAGTCCCAACTAGCATTTGACTGCAATAAATTGATGTCAGTTGTACACTTTTTGAATAGAGATGAATAATTTCACTGCAATTGACTGATCTCAGTTGTATATGGGAATGGAGATGAGCTCATTTGACTGTAATTGACTGAAGTTTATCTCCAAATGTCCAATGTAGAAATTGTAGGAAGTTGCTTTAATTGCTTTTGATTATGTTTTATTTTTTAAAATGGTCTCTTTAACTAGAGGCTCAAAGCTCTCCAATGGCGTAAATCAAGTTTTATTGTAATTATTGAGGTACATGTAGTACACCTTATATCATGCCCAAGCAATTGAAATCTATTCAGAAATAAATGACCCCACCCCTTCTCCCAATAGCCATGTCTGGTTTGCTTTTCAGTAGATTTGAACAGTCAGTTTACAATACATAAAAATTAGTTATCTTACTGTAAAGAGAAACAGGGCAAATTAATCATTCACTGATCAATAAAACCTTTAGTTGCCAAATTATATTGTTTTTTCATGTTTTATATTTCTAGTCAGTTTCCTTTGTTGTTCAAATTTATATTAAAAAAAGCTGCATCACTTCACCGTGATTCCTTTTCCCTTTACCCCCAAGTTGATTTCTATCCTCCGGGTTTATGGCAGGTTTTAATAGCTTCTGACCACTCGTGCATTGAAAAGTTAATGGGTTTCAGGGACGAATATCAAAATGGGTTTGCCATAGGTCCGTCGGTAGAGCGCCTCTCAGGTAATCAGGAGGTTTCTGGTTTGAATCCTGATGGAATCCCATTTTCTTTGCTCATTTTTTTATATTATATATTTCTGGTCAGCTTCCTTCATTGTTCAAATTAACAATACTTTATAAACTCTATTTTGTTTTTTTGATTATATTCTATCTTTGCAGGTGCTTGTGAAAAGACTGGAACCTGTGTTGGTAACTCTCCTCGCGTTACTGAATCCTTTAATATTGATTTTGGTAAGTATCTAACTTGTGCAGGTCGTCTTTTCTATGCCTATTCAGGAATAATTCAAGAATTATTGTAATATGACACAGTTAAAGGCTGGAGAATGTAACTTTTAGGGTTAGGTTTTGTAGTGTTAACTCTGTAAGTCATATGTTTTGTGGGGTTTTTATTTTCATGAATTTCACAAGCCCATCCTCATGAAAATGTCTACTCCAAAGTAGGCCTAAGGCTATTTATACTAATGAAAAGATCCCCCAAATGAAGTCTAATTTTATGGAACATTTTTTTTACCTGCATGAAACACACCAAATTTAACCCTCTAAAGAGTTAGTAACATTTCAGGTATTTTTATTTTATTTTATCTTTTCACAAATTAAATCTCTTTTCTCATTCTGAATGTACTAAAGTACTATTTTGACAGTGTGGGGATCCAATATTTGGTACAATTAGGATGAAATTTAACAATCAAACTTCTACAGACTACAGATTTTTATTTTGTAATTTGTTCCTGTACAGATGCTGCTGATTGTGGGTTTGATAGATCCACCTCATACGACCCAGCCCTGACCATCACAGCTTATGTCCTAGCAGCTATCTGTCTGGTATGTCTTATCCCTGTCCTTGTCGTCACTGTCACTCATCAGATCAATAAGAGGTGCAAAGGTCATGGAGGTCGTGGGGTCGTCAACCATCATAGGTTAGATCAGGAAGGTCTAGGTGTGCATGATACGGATACAGATCCCTAAAAAAAAAAAAATTAAAAGGAGTGAGGCAAAAAAAAATGTAACAAAAAACAACAAAAAGCCCCCTCCCCCCAAAAATAAAACAAATTGTGTACAACTACAACACTTCAGTTTAAAACATTAACTTCAAATGATTTAATTGATTCTCTATGGGTCACTGCTAAGGATTTTGACAAATTAAGCGGCTTATGTCTACCATTATCGCAGCCCTAGGTGTTTGTTATCATGCAGGTTGATGTAAACTGTTTAGTTCTTAAAAATTCCTTAACCCGTTGGGGAATGAGCCCGAATATATTCGGGCTGAGGTCTATGGCAAATGTGTGTTGTAGCCAAATCAGCTCGTCTCCAACAGGTTAACAAGTAAGTTATTTTATACGGTCTAGCTGAATGCAACTTTTTTGGGGGGGTTGGGGGTGGGGCAGGGGACCAGTTTGTTCTTGCTGTAGGAACATATTCTACTTTGTCCTGTGTACTGGGGTACATCTATTTTATGTACGACAATGAGGAAACTATAAACATGGGATAAATGATTCTGCAGATGTGGAACTGCATATGAATTTAAGTTATCCTAAATTCAGTTGTGCAATATATTTAGTAAGTAAAAAAAAATTTTAGATTTTGATACAAGCAGTTGAATATATTTCTCCATGAGAGATGAGGATGGATTAGTATGAGTCCCACCAATTGAAAATATATCATTGATTTAGATTTTGTGTACCATTCAGCTTTATTTGTTCAGATTCTCATCATGGTTTTATTTTTGCATTACAATTTGTGAATCCATTTGGATTTTCAAGAAAAAAACCTTGATTCCGGAAATGCCTGAATTTCTTAGTCTGAAAACTGAAGTCTGTGATTAGACTTTTTGATGGTTTAATCAAGTTTCTTGTAATGTTTTTTTTTTTTGTCTGAAGATTTATGACAACAAGCATTCAATCTGGTCAAAACCAGGCTTGCTATTTCAAAGCAGCTTACTGCATCATAGGTTTCTTACTGTTAAGAGGTTGGGGGACAGAGAATTTGTGTTAGGGGTGATATTCTCTCTTGAAAAAAAAAGAAGACATACTTAAGTGAGGGAGCGAAGCGACCGAGGGGGGGGGGCGGGGTGTCCCCAATCCCACGGTAGGGACTTTTTGCATTTTGGGACTTTAAATTGTGCAATTTTGTGCATAGCTGGAGAAGAAAAAAAATCAGGGGAAAAAAAAAAAGGGAAAAGAAAATAAATAAAAATAAATCAGAATTTTGATTTAAATCGGAGGAATATCACAACTGATTTGTGTATAAAGTTATTAACTTGATATAGAACCTCGGCTTACTGTTACACAGAGAAATAAAATAAGCATATCAGTAAAGGTTTGATAAAAAATCAAACTAAGAAATGAAATTAGGAGGTGATGAAAATATTTCTGAATATGTAAGAAGTCTCCCATCTGCATTGCATTCATTGTGTGTTGTGTCATGGAAGGAGACCCCACCCTTGTAGGATGTGTATAAAAATTGTTCAAAATGTCCTCCTTTTCCCATTAAAAAAAAAACAACAATAGAGCAGACCTTTTTGTCCATGATACATACATGTTATCTCACAATTGAAAGAGACTATGTTCTACAGTTGGAATTGAAAAAAAATAATTATTTCGGTGAAATTGGCACAGAAGAACTGGGAAACATCACGATCTCCATATCATTGGTGATGTCAACTGTTAAAACATCATATCTCCCATGCATTGCTTGATATTTCTGAAATTTTTACTAATATCTTCCTCTGATAAAGCAAAATATTTTTGAAGGGTAGGTTCCCTTTGAATGACAAGTAAACGTTTTATTAATAGTTGTTAGTTGGAGAATGGCCTGCGTAATTCTGCTGTAAACGTACATGAATTCCCTTGCCTTTTGATACAATTAAAGAAGTTAAGATATTCAATATACATTTTTGTGTAAGATATTATACAGAAGAGGCTGAATCGTTGGACTTCACTTGCCAAATAAGACAAATATATATATTTTTCTCATATAGATATTAATATTATCCCATAACAGATAATTGATATTCAGCATAAATACATAATGAGATCTTCTTTGATTCAAGATTGTTAAAAAAGTTAACTATTTTTCAAAGCATGAATGATTTTGAATATAGAATTGTACATGTATTTCTTAAATAATATATATAATGTATGTGTTTTTTTTGTTTTTTTTTAAAATAGATTTTACTTATAAATATAATCAGGGAAATAGCAGGGATTCTTTTACACAGAATTTACTTTGTGATTTTGAGCATTTATTTTTTCACCAGGAGGAAAGCTCCAATATTTTATCAATGTTGCACTTTCTTTTTATGAGGCAATAATAACTTGAACAAAAGTATTATCTTTCATGTTATGTACAATTATCTGCTTGCCTTTATGAATGCTATACTGCTTTAAATATTACGATTATATTTTGTTGTTTTAAGTTCATAAAAAAAAAATCATGTGAAAATATTATTTCTGTATGTGTTGGGAATTCATTTGATGCTTTCTTCTGCCAAAGTTCATTGAAAATGATTCATGGTTTTGCCATTTTATTATCATGTTTTGTAGTTATTTATAGAAGAATTATGTGTATATTTGGATCTATAGTATTTGTACTACATGTTTGGTTAAATGCTCAACGAATGTGTTCATGTAATGTACTGGATTTGAATAAATTTTGTAGACTTGCGCATAGATATCGTGTCTCTGTTTGATCTTCCTTAGGGAAATACCATTACAGGACAGTGGACTGTTGATCAACCATACTGACTGAACGGGACTAATTTCCTTACAAAATCCCTTAGAAACAAGTGAAGCTGATATCGTGAACATACAAAAACCAGGTGGGTTTTCATGGGCACATGAACGTTTTGCGATTTGGGAAAGTCCAATAGTCACTTTTTGAAGCAGCAAAATTTTCGCCACATAAAAACCTTTTGCTGCGTAAAAAAAAAAAACGGTTGAACTTCCTCAAATCACGTTTGAAAAATATTTGCGGGTCTCGTGAAAACGCTTCTTTATTAGCGCCCATCTCAATGGCCTCGAGACTAGCGTGTGACTCGAGTCGTGGCAATGTCTGAGTCCAGGAAGTAGCAAGATTATCAAACAAAATACATGTACTAAAAAAACACATCAAAAAAGAATGTTTGAAATTTTAAAGATTTTTTTGTTTCATTTTCATACTCTGGTCAGAGACTTGAGCTGTGAACTAGTCTTATGGCTACCGCGATAGACCCTTTAAACTTCAGTGATGATCCTGTTCAATAAAACGAAATAGAAGACTTGGTCCCTGTAAACAAATAAGATGTCCATTTTTCTCTTCCAATTATTTGCTGAGCAAGAATTTCTCTTTATTTGCGGAAGTTCGATTATAACGATATGTTGCCCACTAAGTATATTAAACACAGCCTCAATGTCAAATTTATTTAGAGGAGAAATGGAAAGTCAGAGAGTAGAGTTCAAGAAGAGAGAGAGAGAGAGAGATATCCTTAAATACATCACAGTTGATTGAAACATACAAGAGACATGAAAACAGACGTGACACAATGGATAATATTGAAAGTCATTTCTATTATAGATAATCAAATATAAATTATTAGAATGTGAAAAAGGAAACAGTATACAAACATACATACATATCCAAGTAATCCAACATATACATATACCACTGTCCATGTACGCATGTAACATACTAGTACATTGGGTGTAAGCTCTATACAGTGCGTCCCAGAAAAAAGTAAATCAATATTTTAGAGCCTTGTATTAAAAATGTGTAACTTATGTAACCTTAATTTTTATTGCTTGGTAAAAGAATAACTCGTATCCTTTACAGGGATATCAAGTTTATATCAAATCTATACCTGTGCTGTCATGAATGACCGGGTGCTTGGGCTCTAAAAATTAAAATCACCTTGAACAGAGTTTGGACAGAAGCAACCCATGTATTTTAATTGTTCAAGTACCCTTTTCCCCTTGTGAAAAGACTAGGGGAAGGCTTACCTCAAACAATGAATGAATGATCAGGAAACCATGGATGGGTTCCCTCTGCCCAAACTTGGTTCAAGTTTTGAAATGGTTTTTAAAAGCTCAAGTGGTCATTCAACCATAACAGCACAAGAATAGTCTTGGTATCGTTGGACAGAGTACATGTATGAGTTACATGTACTCATTAACATAAAATAAAAATTAATGTCACATGATTTAATTAAAAACTTTTCAATATGAGGCTCTTTAAGTTGGGTATACTTTTTTGGGATGCATTGTATAGAGGTGAGAGGTCCCTCTAGCTCTCATTAAACACACACAGAAATTATACAATATGGATAATTCAATTAATGCGGCGGTCACAACTCGCCGTACCTTCGACGTGCAACTCCCTACAATGGATTTCGTAGAAAATTCGTGCAGCGGAGGTATCTTGCAGGTGCAATGCATGTGCGACGTGCAGGAAGTTTTTACAATACCCTTACTACAGAAACACAGGAATCGCAGAAGTTGACCCAGGACCTGTGCGTGCATTGTGCATTCAACGCAGGCTACATTGATGGCACGTGCCCCGTAGCCTACGACGAGTTGTGACCGCCGCATTACATGTCTTCATTAATTTGATAAAATGAATTTGAATCAAAGCCTCCTTAAATAGTCTCTAAGGGAAAAAAAAAGATAATCTAGTACAGCTAGAACACATAACCTTTAATCAACCTCAAAGAACTTAACCAACACTTTATTTGTTATAAAGAGTTTGAAAAGGGTTATGTCTACCCTCAAACTATGTGTTACATACTGATTCTCAAAACCTGAACATGCACATATGAATAAATCACTTGGGGTTGATTTTATGTGTCCTAGCTTTACACAAACTATTCATTTGACCTCAGAAGAGACCCTCTAAACACATATATGAAAGTATTAACCTATGGATTGAAAATGATAATTATTTTTTCAGGTTACAACATTCCAGCATATTGTTGTAATGAGAGCAATGAGAAAGGAGTTATGAGATTTATTACCTGAAACCCTTTGAACAGTAATTTTTTTTCTTCAAAATCAGTATTTCAAGACTAACAACTTATGCCTAATACCCTTTTAGGAATAGTTATAATTCATTTTGCATATCTTTATACACCAAAGCAAAAGATTGAATAGATCTACCTTGCACCGTTGTCATTTGGTGGTAATATTGAAGCATAGGTACAAACTCTACCGCTCATATTCTCAAAAAGAGCCTTAACTTTACATAAGTTCATACATATACCAGAATGAATATGGCTAGTCCAAGTTCCAATTAATGATGAGACAACATTCTTTTGTCCAGTACAAATTACCATGATTCTATAATAATAATAATAATAAAATCCAGGTTTCTTATAAAGCGCTTTACCTGTTAAGACCAAAGCGCTTACAGTATATTATTACCCCGGTCATTGGATTCATTTTTCGATCCTGCACTTTACAGTGCCTTAAACAACCTGCCTTAAAGCAAACTTGCCTGTTAACGCTTGGATACAATGCACATCAGATACATATGTACCATAAACCAAAAACTGCTACAAAACTGTATTACCAGTTTTTGCTACAATAATAGATAAAATAACCAAATGCAATTGAAAAGGGTCTGAATTCATGCCCTTTCAGCAATTTAATCTACAGGACTCAAGGCATCATTTTGAGTTAAATAGAGTGCTTGTAAAATGAATAGGCTCTCAGTTGTAAGACACACCTGCTGTTGCAGTCTAACAGCTCATTCATATTGAAAGGGAAATGTTACTGTATGTGTATGCATATCTCACCATCACCCATTCCCCTCCCCATGACAGCTTCATTACATCCTATGGCCCACCCTCTCCATCACATGATCAACACATGCATCTCATCTATAACCAAGCACCATATGGCTTGCATCAAAAGACTACATGGTATACACACAGTAGATTCTCTATAATAAAACCTCACTAGTAGGAGTTTTCCACTGAACAAGCCTTGTCATATCTATGTTTTTTCTGTCGACAGCTTCCATGACATTTGCTCTGGCAACAAACTTTTAGCTGTAAATTTCACACATTAATCTATTGACTAATTTCACCCCTGAACTTAATGCTATAACCTACTCTAAACCTAACCCTAAACCTTATATAAAACCCTATTGCAACCTAACCTCCATCTTAGAGCAATTGTCACAAGAGACAATGTTCTTGTTCAAATCTAAATTTCTTTCAAAATTTTTGAACCTATTCTTTGCTTACAAGTTGCCACTGATTGCCTCATAAATAAAGCACAATACCACGTCACTAAAGTCCAGTATGGTAATTACAAAACGTGATTGTACAATGAAGACACATATAAATTTCAGTTATGTCCCACGCAGCAATTTCAATGAAACACATACATTCTAAGTGATTGATGAATAGAAAACTTCACAGTAGAAAATACAACACATTTTAGTGCCATACTTGATTGGGCACTATTCACACATTATTAGAAAAGAGATGTGTTAGAAAATCAACAACATCATATTACATTATAAAACCCGATACATGTAATGCTGAAATCACCAGGATAGAAAGATAACCTGACCATAACTTGGCTTCCCCTTGAAATATACAGTCTATTCCTTTAATCATGAGAACTGATACAAGATTTCCTTATGCCAAGGCAATTCTCCCAGTCCCAATTTCAAACATGTGAGCATATGTTTCTATATTATAAAGAGATAATGGGTGTGTTCCTCAGGACCTTGCTACAACTCAAGTCGATTACGTAATGTATCTCATTGAATCATTACATAAAGCCAATGTGCCATAAAACTGTTTGTTTTCTCTTGAGTGATCTTCATGTACAGGACTGATTGTAATGGTCAATTTCAGAGGCCGTTGTGAGATACTGAAATGTACATGTAATCAACTATCTTCCAATATCTGGCACTTATTATAACATCAAATGAAACTAACCTTTTAGTTCTTCACCCATCCCAAGAATAATTTTACATAATTCATAATTTGATATTTATCAAGAATAGAAATCCCTCATATTTTTTCTAAATATAGAAATTTTAAACTATGCACCAAAACACTGGTTTAACCAGTACATTCTTTCTTTAACATGTTTCTTACATCAAAGTGTGTTTAAATTGTGATCCTAACTAATCAATACAGCAAAAATATTAATATTTTCTATATTCTAGTTCCGTATAAACATTTAATTTCTATTTGAAAGACTAGAAAATTATGTACAAAATTTTCAGCAGTGCATATTTATCATTGCAAAGAAAAATGAGTTTTGTTCATAGACTAGTTGACTTGTATACCAAATTATCAAAGACAAAACAGAAGTTTATTGTGAAATCTATTGATGTAATATGTTTCATGCTAGTTGATATGCCAATGTTTAAGGTCATAAAATTGATATAATGACAATTGTTATTATAATTTTTTTTCTAATTATTATTATTCATTTATTCATTCCTTTAATCATTATTTTTTAGTATTAT
>CALNVZ010000174.1:37171043-37195624 GCA_940671915.1 Paracentrotus lividus | reverse complement strand
GGGGGGGGGTGGTTGGGACAATAGGGGATGAGAACCTACCACTGTATTGTATTTTATTCATCCAATACTGCAGCATTTATGGTCATTATTGAGTTACACTCTTTCAGGCACAGGTAATACACAATATATGAATCATAATGAAATCAGTATACAGGTGAACTCCTTCTCTCCAATTTTAGTTCTGAGCTGCCCACAAATATCACAGGTAGACCAGCACTTTTCAGGAACAAAAAAACTAATATATGATCTCTCCCTTCGCATGACAAAAATAGCAAAGTTTGGGGATAATTTGTATTTTCAAACTCGATACAATACCAGCTTCATGGTAAAGAACTATATCTGATCAGTGCAGATAAGTTAATTTTAACGGTTGCACAAGCAAAATGAAGTACATGTACATGAATAGTCAAGCTCATCTTTATTTTTGGAGGAATTAAGAAGTTGAAGAAATTTAAATTGCACCATTGAAAAAAACAAAATTATAGATTTTCTCAGCATTATACTGATATTCTGCTAAATGATTGTTACTTTTTAGCAGTTTTAATATTTATTAAATGCTAAAAAACAAGTGGATTAGTAAATTACGCGATGCGTAATATATGTCCCCGCCGATAATGTAAAATTCCCATTATATCACGATCAGTGCTATCACATAAGGCAAACAGAATCGAAATCGGGTAAAAAATGGCGAAGAAGTAGCATTTTGTAGCCAATGTACAATATAGGTCAAAGTCAAGGTCAAAGGTCAAAGGGGTCAAAAGTCAAAATCTGTGAATAAGTTTTGTAGTCCTCACCTAGTGCTATCACATAAAGCAAACGGAATCGAAATCGGATGAAAA
Organism: Paracentrotus lividus; assembly: GCA_940671915.1. Classification (NCBI taxonomy): domain Eukaryota; kingdom Metazoa; phylum Echinodermata; class Echinoidea; order Camarodonta; family Echinidae; genus Paracentrotus; species Paracentrotus lividus. Next base: position 37,194,785 of record CALNVZ010000174.1, on the reverse strand, counting down.
ATGGCGAAGGAGTAGCATTTTGTAGCCAATTAAACAATATAGGTCAAAAATAAAGGTCAAAGGTGAAAGGTCAAAATTCTTGTGAGAAGTTTTGTAGTCCTCACCTAGTGCTATCACATAAAGCAAACAGAATCGAAATCGGATGAAAAATGGCGAAGGAGTAGCATTTTGTAGCCAATTAACAATATAGGTCAAAAATGAAGGTCAAAGGTCAAAGGGTCAAAAGTCAAAATTCCGTGAAGAAGTTTTGTAGCCCTCACCTAGTGCTATCATATAAAGCAAACAGAATCGAAATCGGATTAAAAATGGCGAAGGAGTAGCATTTTGTAGCCAATTAACAATATAGGTCAAAAATCAGGGTCAAAGGTCAAAGGTCAAAAATTCTGTGAAGAAGTTTGGTAGCCATCCACTAGTGCTATCACATAAAGCAAACGGAATCGAAATCGGAAGAAAAATGGTGAAGGAGTAGCATTTTGTAGCCAATGTACAATATAAGTATAAATCAAGGTCAAAGGTCAAAGGGGTCAAAAGTCAAAATTCCGTGAAGAAGTTTTGTAGCCCTCACCTAGTGCTATCATATAAAGCAAACGGATTCGATATCGGATGAAAAATGGCAAAGGAGTAGCATTTTGTAGCCAATCAACAATATAGGTCAAAAATGAAGGTCAAAGGTCAAAGGGGTCAAAAGTCAAAATTCTGTGAAAAAGTTTTGTAGCCCTCACCTAGTGCTATCACATAAAGCAAACAGAATCGAAATCGGATGAAAAATGGCGAAGGAGTAGCCTTTTGTAGCCAATTAACAATATAGGTCAAAAATCACGGTCAAAGGTCAAAGGTCAAAATTCTGTGAAGAAGTTTGGTAGCCATCACCTAGTGCTATCATATAAAGCAAACGGAATCGAAATCGGATGAAAAATGGCGAAGGAGTAGCAAATTGAACTCACATACGGACGCACGGACGGACGGACGGACGGACGGACGGACACACACACACACACACATACGTACGGAGCCCGTTTCATAGTCCCCTGCTCGAACTCGTTCGGCGGGGACAAAAACTGGTATAAAAGAGAGTCAGGGACTATCCAATAGCATGTTGAGGTGTACATGTACTACATGTATGTCGGCTTTAGAGCATTGGTTCAATATCATCATCATTGTTGATCTGTTGTACTTCTCCCAGGTCTGCCTTGTCATCAAAACGTATCGTCCCGCCAGCTTGATGCAACTCAAATATGATGATCTGGAGGAGAAAAAAAAAATTTAAAATTATTCTAGACAAGAGGAAGGTGATCACGTCTCATGCGCCCTTAATGAAAACAGTGAATTCAGAAATTTATTTTAAAAATCTAAATAGATTGGTGACCTCGTCTTTTATAAAGTTATATCTCAAGTGGTTCTTGAGATACATGTACAGGAAGAATGAGGCAATTCAGAAGTTGACCTCTAGCAGTGACCTACTTACTGGTAAATCAAATCAGATCATATCCTAATGGATAATGGTGATAAATAGATGCTACCATCAACTTTGTAATATGCTCAAGTGATATTCTTGAGATATGGTGATAAGGATTCTAAGACCTGAGTTTTATAAGTTTACATCTATGACACTTGTTCTTTGACCTACTTACTCCAAAATCAACTCAACCGTCTTCCTATGTTGACCCATAATATCATCAACATTAAAGTTTATATCTCAAATGATACTTTAGACGGGCATACAGACAGCTCGAAAACATTCCTCTGGCACCACCTTGTGCTGCGGAGGCTTTAAAATATTCAAGTAGATATCTAGAATTAATATTCAGGTTCCATCCATGTATGTAATAAATAAAAACTTGTGTAACTTTTTTAATAAAATAGAATTGGCAATCAAGAATTCTCACCTCATTCTTTCCTTGTTTGAGGAGAGGTCCTGGTAAGTAATAGTTCTGCTGTGGTCCTACATTCCAGTACCGGCCTAGATTGAATCCATTGATGAAAATCACTCCTTTCTCCCAACCCTGGAGGGATAATATTATAGAATAGAAGTTTTTGAAAGCCAAAGCATGGAGACAAATTAAATGTAACAAATGATGATGGACTTTGGAGACTATGAAGTGACAATTGTTTATTTTCATACTTATTATCATTAATTTCACTGATTTGAAAATTTTTGATACTTTGAATTCCTCATCCAGATTATTTTTCAGTTTGAATCAATAATAAATGACATGTAAGCCTTAATATAAGCCAAGTAAAAAATGTTTTGTACAAAAACCAAACATTTCTCAATTTTGGGTTGACTTTTGGTCTAGAATGTTACGTAACAGATTTACATATATTTTCAGTTAAACATTATTATCGAATCGGTAGCTTTATAAATATTATTAAATGATTGGCAACCATGTTCTATACTGACCTTCATATTCACAAAAGTATCTTTAGGCTGGCTATCCTCTACTTCTAACATTGCTCTATAGAGGGCGGGCTGCTTCTCATGACCATCAAATACCATCCATTTCTTAGAAGCTGTAACACTAAGAGAGCCATGGAAAAGGATTTTTGGTCATTTTGATGTACATTATGTTAGTTTATACTACGGAAGACATTTTAATGCAATTTTTTAATATGTCCCTATGTGTAAAAAACAGAAGAGATGTAATATATATCACATTAACATACTCAGCAGAATTTGTGCTCAATTTATTCAATCAGATCATCTTATTATGGTGATACATACAATCATCAGGTTTAACCCTATTCAGACTGGGGGGGGGGGGGGGGGGGTCAATTTGACCCCCCCCTGTACGAAATCCGCGACTGCCGCGCAACCGCTGCGAATCGCAATCCGGCGCTCTATGACTTTTTTCTTTCAAGTGTCTCGCAAATTTTGACACCAAGTTCGAAAAAATCAGATACTCCGTTGTCGCGTTACGCAACATTACGTAATCGCATGTCAGGCCTAAATTGAACGAAAATCGTCATTTTGCATGCGTTTGTGTACAAAATACTGCTTTTTTCTAAATTTCTTTATAACACTGATAATTGTGCCTTCTGAGCCTTTTGATTGATTAAATTTGTCTTTATATTGATCAAAATACATTTCTCAAGCATAAAAAATTACAAAAACAAAGAAATACATAAGAAATAAAAACAGTAGAATACATAAGAAATTCATAAAACAATAGAATACAAAAGAATTAATTTGAAATTTCTGAATTTGTCAATTCAAAACTGTTGTCTTTGCTACTCAGCATCTTTTAGAAAAAATTTGGGCTTCATAACTATATTATTAATGAAATATTAACGATTTCCATAAAAAAGCATCTAATTTGCATACATGAGTATGCATAAATTAGCATAAATTAAATACGTGAAATTAAAAAAAACAAAAAACATACCAGCGACACCCTTTACATGTGCAGCGACGTTCGCGCAAAATTTCGCCGCGAGCAGACCATCCGCGGCCGAGATCTCAGGGGGGGTCAAATTGACCCCCCCCCAGTCAAAATCTCCTCTTGAAAATGCCAGTCTGAATAGGGTTAAACTTCCTATCTCAAGTGGTTGTGGAGATATTGCATAATGGCAAAGTAGGCCAGACATGTGGATGAACAACCCCCAAACATGCCTCCAGCAGCACTTTCAGTAATGGAGGCATAGGAAGACAGAAGTGGGAGGAAGATTTACTTCATGTGTTGTAGATAATAATAATTAAAAAACCTTATTATTCTTTAAGAACATTCATGTTTGATAAGTAGTGATACTTACGCTTCCATGAAGTGAGTCTTAAATTCTAATGGATACATTTCCCATTTCTCTTGTTTCTTGTTGTTGATCATCACGTCTCCAAGGATACCTATAAACCACATTAGAAAACATGGAATCATTGTTAAAAAAATTTGAAGAGCAAATAGCATTTTCAATACTAGCTTTAACAGAATAAACCATCAGGGCAGTTTTTAATGCATGTGGTCGAGAATGAGTTCAACTTTGATATAAAAGTGGTACACAAGAAATACATGTAATTATATGAAAAAAATTCCATTTTTAAGTCATTTTTATTTATCTATTTATTTTTTTAAAGCTGTCTTTTATGAATGCTCAGACTTATCACTACATTTCTCTATTTTCAAGAGATCAGGGCCCTGTTGCATATCCTACCACTAATGGTAACTCTGGTATCAATTATAACTCCAATAGAAACCTTGAATTCGACCACTACCCCTTAGTGGCAGAGTTACCATTAATGGACTTGTATAAGTGGTAATATTTTCAAGTCCATCTTTCTAAAAATTTTGACTTAAATGTTAGTCTGTATATAGAAATGAGAAATTCGCAAAATCACGAAATTATCCACTCGCATATTTCCCCAAAATCGCAGAAATACCTGTTAGCGAAAATATTGGCTTACACAGTAAGTCTTATGCGACATGCCCTGGTTTCATGAGGGGTCAACCTACCTTTCTTTTCATGCTGGATAACTTTATCATAATTGACTCTACCAAGGTTCTCCACTAGTATGTCCAGGATGTTTTCTTGATCCTTTCCAGTCTATAGAGAAGAAAACAAAAGTCAACTCAAAATCTAGAAAAGGCTGTAAAATGCTCAGTCATTCAAATCTACAGTAAATGATGGGTCTTGTTCTATACAAACTTGCAATGAGTATTGTCCAATCACATGTTGATATCAATTGCACCTTTGAACAAAAGATAGAGATTCGAATGTTGCCATTTGTCTAAGTTCTTGGACAGTAAATGATGGGTCTTGTTCTATACAAACTTGCAATGAGTATTGTCCAATCACATGTTGATATCGATTGCAACTTTGAACAAAAGATAGAGATTTGAAGGTTGCCATTTGTCTAAGTTAAAAAAAACCCCATTGAAACATGTATTAATTCTACAACACGTGTCCCTATGGGTTGTCCAAGAACTTAGATTTGTGACCGTTTCGTGGTACGGCCCCCAGGACATTAGATGGACTCAGATCCCAACTCTTTATAACACTAGGCCAAAAGGAAGAAATAAAATTATTTACTGTATTTCTAAAACTAAAACTAAAAGACTTTAACTGTTTTGATAGAAATACATTTAGCATTGAGCAACAAAAGAAAATACAAAACCGACCTATCTCTCCAGATATACAAGCATCTAAACATACATGTAGGTGCAGTAAAATGTGCTGTGGTTCTCAGAGAATGCGATTTCTAGCAAGTGCTGTTAGTTTGTCAATACTTTGATGTGTATATCACAAGTTTTCTTGAAGAAAGGTGAAAAACAATAATATACATTTTCTTATGGCATTTGTTTAAAAAAAAACAAACAAAATGCTCCAAGTTTTATTGTCCGAAACGAAGGTGAACGGATATTCTTTGTGCCCCTTTTCTCGTGGGCCCAGCAGCCGCTAAGCAGCGCCAGATGGACGTTGCTCTATCCCCTTCTCCTTGAACGGCACACAGGGAAGCAGCAACTACCATTTTTTAACATCTTTTGCTATGATGCGACCAGGGATCGCACCAACGACTCCCGATTATGACGTGGACACTCTATCCACTGAGCCAACACATCGGTAAGATGACTTACTGTGATTTCCAGACTCCGATCTTCATCTTCTGTTTTCCTCATCAAGATACCAACCTCATCACCATTCAGGAAGACCTACAACAAACATACACAATAATCAGTCAATTATACATGTACAACTCATGAAATACAATATGCAGTGTTCCATAACAACCTTAAACCAAAATTGAACATTAAATTATGTTTCATTATAATGCTTGTTGATAATCATATTTGTCTAATGTAAAAAATAAAAAAAAAATGTAAGGAAAAAATATGATTTTATTGAAATTGAGTACGGGAGAAGTGCTTGTTCTTGGTAAATGTGAGAGTTACCATTTCAAATTTTCAGCGCTCTAACATGTCGCGAGAAAGCGAGTACTCTGGAACGGATTAATCCTCCGCCCGGGAACCCGGGACCAAGGCCTTCGTGTCGTCCGCTATCAAAGAAGCCTTCAGCTCGTTCAAGGAATACTTCGACACATCACTGGCTGAAGTAAAAGAAGAGAGCTGCAAGGGTCTCAGCGCGACCTCCCAAGAGCTTTCGCAACTCAAACGAGCGGCAGATATTTCATTTAAATTTAAAGGAAACAAAGCCCAATTTGACTTTAATTCGTCCACCTTAGATAAGCTGGATAAGGGCGTGGCCCTCCTTAAAGCCCATGTATAGTTGTAGTAGAAAAATTGATTATTTTTTAAAAACTTGCTCAACTTGCCCTGATAGTGTTCTAATGACATTAATATATGGGCAAAGGATATAATCATGTTCCGAGCATGTCTTTCCATGATATGTAATAGATTGCATAAGCACAGGGAGATGTTCATCAAAATAAGGCCATACTTCCTTCACTCTCACCCCAGAACTCTGGGCATGCCAACCATCAGCTGATTGGTACAGCGTGAGTGAATTCTGTGTGTACAGTCTGTGTATGGAATAGCACATGCTTTGCATACAAACCGCTGTATGCTGGCATTGTGCCTGTGAGATCCTATCGATTGTGGCACTCTCAATAGATAAATTTACACAGTTTTGTTGCTAAATTCAGGTGTTAGAGTGGATTTTATAACAAATCCTTTTGTACACAGAAGTTAATTGAAATATTCATTCATATTATTCTGCTCTGGAAGCAAAACAAAAAATCTATTCTCCCACAACTATACATGACCTTTAAGCGAAGAAAAGCCAGGATGCGCTAGAGAAATTCGAAGAGTGTATTGCAGATTTAAAGAAACGCAACAAACTTATTAGGTTAACAGATAAATCAGATGCAGGTAAGTAAAACTTTATATAATGTATAACGAAAGAAAGACAAGGAGAAAAGGATGAAAAAAAAAAAAATTTTTTTATTGTCTTCTCGTATAGAAGATTCATGAATGAATTCCTTAAATGCATAAATAAATAAATAAATAATATGTATCTGTATGGATTTACATGAAAACTACAAGAAGGTGCGTGTAGGTGCTTTGTATTATGCGTATATATTATGGGTATGCAAGACGTAATTATGTAATTATGTGTTATACACGTATACAATTACACGTTTGTGCATATGTACACATGTGAGTAAAAATGCATGCATATCAAATTTGAATTTCAATTCGAATTACAGCGAATGCTCATAATTATACAAAAATATGTTATAGGTTGGTCTGCTGTTGAGGAATATCTGAGCGACGATTTAGCCAGCGATTCAGAAGATGAGAAAAGAATCAGGCAAGCTCAAGCTAGGGCTTCGAGGAAGAGAAAGTCGTCAAAGCCCATATCTAAGAGTAAGGGCCCTAAGACAGAAGGGCGCTCTACGCACATGGCTTCTGATATTTTTTTTCGCCCATCTGGCGGAAAATATCGACCGTACCCTAGGAGTACAGCAGGGTATAACCCAACATGGCGGTCGTTCGGTGGAGGGCCGAAATCCACAGACATATGTTTCGCTTGCGGGGAAGCAAGGCCACTGGAGACGAAACTGCCCAGGTGCCAGTAGTCAATTCAACAGAGATTTCGCCGCACAACAGCGATAGATGTAGCTTGCAAATTCATTAAAATTCTTCCAGAATAATTAACTATGGTGCTACTTATATACTCTTATCTGATAATTGACTCTACCTGATGATAATCTTTAAAGTTTATTCAAAGATACATTTTATATTACTTAATAGCTGTTGATTCTTGTTGGACCCCCCCCCCCTCCAACTAAAGCAGCCCTGTCCTCGGTACAAATAGAACATATTTCTTGATAATATACCAAACTGATATAAGCAAGTGTGTTATGCAAAAAAAAAAAAAAAAAAAAAAAAAAAAATGTCACATTTTAATATATATTCCAATCTCCTCAGCATCTCAAGGAGAAGCAGCGGATTCAAGGACAACACCACAGTCTGTATGGGAGAGTGACACCACTAGTATTACACCTACATCTAGGTCCTTGTCACTGGACTGTTCACATCACCATGAAGAGTCAATTTCTAAGGAGTTTGATGAGACATACGAACCTAATTCGACGAGTTCACGGTACGACCAAGAAATTCCTATTTCTGAACTATTTTTGAGTACGAACAAGGTACTTCAGACCGATAATTAGGGGAAGACTGAGGTCATGTATCCAATTTTGAAGCATATTGGTGCTTGCAAATGCGTTTTGGACATCATAGAGCACGGCTACAAGTTGCCTTTTATTTCAAACACCCCTACGAATATGTTAAAGAACAACAAATCAGCTCTTTCCAATTTCGGATTTTGTAAAGGAAGCAATAGAAGATTTACTTAGAAAAGATTTAATTGCCGAATCCTCTTGAAATACCCTACATAGTTAATCCGTTATCGGTGTCAGTCCAGAATTCAGGGAAGAAGAGATTGATTTTGGACCTCCGTTTCGTAAACAAAATTCTTATGGAAAGAAAAAACGAAATTTGAGGATTGGAATACTGCTTTTGTTGTATTTTAAAAAAGGGGACTATATGTTTTCCTTCGATTTAAAATCTGGTTATCATCACATCGAGATTTATAAAGAACATACTCGCTTTTTAGGATTTAGCTGGGAAATTGACAATTCTACGAAATATTTCACATTTCAAGTACTACCTTTTGGCTTGTCGTCAGCCCCATACGTTTTCACAAAAATGCCTAAAAACCCTTGTGAACCATTGGAGAAGTTCAGGTTTTTTTCTCGTCCTCTATTTGGATGATGGTTGGTGTCGCTCAAAACTCTTTAGATTCATGTAAAACTGTTTCTCAAACAGTTAAAGAAGATCTTTTGAAAGCAGGATAGTGCCAAATTTTGAAAAGTCACAATGGGCCCCAGTGCAAAAATTAAACTGGCTCGGGCTTTCATGGGACAGCATTACAGGTTCCTTAAGGTCACGGAAAGAAGAGTTAAAGACGTCGAGTATGCTTAAATGAGTTTCAGTCAAAGTTGCCCAAAGTTTCGGCACGTAGGATTGCAGCCATCGCAGGAAGATTAATTCGTTGTATCCAGTTGTGGGTGGAATATTGTCAAATGAAAACTAGGTTCATGCACCACGAAATTCTGCGAAGGACATTGGGATAAAAAAAAAAAAAGAAAAAAAAAAAAAAAAAAAAAATACAATATCACGATAATGAACTCATTAAGAGGTATTTTTTGGAAAATAAATTACAACATATCAATGAACGTATTCTTTTTGATTATACAATTCCTCAGGTTATTATTTTTTCGGATGCTAGTCAACGGGTGTGGGGCTCATATCAGCGGACAGCCGGGTTTAAATATGGTCCAAAATTGGTCGGATATTTGAGACACAAAAAAGCTCTACCTGGAGAGAACTCAAGTCGGTGTGCTTAGCTCTGAAAACATTTGTTTCCCAATTACAGGGTAAGACTGTGAAGATTTTCACTGATAATAAAGTGTCATCTCTATTGTAAATAAGGGTAGCATGATCTTTGACCTACACAATATGAGTTTAGATATTTATACTTTTTGCAGAGAAAATCAAATAACCTTACAAATCAACTTGGTCTCTAGAGAACAGAATCTTTACGCAGACGATTGGGGAGTTTCCCAAGAATTTTTTCAGTTCATGGACACAATTTGGGGGTCCATATACAGTTGATAGGTTTGCCGATGATCTCAACCACAAAGTGAAAAAGTTCAATTCTAAGTATTGGTGTCCACATACTGCCAAGTGGATGCATTCTCCTCTGATTGGAAGGGAGAAATAACTGGTTAGTCCCCCCTATAATTGCATAGGTCAAGTTTTGAATTCATGTGAAAAGTCTTGTTCAAGCGGTAACGGTAAGACTCTTGTCCGTTCCGTTTTGGCCGTCAGCGCCATTATTGGGCCCCTTTATTTTCAGAACAACAGTACAGATTTTAACATCTTGAATTCAGAAATCGTTAAAATTCGACGTGCATTCTCAAATAGAGTTTCTTTACTCAACACCCGTTAGAATAAAACGAGCATTTATCGGGGTTCCTAGTCAATTTAAAAGCGTATTGTTGTTACGTTTAAATGCCAGTTAATTGGAAGATATTTTGTTAGAATGGTAATTATATTCATATCTTTCTCGAGTTTTGAATCTTATGAATAGAAGAAGCACCAGGCGGAAAAGAAGGAGGCTTACTATGGCCTCACCCTTTACTACTTAACGTAAACGAAAAGAATAACATGGGTGTTGTTACCCTTCCATACGCACTTAGTTCATACGTTACAGAGATCATATAAAATGTAAGGTCTGTCATTCTTAGCTCTAGATAGCTTCCTGATGTTAATTAATATGGTTCTACTACCTTCAGCACTTAGCTAAAAAATAAGAAGAATTGACACAATCCTTAAGCAGCTATTAATAGCGTTAGTATGTTGACGGATGTCTCTCTTGGCAAGGTTTAAAAGACTAGGAGTATGCACACATCCCTAGCTCCACGGCATAGCGTCGGATGCTTCGACGATTGTCACTGGCAAGGCTAAAAGACATAGGATAGGTAATGCCATCATCTAGTCAAGACACACCAACCTTATCAGTGCGATTCGGGATGTTGCACGAATGTCACTGGCAAGGCTAAAAGATAGGAGGTATGCCACACTCAAGCTGGATAGCGCTGAATGTGGACGGAATGTCACTGGCTATATTTAAAGATATGGTTTTGTCACATCCTAGTTGGATAGCTTGGATGATTGATGGATATTATTGCAAGAAATTAGTGGAATGGCTTATACTAGCTGGATAGTGTTTAGGAGTTGACGCAGGTCAGTGGGATTACTAAGGGATGATCCGCCTAATCATAGCGGGGTAGTTTCTCGATGTTTGTGATGGATGTCATAGACAGGGACATGATAATGAAAAAACATTGTATTATATGTCAAAAAATTGTTGAGTTAAAATTTGGCTCGTTTAACATCTGTTTTCAGGTCCCAATACAGGATTCTTATCAAACCACCTCTAAATGCCAGTCATGACAGCATCGAGATCAACCAATACGGTAAAGAAGTATAACAATTCTATTATGCCTGGCAGAACTGGTGTTCACAGAATTTATATAGATTTATGGAAAAGCTGATCCGGAAGATATCAGTGGATTATAGTTTATTTGTACCAAGAAGCGGCCCATACTCAAGGATAGAAGGCCAGTCTTTTGCTATTAAATGGTACTATGATTGTAGACCCATGTAACTCATCATAACCCATGCATGTGATCGAAAGTTTCTACAATAATGTATTACAAGGATTAAAGAAATTATTTTGTAAACTGAAAAGAAAGAACAGATCCCATCACACCAGATATTGCTGAAAGAAATCGTGAATAATTATTCTTCTGACAGTTTTAATGGACACTCGTTATTGTGCCATGGTGTTGATTACTACTCTGGGTTTTCTCAGATCGACGAAATGACTTCAACATAACGGCTCTGGATTTAAAAATTTTTGCTTCACATGTTTAGTATATTCATTGTAAAGGCAAACTGATATTTACAGACAAGGCGCATGGGTACCAAATAGGAGCCACTAAATCGCCTGACTTGTCCGGTACGAGCTTTAAAGAGATATTTTCGATGCACGCAAAATGAAGATTTTACCGAAGAGAAAGTTTCTGTTTCGCGCCTTGAAGTTATGAGGAGGGGCAGTTATCATACGACGCAGGTGTCTCGAACTTTTGCGTGAGGCTTTAGGATCAGTGCGGCTCTCCAAAAGAGGTTTGTTTACACAGTCTCTAGGACAGGTGGAGCGTTCAGCAGCTGCCAATTTTTGGAGTGCCGGATAGATTATTAAAAAAACATGGCCAGGTGGCGTTCGGAAACTGCTAAGACGGTTATGTCAACGATTCCATGAAGGATCGTTATCTGTCTCCTTAAATTTTGGAGGATATAATATCCCCAAAGTTCTTATATGTTTGAAATATTTTGTAAAATTTAAAATAAAAAAAAAAAAATGTTCATGAATTGTGAATGAATATTCATACCCTTACACTTATAGAGGGATAAGAAAATAAATATATTGATTGTGACGAAATCTACATTAACTGTGTTTGCATATCATTATTACCCGTTCTTTAATGCATTGAAGTGGGGAGCCTTGCAGTCGAAGCTTGGTGCTCCCCTAACTTACAGGTATGTGCTCTAACCATATATATGCTCTCTTTCAGGTTATGCAAAGAGGTAGGGAGGCGATATTGAAAATAATTTATTAACGGTTGGGTACGAATTAGTGAATAAATATATTTTCTATTGTAGCAGAGCTAACATTTGCATGATTTAGATTTCTTGCAGGGCAGTGATGCAAATCCATGAAAAAATCTTTCAGACGAAGTGCACATAGAATGTTCCACGACGATCCATTGATCAAGTTCGACGCCTCTTCGACCGGACGGATAATTTTCAGGATTGCGGATGACGTCCGGAAGACTTCAAGTCCGATCTTCTAGTTTTCGATGTTCTACTTTCGTACATCGGAGGAGAGATGTCTGAAGACGAGGTGAGATTCAAAGACAGATTTATCGACACTCTTCCCTCGATTCACAAGAAGGCTTAAGGGTATGGTAAGTGTAATATTCCTAGCCCGACAAACGTCCGGTCTTGCAGTCGAAGCTTGGTGCTCCCTCTAACTTACAGGTATGTGCTCTAACATATATAGGCTCCTTTCAAAGGTTATGCAAAGAGGTAGGGAGGCGATATTGAAAATAATTTATTAACGGTTGAGGTACGAATTAGTGAATAAGTGCTTGTTCTTGGTAAATGTGAGAGTTACCATTTCAAATTTCAAACTTAAAAAGAAATATGCTAATCAGACTTTCCTCCAACTTTAACTGATCTATCTCTCCCATGATCAATCATGCTATTTACAGCCAACTGAATGCTTGATGTCAAAGTGGACTTCTAATCTAAGACTGAAAAACCATACCTGAGCTCTGTCTCTAGGGGACCTTGAAAGGCTAAGGCTTGTTGGATTGGTTTTAACTCTGGTCCTGTACAGCAGGAATCCATAGCCCTGACCACCCCCATTGTTGATTGGAAGCTTCTCCATGGCAAGTATGTCATCATTGTAAATGGGCTTCTGCATTGTAGAAGAGGGGTCAATAAAACAAATGAAATTGATTTGACATTAGATAGGGCTATTGCCATTTCATCTATACAATGATGATGATGATGTCACATGAGAAAGCTCAATTTGTAACACATACCTTTAGTATCAATGTAAATACACTACAACCATTAAAAAAAAAAAGAAGCATTTTGGAGGAAAACAGTAATGAAATTCACATAGTCGAGAATGTGGAACCGACAAATGTTCAAACATATCACAACAGGTAAACAAATTTGGTTTCCATACATTGTACATCATCCACTACAAACAAATTTACGAGCAGTCCATTATATCATAGTTATTGAAAATTACATGATCCAATTTCAGCCAATAGGATTTACTTAAAAATGCCCCAAATTATGAAAATATCTAACTGGTATTATCAGTCATATAGAGCACAGTTCAAATAAGGAAGATTAAAATAGTAACTTACTCCACTGATCTCTAGTAGAGCTGCCAATGACATGGTTTCTTGAACTTTGACCTCAGAGTAAGCTACTTTACCAATAGCAACAGGTAGCTCCGGGAGGCTAGGAACTGAAGCATATTATTAGGATATCATTATACTGAGGATTCACAAATAAACATGTAAAATAGAAATAAAACTTCCAATATTGTTAGATGTATATCAAAACCTAATTAACAATAAGATGGCTTGAATCGAATTCTGAATCATATTTTTGTGAAAACATTTATATGCAGAGGTCAGTTGATATCATAATTACTTTTCCATCAATATTCCTGTTTCCAACTGAACTCTTGTGATTTCTTGTGTTTCAATATGGCTATAGCAAGAGAACAGGCACTATAATTAGTAATAATAAATAAATGACTTACCTCTTCCTTTAGGAGCGTATTTCTGAATCATTTCTTTGATCTTGAAGAACTTCTCTGTTGGTTCTCCAGACTCAGAGATAGGTGCATCATAGTCTAAGAGATACATAGAGAAGAGATTTCAATCTTTTCATATCTATTTATTCAGCACTGATTTGTTCTTTCTTGACATTGCACAATGAGGCTTTGATAGCTACATGTAGCTTGCGGAATTCTGAATTATCTAATCACCTTATTTTCATGTAGGCAACGTATTCAAAGTTCATTAGAAATTTGTGTATAAGACCCGAGGCTATAACGTTACAGGATTTGTTGAAAACTTTAATACGACTACTGTATATCATTCTAACAAGATCAGTGCAAGAATAAAATTATCAAGATACCACCTACTCCCATCATAATAAGGTGCTTGGGACCAAGCCAATTACTTCACTGTAACAAAATCTAATTACATAAACCATAGACTCATTGGCCTGTATTCTCAAAAGCCGTCTAACTTTAAGCCTAGCTCTAGTCTGTGTCTTAACTATGGCTTGCAAAATGGGACTCAATCTGTCTATGTAGCATGTTCCTATTACCTTCACTGAATTCTGGAAATGTGTTTTAATTGTAAGGGAAACTTTTGTACTTATCGTTCCCAAGCAGTTTTTAATAGTTTTCACTACCAAAAATTATGATAAATGGAACATCTACTTTTTGGGATTGATTCCCTTTTAGCGAGCCATAGTTAAACCAAAGATTTAAGCTGGGCTTAAAGTTAGGCGGCTTTTGAGAATACGGGCCATAGGTTGCACAGATTGGAAATCTCATTGTATCCATATTCATAACAACTGGAGAGGATTGTATTATTGTCCGCTGAGAGTTAATCTTTATTTCACAATGAACAAGATCTTGTGTTACTGAACACATAAGCACAAAGCAACTATATAATGTCTTCTAATCTTCAGAGGGTGATATGTATTCATTTCATTTCAAGTACAAAATTATCATGATTTCCATCATACCATAGCTTGTTACAGTGGGTCGGTACTGCCTATGGTCTATGTTCCCTCCATTCATAAAACCAAAGTTAGTACCACCATGGTACATGTAGAAGTTGATGGACGCTCCTTTATCTAATATGGCCTTGGTCAGGTCAGCAATGCCATCTGCATTGTAGATATGATGCTTCTCACCCCAGTGGTCAAACCAACCAGACCAGAACTCCATGGTCATCAACGGAAGGTCCGCACCCTAGGCAAAGAGAGAGGGGGAGAGATGGACATAAGGAGAGAGATAAGATACATGTATGAATAAAAGGGGTCTTCCCATGAGGCAGAGGGTCCACGAGGCCAAGGATCCACGAGGTCAAGGATTTTCCCACAAGGCCGATTTTCTCATATCATATTTTTTAATCAGGATGTTTGTCTACATCGATGTAAGATGTGAGATATGAGAAAAATCGGCCTCATGGATCCTCGGCCTCATGGGAAAATCCTGGGCCTTATGGACCTGCCCCAAATAAAAGGCCCTTGAGATGTGATATTAATAAACCCCCTGAGTTACTACCGCAATAAAAAAAAAACCAAAAAAAAACAAAAAAAAACAAAAAAAAGAATTGATCTCCTATTCTTGAAATTATAAATTAAGTTCAGGCCCATGTAAATTTCTATAGCTTAATGAAAGAGAGCTTGGTGTCTTACCTGTAAGTCTGTTAAATCCTTGAAATGTCTATCCACATGGTCCTGAAAGTTTGCTGTCATCAAAACTGCAAAAACAAAATCCCATTAAATAGGGATAGATTAGAAGAGATATCAAATAAAGTATTAGATTCTGATAAAACGAAATGAAGCGTAGGAAACTCTAAACTGTGAAATAGAAGATAAGTCTGAGATCAAAATTGTCCTTGATTCAGCGAGCTTTGACCCGAAATAAAGAGATTGGGTTGTTCTATCAGACACCGGCATGCCTTGACCAGTTCAGTACAACTGCCATAACCAAGCAGAGCTCAAGTAAATCTACAGGTTGTTTTCATAACATTATTCATTATTAATATTATTCAATAGAACGGAAGCTTACCTCCTGGTAGCCTGCCCCTCTGCATAGCTTTCTTTGTATTATCAGATGTGACTAGGAGTTCGGTTACACCTCTTTTAACCATGGCCTGTAAGATTGAATACAAGACATCAATACAACATTCAACATCAAATAATAATAACAGGTATCATATCAAACAGGGCTCATGGGAAGCATGTGGACTTCAAGTTTTTTTAACAGATGGAGTAATATCATCTATCTACGAAAATTGTGTGCATAGAATTACATAGTTATGATCTTGTTTGAGTATACTCTTCTTTCCTTTTTCTTTTTAATCAAAGGTGAACTCTTCTAATCTAATGTCAAAATTTGTTTTCAATATGTCCTCATCCATCATGTATTTTAGTTATAAATAAAAACATAATCTAAGTACTCCATCACGTGATAAACACGTGATAAACACATTTTAAATATTTTTGCCAAATCATTTGTTAATTTTGAATTTTTTGTGTATAACATTTAAGCCAACAGATACAAATATGTCAGCCTTATATTTCATTATTTCATGCATGGCAAATTGACAAACTCATAACAATGGCAATACCCCCAAAATTACGAAACATAAACTAAATTAGATGTACTGTATATGATTACATGCACATCAGATTTGATCAACTTATAGTCATTGTTGAAGAATACAAGTGTATGATATTGGTAAGAGGTTTAATTAATTTGCCAATTCATTCTCAATAACAGTATCTTACAATGACACAATGCATTGTATCCTACATGAATGGATGAGAGATTTTATAGTTAGCAAGTTTATATCCAGACCTTATTTAGCCTCTGTAAAATCTAAACATTGATCATAACTCTCTTTAATACACAGAACCAGCTGTTACCATGTATCAATATCAATTGGAGTGCGCTCCATGTAACCATATAATTAAGAGTGACTTCCTAGTCATTATATCTCTGCAACAAAGCACCAACTAGATAATGGATACTTATTTGGCAGCTAGTTTTTGTAATTAATATACATTGTACATGTTTGCTCTTTATATTGTCATGAAATTCTGCAATAAATATAGCATTGAGAAACACAAAGTCAACTCATAATGCCTTCCAGAGGTTTGGTCCAATGCCAAATACTGACCAGTAACAAGCTAATCACATTTGTCTATTATCCAAATATAATCATTTTGTCTACATCCAAATAATCTTAATATTCATTTATCATTGAAAAGTTCAAATGATGTTGAATAACATATATATCTCAAATGTTCGATCACCTTGTGGGTGAGGGGAGTGTGTCTTTCTTTACTTATTTAATGTCAAAGGCAAAGAATTACATCAATATTTTCTTTTGTAAAAGTAAAATATATACTGTGGTTATTTTTGCAGTGGTTATATTTTCGGGAGTCCATCTTCGCGAAAATTTCTTCTTCATTATAAGGCTATTAATAGTAATGAAAACACTGCAAAAATAGCGAAATTATCCACTCGTGAATTTCTCAAAAGTAAGCGAAAATATTGGCTTATACGGTATTACAAACAATATATGAAAAGACAAACATACAAATGAACAATGCTTTAATTTTGCAAACCTGTTCCTGAATGTAATCAACCATAATTGATACATGAAGGTAGGAGCATTCATCAACTTGTTAGAAATAAATTGAATAATTAAATAGCTTACCTCTTTGATGAATTCCATGTATGCTGTGCTATCACCATATGAACCATACTCATTCTCTACTTGGAAGGCTATGATTGGTCCACCACGGTTGTACTGAGGGATATAACAACAACCGACATGATTTATTTGTGACATAATTTGATTTGATTTCATTGAATTGTCTGCAAAAAAAACCAAAAACAAAACAAAACAAAACAAAACAAACAAAACATATTCTAATTTTATTGTATTATTTTTCTTAATACCCAACTTGCAACAAAAAGAAATTGACGAAGAACATCTAAATTGGACGTACATGTAACAATATGAACTAATATCAAGAAAAAGGCATGTGTTTTCAAATGGTGCATGGTCCACTAAAATACACATATTGCGTATCAAGATACATCATTTGTATTTGAAGAGTATTTGTGAGTAAGATGCAGCCTTAGTATTGTCTTCAACCTCTGAATAGCATGAAATATTCTCAAAAGTCATTTTCAGAATAAACGAGAGCTTTAGAGTTTTCAAAAATGGTTGTCGTGTCACTCAAGTTTTAAATGAAAAAGTTTTCTAGAAGTGTATATTTTAGAATTCAAATTGTCCCAATACAGGATCAAATAAAGTTTCCCCATGCATTAGCTTATAGTAACTTTGTCAAATTTGTAATTGGAAAAGCTGGAATTCACAGTTAAAGTTCTTTCGTGTAACTCACAATGTTGTGTCACTCACAATATCATATTATACCTAAATCAAGATCTACCTATGAATGAAACATTATTGCAGTAAACAAAAACAATATAGTCAACCGTTATTCCTGCCAACCTAGTAAGCCTACAAAGGTGCAGATCGAGGCTGCTTCTCCACCCCCCCCCCCCAAAAAAAAAAAGAGGGAGAGAAATGGGGGAAAAGTTGATGTTATTGATGGATGACTGACCTGAATAATTGACCCAACCCTACCTCTATTGCAGATATATGATATGATGCACCCCCTTCCCTATCTATTATCCAACTTGCCCATTGCTAATAGAATAGTCCAGTGATGTTCATGTTAAAACATTGTGTGTATGTGTGTTTGTGTTTGAAATTTGAGGAGTGTATGCTGTACAATACACTGTGAGGTCCAATTGAATTAAATTGAATTGAATTGAATTGAATAGAATTGAAATCATTATAGCTCACATTTGACAACTGTAACACATGGCTGAAACATTTCCTGCTGTTTACAAGGTGAGTTAAAACATTTCATTATTTCAAAGCAAATTTCTTTAAGAATGATATTGAGTATTCTGAATGTGGCTCTACACTGTATATGACTCAGAATATATGCCCAAACACTTTTATCAGCATTTTTCTCCTCTGGTACTAGAAGTCTACCCTTTAATTTATTACTTGTGCAAGCAGTGTGTCTAATTTATTGTAAAATGTACAGTCTAGACAGGAGTTTCAAGGTCCATTTGTGAAAAAAAAATGTACATTAAAAAAAGTGTGCATGTCTTTTGATTAAAACATCTATTGATTAAAAATAACTCTAAATGTTATGATTTTACCTTTTTTCTCCCGCATTACATATACAATGGCACGAAAAACAGATGCACAACGACAGTGTCAGCGCATTGAAAAGTTGAAAAAGGATGGGAAGTATGAGGAATTCAAGAGGAAGCGAGCAGAGGAGAGGAAGATTTCAAGGATAAAGAAGGAGAGCATGACTGAAGAGCAGAAAGAGGAAGAGAAGTTGAAACGAAAACTTGAGCAAAGGGCCCATCGCCAAAGGAAAAAGGAACAAACTCCAGCAACACAACACCCTACTCCTGCATACAAATCTAAATGTCCAGAAGCGAAGGCTACAATACGGTTGCTACAAGCTCTTCCTCAGAGTCCCACAAAGCAGAGGGTCGTTTGTAAGAATCTAGTTGTACAGCTGTTTCCTGGACGATTGGTGTTCAAGACGACGAGCAGGGAGAGGAAGCCTTCTGTTGTGACCGACACTGTTCAGAAAGCACTAACTGATTTTTATTGCGCAGATGACATCTCTTTAATGAGTCCGAGTATGAAGGACAGGCACATCAGGCGTGATGAAACGGGTAAAAGAGTTCTGGATGGCAATGGAGAAACTGCGAGTAATCTACCAACCCTTCTCAAAAGATCATGGTGCCTCATGCTAGAACACTGGCCTACCAGAGGAGTTTCTTCCCGGACTCTATACGTATCTGGAATGCCCTCCCCCAGCACATTGTCAATTGTACCTCTGCTCACAGCTTTAAGTATGATGTACAAAAAATCCATTTCCGTTAAACTATGGATGTTTTTACTCGCACACAGTATTCTGAACCTTTATCAGATATTGAACACACGTCTGCACTGCACCTCAACAGTACGACAATACACCAGACGGTGGCCTGTACTTTCAAGAAGAAGAAGAAGAAAGAGATGGTATCTGTGTTACACCATAACAGAGGCTTACCAGATGTTCTGTGAACAGTACCCTGCTATCAAAATCGACCGCTCAACATTTTACAGCTGCAAGCCAGACTATGTTACGCTAAGAGCCAACACTCCAGCCAACATGTGCTTGTGTACCCACCACAAAAACATGCATCTCCTTGTTGCTGTAGTGGACAGTCTACAAGATCTGACATCACTGATTAACACTGCTGTGTGTGATGAAAGCAGCAAATCCTGTATGATGCAGTCTTGTGCAAACTGTGGTAATTTGAAACTCTGGCAAAAAATTATGTGATGAGAACTTCACAGATGAAGAATTGGAAGAGCAAATCAATTACCAACAGTGGATGTTCAACGAGGGACGTCTTGCTTGTGTCAATCTGCATGGGTGCCTTTCCAATGTCATCGAGGCCATTAACCTCAAACTTTGATTCTTCCTAGGCCATAAAACGAGCTCAGTCTTTGTCCTTCAAACAGAAGAAAGCTAGCCTCACAGCAAACACAGCACTATTCCACTTTAACTTCAGTGAGAATTACAAGTTTGTCCCACAGGATAAAGTGCAAAGTGGACATTGGGATCATCTGTCTTGTACCCTCTTCACTGCAATGGTTCACTATAAGGACACTGACAGCATTGACATCAGAAGTGACCCGATAGTTGTTGTCTCTGACTACATGAAGCATGACAAATATGCAGTTCATGCCTTCTTGAACAGAGTTTTTGAAGCATTTGAGAAGAAGCACCCTGAATTGCACATTAATCACAAGATATTATAAAGTGACGGAGCTGCTCAGCATTTTAAACGGAAGTTCTCACTCTGTTCTATGATCCTGATGGATGGGGATGCTGAATGGAACTTCAGTGCAACCTCCCACGGAAAGGGAGAGGTTGATGGCTTAGGAGGGACCTGCAAATGTAGGGTTCAAGAGAAGACCAATGCTCGAAGAGTTGATCCCCAAAATTCTCAAGAATTTGCCAAATGTGCATCAGAAGTTTGCAGCGGAATAACTGTACTTCACTGCTCAAAAGAAGAAGTCCAAGGTATGAAGACCCACTCGGACAAAGTCTGGAACAAGGAAGGCAAAGCAATCCAATGTATTCCTGGCACCATAAAGAACCATTTCTTCCGCAAAGTTGAGCCATATGTCATCGGCTGCCAGTCTGTCTCCCATGATTCAACGGACTATGCCATATTCTCTTTCCTTACTGGAAAGGAAATCCCCCCAGCTGTGCCGGAGAAAGAAGTACATGTAGCAAACCCTTAAACTGCCACATACAGACAAGGAGAGTGGGTCAAAGTTCTGTATGAAAACAAGCAGCATGTTGGAGTTGTCATCAATGTCAATACTGCAAAGCACCTCCTCCAAGCGAAGTGCCTCATACCTAAAGATAAAAAGTGGTGGAAGCTAGAGTGCGACAAGGATGCAGTGTGGTATAAGAAACGTGCGGTGGTGGGCAAATGTGACAGTGAACCAAGAACGAACCGCCGGGGTGACCTTTATCAGCTGTGAAGAGGACAGTTATATAATGCAGTCTGCTTTTTATTTATGTTGCTCTTATATCAAGCTTTAAACAGAACAGTTGTAGATTTTATTTCACTCAGATTATGTTAGCTTTACAGAGCACAGTTGTTATACTGCAATCTGCTTTTGTCAATGTTATTTCACTCTTATAACAGTAGATGACAGAGTGGTAAAGAAGTCATTTTACTCTTACAATATATTAAGTTACTTTTATATCAGCTTTAAAGAGGACAGTTGTTACATAGATACATATATTATTTTACTCTTATTTATCAGCTTTTAAGTGGGCAGTTGTGATAATGCAATTTGATATTTGTCAACATCTAGAGTATTTCACTTTTAATGTAGATCAGCTTTAAAGATGATTATTTCACTCTGATATTAGCTTTTAAGAGGACAGTTGTTATATGGATATTATTTCACACTTCAATCACCTATAGAGAGGACAGTTGTTAGACAATGCAATTTGCTCATTGTCAACATTATTTCACTCTGATATTAGATTTAAAGCGCAAAGAACATTACATTGTGTATGGATATTATTTCACACTTTTATCAGCTTTAAAGAGGACAGTTGTTAGACAATGCAATTTGCATTTGTCCATGATATCATCTCTCTCTATCAGCTTTAAAGGGGAAAGTTGTTATGTTTTATCAATGCTATTTCACTCTTAATCATTAATGAGGGCAGTTGTTATGTAGAATTTGCTTTGAGTCAATGTTTTTTCTCTATTGTACATGTACATAATGCCAAATTATTTGTTATTGTTTGATTAAATGTTGCATTTTTGTATTGGTCGTGTCACTCACGTTTTGGGTGTCGTGTCAGTCACGGTACATAGGGGTGGACCATTTTCCACATAGAGGGGGTGATTGATTGGGACTACATTTTCTTAAGAGGTAAACTATATATGCACATACACCAGTACTCCTAGTACCCTTGGATATCTACTTGGGCATGAATGCAACCATAACCAACATTGGTCAGAAACTCATGTCCCAAATCTGTTGTGTCACTCACGCACTCTTTTTTAATCATAGTTTATTGGGCAAGTTATAGAATTCAAATCCAACTGGTAATGACACATGCCAGTCCTACATTATACATTATAAGCTAGTCATGATTCATTCATAACTTCCTAGTGGGAAGATATATGCCCTTCTATGTGTCAAATTGTTGTGTCACTCACGTTTGAATATGACCAAATGTAATTCTTTCAAATAATCCTCTTTATTGACCAACTCTCTCTCCTCTTTCTTTCTATCCCTCCTATCTCTCTTATGAACTATACCCACCTGAAGAGGAACAACCTGAGGTATGAGCTGCTCAAAGAACTTGCTGACTGCTTCAGTAAATAGAGGATAGGTCGTCCTCACCTTCATCTCATCGTCAGATAACAACCAACTGTGTCAAAGGTTAAAGATTATTTCATAGGTCACGTTAATGATGACGATTCACAATTGGTGCAGATTTTTTACTGCCTCAACATGTAGAAAATTCTGAAAAACATGTAGGCCCTCCTGTAAATTTGTAATGATTGCATAACTCAAAATTCTTTCTGCATTATCTTAATGTTTATTTCCGAATCTTTGTTCATTTATAATCGTGTGTTCCTTTTTCATCATTATTGGTTTTGGCCCCTTTGGTACCCCATATTAGCCAGTTGAATCTCTATAAGCCTGTCTTAACAGACCTTTCAGGAACTGCATTCCCACAACAATATCAGGGTAAGTTTTCTTAACCTGCCTGTTCAGATGCTCCATGCCGGGTATTACCCCAACAATTTCTCAAAAATTCTACCCCAGTCCCTCAGCTCTTAAATTATCCTGGCATTGCCCTAAACATGGCTTAGATTGACAAAGTGGAACAGGTCTAGCTTACCTTGGTAGTCCACCTAATTCCCATTCAGCACAGATGTAAGGTCCAGGTCTAAAGATGACGTACATACCAACCTTCTGAGCTACCTTCAAGAACTCTCTGAAAATCAATTTTATAATTTATAAGGTACATCAGGTTACTGAACTGAAACATTATGAAGATGGTAATAATATGATATGAGACCTAAATATAAGCCACTAAGAGGTGAAATTTTACTTTCTTGTACCCGTATCAATTTTAACAGGCATTGAAATCAAATACAAAATGTATT
>CALNVZ010000174.1:37108024-37150439 GCA_940671915.1 Paracentrotus lividus | reverse complement strand
CGAGAGAGGAGACTTTATCGATACAGAACACACAATAGCATTAACCTAAAGGATGCAACGAGGATAAATGACTGTCCCATCAATTGTCTCACAAATGGTGTACACCGTCATAGACGAGTATTAAAATAATGGCTATTGAAAAGCTCCATATCACAAGCTCGGCTAAGATTAATCCACTATCAACAAATCCATGCCGAATCGAAGGGAAATAGTATTTGGGAACCGATTGATTCATTGGCAACAAAAATTTTGTTGTGGTAGTCACAATCATGTCAGTTTCTTAAAATCGTCCTTGATTGTTCTTTAAAGACTGAAAAACGAGCTGGTGGTCCTCCTCCGTCTTATAATCTTGCCATTTTTTGTTTTGTTTTTTTTTTGGCTCGGCACCAAAGGTCATATGTATCAACGCATAGGGGTTACGGTTAGGGGTCAATCGGCCCGCTGTCTATTTACGCGCTTTTTTCTCCCCTTTTTTTTGGTGGGGGGGTTGGCCCGTCGGCCCCCCCCCCCGATCTCGCGCCTGACCATCACATTATTCGTCAGAAAATAACCTTGCGAACCTGGGCCGTTTTGAGAGTTTGACGCTTGCGGGTTGATTTTTCCTCTCTTTCTAACTTTTTCACCCATTTATTGACGTGGCACCTTAACCCCTTTTGAGCTGAGGACATGGAACCATGGAAAATAATTTTCAAACTTTTCATAACTCTAAAATTTATATACTGATAACAGATGGAATTTGTTCTTCTTCCAATGTTTAGTAATTAAGAAAATTTTAGTAAAACGATAGCCTTTTGTTAGTAAACGTGACTGGCGGCATTATACATCTATACACACAAGGCAAACAGACTAAGTAGATTATTTAAGCTGGTAAAAGAGCCCACAATAAATTTGTATTTCTAAACAGTTTTCATCTAAAGAAAGATTTACTTGATAATGTAAGCCTTCCCCCTTTTTTTCTTGTGATTTAACCTAAAAAAAAAAAAAAACGTTTTACCTCAACGTACTACATTTCTTTATAACCCCATGCGCCCCAGAAAATTTTCAGAAGTTGCATTATGCAGATCGGGGCATGAAAGATAAACAGTTTGTGGACTTGGAAAGTGAGCATTACAAGGCTGCTTGTTCGTATGGATTAAATACAAATATAAAATACAACAAAATATAGCAGAATTACATTTTATATTTTGCGCTTCGACGGTAGAGATGTTGGTCGTTCCGGCTGATTTTGATATAATGCCATGGCTTATAATAAATTAAAAAATCAATATAATAAAAAAAAAAATAAAAAAAAATATATAAAAAATTGTGCATGAATCATCATTTTGTTTTTAATTTAAACCATCATAATTTTAATCAATCAAAGTTCTAAGAAGTGTCTTTTTTTTTTTAGTAACTTAGGTCCATCACAGCAGCAAAATGGAAGTAAATGCCTTCAATACTTATTTTTGGTTGTCCTTTACAAAAGTTGGGAGAGTGCTCACTTCATGAACTATTTCGACTTTTTGGTGTAAAATTATGAGTTGTGTCTAGTCTGATAACGGCAGCCGAACTTGAAGATTTGCAACTCTACTATATTATCAATACCATTAACGCGGCGCTTATCCAGGATTTCGCCACCCCTGCGGCCGACGTGATTTTGGCGCCCTCGGTTATTTGAAGAAAAAAAATGGTGCCCCTCCCCACCCCCTCCGGCCCAGCAAACATAGGCCTGCACCTTAAATGCATGCTGAACAGATTTCAGGAGAAGCATTTAAATTTGCAACCACTTTGAAAAGTTAAAATTACTTTTGGGGGATTTAATATTACGCTCTGACATAAAAAAAAAAATATTTAAAGCCCCCCCCCTTTTTTTTTTTATCAGTGAGTTCATGGAAAAAGTATTTACTGAATATGAGCCTCCATTACCATTAAGAACCGAAAATATAATGAAATGCGACGTAGAAAGCGCGAGCTAATTTATCCCCTATACTTTAACGACCAGAAAGCAAAGAATTTTAAGCATTTAGGGGGTTTAAATTTTGTTTAGCCCCTCATAAAAATATGTGAACGTACGGGAGCTGTAATTGTCCAATAAACGATTTTAAAGCAAGCCACTGTAACTTTTTTTTATACCCCCCATTTTCCACTGAGAATTTTTGATCCTTCTGGTTACCCCCGAGTGGTCTCATGTCAAACTCTGAATGGTCCCGACGTGTGATTGTCGACTATCAGGTAACTGTCCCGTACGTGTTGGAACGCGGATTCGAAGAGGCAAAATAGTCCGGTGATAAGGAACTAAAGCTCAGGCTTAGTTCGGCTATCGGACTGAACCGGACACCATTTGCCGTTTTCGACCTCTGAGTCACTATTTGGATATGTGTCAAGTCCCAGTCGATGTTGTATAAGATTCTATTGTTTTTCAGCTGCTCCGACGTCTCTGGCGCGAGATCTGATTTAAAATCGCAGTGATCAGGTACGGTACACCATCCTTATTTGCAGAGAGGCGGGTTTTTTTTATTTTTTAGTCAAGTTTGGCGAAAGAGAAGTGTCGCTTTCAACCCGACTGTGGAATGTTGGTAGTGACCCGGGGTCATTGTACACATCGAACTCCGAGTAGTGGACTTATTAATTTGATTAGGACGTTGGGCCCGTAATCAGATGGATGTTGGAAGTGCAGTTTTAGAGTCAGATAGCCCCCAAATTAACCTCCGAAAGCAAATGCATGGATCGGACAAGTGATAACGGCGGACAGATATCGGGCAGATACCAGTCTTTCATCCGATTTCAAGCGGATAATAAAAAAATCAGGGTCACCAAAACAGGCTCCTCGGGAGAGATTTCATCGGAACTCATCAAAATTGACATTTTGGGGATGAGATGAGCTCGAGATGAGAGTCCGATTGTCAGTGGAATGGGGGTATTACTAACAAACTTAGGCCTAAAAGGATAACCCTAAATAAATAGGCGGGAAACTTTTTTTTTAACGAATGAACAAGAACACAATGTAATAACTCCCTGGAAAAATGATGCGAATGCGAAGCGCGAGAGAAAATTTTATACTATTTATTTTCCTAGTTTCTCCTCTTTTATCCTCGATTTCATGCATTTAAAATCATGTGAAATTTGTTTAATATGAAATCTAACCAATGTAAGTTGATGTTTTGGTGGCCAGAATCCTCATAATAAATAAATAATAAATCCCCCTAAATTTTAGATGGAATTGGCGCCATGCATGCATGTTTTAGGTCAATTTGGCACCCGTGGGTTTAAGATCAATTTGGCGCCCCTATGTTTAGGATCAATTTGGTGCCATCAATAAAACACCTTAAATGAGGCATAGAAGAACCAAATATTACAGAGTGAAGTTTGTGCAGTACAGGTACATGTATATATTAAAAATAAGAAATGTTGGGCAATGAGGTTGATGTGTTGAGATTGATTAATTATTTTTTGTGGATGTGCAGTCATTAAAGTGCCACTTGGTCAAAACTAACTTTGACTATCTATCTATTCAGGTGCCATATCTGTAGACTTTGGCGATCATGATTTTCCACAACTCTCTATTTTCAGCTTTCTCCATTAGCTGTAACCCTCTTTCCTCTACTCCTCTCTCTTCAGGCCATTTATTCAAGTTGTCCATCAGTGTCAATGTTCTCCTTTCTCTACTCCTTTTCCCCTTGAACTTTCATGTCAGTGACAGATTGTCTAAACCTCCCTTTCGTGTCAGGTGTCCAATAAACCTCAACTGTCTAATTCTTATGTCACATAGCAGTTTCTGTTTTGCATTAGCTTTTCATTACACTTCCTTATTGCTAACTCGATCAGACCATTTGATTTTCAGCATCTGTCTGAGAAGCCACATTTCACAGCTAGCCAGACATTTTGTCATATCTGCTGTGATTGTCCATGCTTCACTTCCATACATTAGAACCGCATTGATGTAACAATTAAGAACCCGTATTTTAGTTCTCATACTAAGTGACGGATTTCTACGGATATTACTCATTTCTGAAAAGGCAGACTTTGCTAGGGCTATTCGTCTCTTAATCTCCTTCTCACATCTGGCATCTTCTGTGATGATGCTTCCGAGGTAGTTAAAGGACGATACTTATTTGACAACTTGATCCCCTAATCTAAGTTGGCATCTGGGGCTACCCCTTTTTGTAACAAATAAACTTTCTGTCTTTTTGTAGTTAATGTTTAGTCCCTGTCTTTCACTTTCACTTTCTTCACCTTCTGCAGATTCGGCTAACAGCACTGTGTCATCTGCGTATCTGAGGTTTGTGATATCGTTACCTCCAACTAGGATTCCTTCCTCATTCTTTATTGTTCTAAGGATAATTTCACTGTATAAACTGAACAAGTCTGGTAACATCACACACCCTTGTCTCACTCCTCTCTTGATTTCTGTGTACTCGCTGTACTTTCAATCTATTCTTACGCAGGCAGATTGATTGTAATAGAGGTTCTGTAACAGGCGCAGGTCCTTCCCAGTATATCCAGCGTACGGAGCTCTTCAAATAATTTAACATGTCTAACCTTGTCAAATGCCTTTGAGTAGTCTGCTTATTTATCATTTTGTCAAACTTCCATTTGGTCTAATACCAATTTTGTCTCATGCCCACTTGGTCTAGGACCATTTAGTAGCAAACTAGTAGTAGACCAAATATTCATTTGAGAATTAAACAAAAATACCATTAGGCCATTTGGTTAAATTAGACGAAGTAGTCCATGCTCATTCTGAGAGAAGACTAGTTGAATTTAACACTTGTCAATCAATACATAGATGTTTCTTTAATTTTGAGTACAAGCGTAATATATTTTTCACATTATTATGAACAAGTACAGATATGAGATTTCATTATAACAGGGCAATTCAGTCACACCCAATATCAAACAATGGCATGTAGTGTTCATGCGTTCAGTACACTAAGATTATGTGCAGAGAGGTAACTTGCTTAGTGTCAAGCACCTTATTATAGTGGGATTTAACTGTACTACATCATGTAACATTGTATATTGGTAATCAACATCTTAATAAATAAACTATCCTCCTACGGAAATGTCTGTGGTTCTGCAGTTTGTTCCGATGGTTCCTCACCCTGAACCTTATGTCTGAACATATGAGATGTAAAGCTATGATTCAATGAGAATGTCTTCAAACAAATATGGCAGGTAAAAGGCCTCTTTTCTTCATGCATACTCTGCATATGAACCTGTAAACTATGCTTTACTGTAAACCCTTTCCCACACACAAGACACACAAAAGGTCTGATGCCTTTGTGACGTCTCTCATGCTTGGTCAAGCCACCTTTATCAGGGAATCCTTTGTTGCATACCGGGCAGAAGAAGCGCATGGGACGAGTCTGATGCATGCGTCTCTTGTGTTGATAGACAGCATTCTTGACACGAAAGCCACGTCCACAGAGTTCGCACTTGAATGGTTTGAGTCCAGTGTGTTCTCCTTGGTGGTTGTTCAAAGCAATCTCTGATGCAAAGGACCGAGGGCACTGGTTACATCGGTACAATCGATGCTGCTCATGGTTCTTGACATGATCAAGAAAACGAGCTTCGTTCATGAACATCCGACCACAATCTGTGCATTTATATGTCCCTTTGCCTTCATGGACCTCCTTCTCATGTTCATAAGCTTTAGTTTTGTCAACATATCTCTTATTGCAGTACCGACATTTATAAGGTCTTGGTTTGATGTAATAGTCAGCAGCTTTACCCAGCATATCCTGAGGTTCCTGCAGTCCATTTTTGGTTTTTCCCTTTCGTGTTTGCATGGATAATCTTGCAGTTTGCATTCTTGATTTATTGCCTTCATCACTAATTTCACTTTCGTTGGGCTTAGACTTCCCTATTTCAATATTTGTATCTCCAATATTATTTTCAACTATTTCATCCCTTTTTTCAGTTCTTTTCTTTGCTGTCCTTTCAACATTTAATTTCATCTTGTGGGCTCTTTTCTTTGGAATGTCCACAACTTCCTTGAAGTTCTTGTGAGTCATCTCATGCTTTAAGCATTCTAACTTCTTGGCGAAGCGTGTGGAACATACTCTACAGACATGGTTCCTAACGACTGGTATACCGTGCATGTCCCGTTCATGCCTGTATAGTGCCCCTCTCGTCTTGTATGCCTTATCACATTTGCTACACCTGTGCGTACGATTGACATGTCTGGCCATGTGTTTTGTGAGCATGAAAGTGTTCCTCTGTCTTTCCCCACACACAGGGCAAGTATGCTCTTCGGTGAATTCATGGAACATGGTGTGTGCTTCAAGCCTACCCTCTGATGGGAAGTTCTTCCCACAGACTGTACAGACATAATGTTTACTCTGCTCTATCTTATCATCTTTCTCTGTTGGTTTCTCACTACCACTCGCCTGGCAGTTCTCACTTTCATTCTTTGTTTTTACCTTCCATGTGACGATAGCACATAGTTCCTTGGACCTATCAGTCTCATGTTCAAACTTCATGTGCCTCATCATCTTCTTGGCAGATAGCATCTTGGTATGACATTGCTTGCATTCAAACTCGGCAACATCTGTTGAATGTCAGAAAAATGCAATATATATGTACTTTATTAAAATTTGAGAACATCCCTTCCTCCAAAGCTAACATACCAAAACAATTGCCCCAAGGCCCTCCAACACGAGTGAAACACAACAATAGGTGTGTGGATCCTACATCATCTACGACTATGCTCATTCCAAAACCAATTGAGACAGCTATAGCAGCCTGAATTCATAATTTTCATAACAATCATATCCAAAGCATGGTATTTCATACTTACGATTATACTGCCCTTCTTTTTTTTTAAGGGCATAAGGACTTTCTTATGTTTGTGATATGCGCTATTATTAAACTTGTTATTATGAAGAATATGTTACCTTCATGGTAGACAAGATCCTCCCAAGTAGTCTTGAATCCGACCGAGTCCATGTACACCGGACTATAGAAGACCTTCAGTTCTTCACCTGACTCTATCGTCCTCCTTGCTCTGAAGTAAACATCACCAAACGACTGGATTGCCTCGAGGTTCTGTTCACGTTCATTCCGAGCACACTGGATGTGAGACATCATGTGTGAACGGCCCTTGCGTTTGCCATCGATATACAGAAAGACCTTCCCTCGCAAGCACAGCTGAGATAATAATAAGAAGGGATATTAATAACCAAAACAATACGTTTAAATACAGAGTGGTCTGTGCAATTTTTCTTTAGATGTCTGGGTTTCCTGGAGTTTGTTTGAGTCTGATGTTTTTCTACTACATGCATACAAGTTTCCAACTGTTAATCACGGGTACAGTCCACTTGTTCTATAAAAAGGTACTCAAGGTAAAGCCAATTAACATGTAATAATATTATGTTATACTGAACAGTGAACACATTGCTTTTTGACCAAAAAGACCTGTGAACTGAATGAATGGCCTCATTGTAACGTAAAGTATCTATACTTGTTATAACAGGAGATGACTGTGATGTAGGCATTTACTTTTGAAAGACCCCATAGGCCTACATTATCAGGTTCTTGAAATGTGAGGTTTGTCATCATAAAACAATGCATGCAAGTAATCATGCACTGTTGTGAAACATGAAACCATGCACTCTGCTTTAAAACTAATCTTATTAAGTTTACAAAACATAAATTTTAGCCTCCCCACCCCCACTCCCAAACCAAAAATGTTTATATGTACATCACCCTTACTTCTCCCCCTCCTGCTCTTCCCGAGTATAGAAACCTACCTCCCATGTAGAATCTTTATGAGCTCCACTCTCCTCATCCAGAAGATTGCCCTCATAGGGGCCAAAGGTTGTACCCTTCTCTACCACTCCATTCGTAATCACACCGATGATGTTCTCCTTATCATCCACACCAAACTTGAAGCTGAGGAAATCAGGCAAATCTACTCCTGGTTTCTCCTCATCTTTGGACTTCTCTTTGGTTTTACGTCCTCTCAATTTAAGAACGCCAGGCAGGATGTTAATATGCTTCTGTAAAGCAGATGATGGGCTCAAGACGTTGGTATTGGAATTTCTTGATTGGATGGTTGGTTGTATGGGGACAGGATGGGACAAAACAGTCTGTTGTATGGTTGAGATGGTGGAGGCAGAGGTAATGGCACCTTCAGATAGCAGCAAATGGTAGTTCGTCGGAGTGACACAGTCAGGAGATGTTGTATTGAGGTGCGATGAAGAAACACTGGAAGATTCCTTGTTGATGATGCTTGCTGCTTGAGATAAAGGATCTGGAGGGGTGATCTCAGGGGTGTGGTCACTGGTGGTAACTACCAGTGGAGGGGGGAAGATGACAGCCTGTCCAGTGGTGGGAGTGGTAGCAGCTGAGGGTGGAAGGCTTTGTGGTTGTGTGGTTGTTTGTAAGAGAGCGATGTGTTGTAGACCAGGAGAATAGTTCACAGGCTGCTCAGGAGTGGCTTGAAGAGTTGCATTGGCATTGGGCAGTAAGGATCCTGCACCTTGAAAGGAGAAGATTTTAATATACAATGAATAATTATTTAGATGTCCGGTTTATGAGGAACAGATATCTTTTGGCGTTCTTTGAGGTCGTTTCAGAGAGCCAAATATCAAGTCTCATGCATGCATGCCTATGAAAACAGTCCAATATTTTTATATTCATAAATATTTTGTCCTGCCCACAATATTATCATTGACCAATGAAAAGAGTATGTGCGCGCAGCTAGCTTGTAAAATTGCAGAGCGAATAAGTTGCGCCTCTATGCACATGCAGCTTTGTGACTTCAGAATTGCATTGCACTGCATATTAAAATTGGTTTGACAAGATTATGGGGAACTTGAAATTCATTACAAATACCATGCCTGTGGTGTACTTTACAAGATTGCTACAAAAGGATTCAGGCCATACTCTGTAGCATTTGGGAGGTAGTTATCATCTCTTATCTGTAGCATTTTTCTTGGGTAGATCTACTTGTTTTAATATTATGAGAAATACACCACATCGTTCTTAAGTTATGAACACATTTACAAACGGGTCAAACCTCATGAACCATTTTCTGGCATCACATTTGGCTTTTCTTTTTTCAAGTCGTTGGTAATGAACTCATGAACAACTTACTGAAACACTCCCCAAGCATCTGTTATGAATGACCTGCAAACAATTCCCTTCTTACCAGTATACAATGAGCGGAGCATGACTTGACCATTCCCATAATCCTCTCTGTTTCTTAGTGTCTCTGTTTGATCCACCACAAAGGAAGATTGTTGTGGTGAGATATGGTAAGGAAGTTGGTAGTGTTGTAGATGTTGCGGATGTTGCTGCTGCAGCTGGTGGTGTGTATGAGGGTGACGACGTTCCTGATCTCTCTCGCCGGACGGATAGAAACCCTGACGATAGCTCGGATCCATGCTAGATCAGCCTCTATGTCCAATGCAGATCTATTCTCCACAAGACAGACAGTATGATTAAAACAGAATCCATTTAATACAGATAAAAACAATTAAATAAAATGATCATATGTTAACAAATATTGGAAAGATCTTGAATCAACGTGTATCACATTTAAATCTAAGATGCAATCATCAATTTTTTTGGTACTATTGATGGTAAATAATTTGAAAAAAGAAAACATGTTCTTCTTGTAAATGGCCATGCCACATGATCAAACTTCATTATAATTCAAATTAGAAATTTTGTGTGACTAAAAGACTTCGGACATAGAGTCTTAACGTCAGAGATCTAGATCTAGAGGCTTTAGGATACAAGAAAAGTGCAGATAGCTAACAATGTTATTTGCTGTAAATTTCACGTGTATTTTTGAACATTACAATCTTGAATTAATATTAAAATATGCAACTAGGCTAGAGTTCTAACTGTTACTAGGGGCCTAGGCCCTATGTCAATTATATCAGATTTCATTTAGGCCAGGGTCTAACAACATGTCTAACGTTAGATCGAGATCTAACTTAGAACTATAGAAGTCTAACTTGTTAGTCTTTTTTCTATATTAAAATGCCTCACTCAGCAATACAGCATTGAATCCACTCATGCACTACACTCGTTTGATATATCAAACTCGTGCCTCCGACTCTACGTGACTCTGGCGTGGTTACAAAAATAATTTCTAACCTAAATTTACACTTTTAATCCGTTATAACGTTTAAATTTGGGAGTCAATGTGCACTTAAATATTTATTTTTAAATAAAATAATCTCTGACAATGCTTAACTGAACTAAAAAGGTGAAATGAGAGCAAAAAACTCACCGATTTTCAGCAGTCTTCCGATTTTTCTGCCACTCGATTTCGTATGGTCGCTTTAAGAAAAAAATGAAATGGAAATATAGAGCTAGATAGAGTGCCTGCGATCGCGATCACGATTATGCGAGAGGTGTGTTATGTAAACATCGCGTAAAATAAGCAAATGTTAACCTACTTCCACACTTGGAAAAAAAAAAAAAAAAAAAAAAAAAAAAAAAAAAAAAAAATGGAGAGATGTTTTTTTTTTTCCCGCCCTCGCACATCATAAAGGTCATCGTGTATCGCCATAGGGGTAGGATTGAGTGCCTAAATCGGGCTGCTGTCAATCCCCCTTTTTTTTCCTTAGACTTTTTTTTTGGGGGGGGGGGGGGCTGACGAGATATTTTTGTCATGGGCGGAAGGAGCTTAGCCTTTTTTTTTTTTTTTTTTCCTTTTTTTTTTCTTTAGGGGTGGAGAGGGGGGGGGGGGGGGGGGCTGGACGAGATATTTTTGTCATGGGGCCCGGAGGAGCTTGCATGGTCTTTTTTTTTTTTCTTTAGGGTGGAGAGGGGGGGCGGGACGAGATATATTGTCATGGGGCCCGCAGCTTAGCCTTTTTTTTT
The DNA here is from genome assembly GCA_940671915.1 of Paracentrotus lividus. NCBI lineage: Eukaryota > Metazoa > Echinodermata > Echinoidea > Camarodonta > Echinidae > Paracentrotus > Paracentrotus lividus. The sequence goes on along the minus strand of CALNVZ010000174.1, from coordinate 37,139,618 downwards.
TTTTTTTTTTTTTTTTTTTTTTTTGCTTAGACTTTTTTTAAGGGGGCCCGGAGGAGCTTAGTCTTGTTTACTTTGTCTTTGCTTTTAAATTCCTTATAATCTGTATTTCTTCATGTGTTTGTAAATAAAATTAAACTTGAATTCAAATACATCTAACTGTCTTTGTCTCTGTTTATTTATTTATTTTCTTTTAAAAAGTACATACATCTAAGCCATTCAATTGGGGAGGGGGAAAATGGGGGCAGGAAATTTAGGCCTACAATTGCCCTAGTAAATTTTGGATAGAATTTGGACTTATCCCCCCCCCCAAAAAAAAAAAATAAATAATAAATAAATAAAAATAATAATAAATTTAAAAAAAAATAAAAATTAAAAAAATAAATAAATAAATGAAATAAATAAATAATAAAAACAAAAACAAAACAAATAACAAAAAACATGAAATGAAAAAACAAAAGCAAAAAAAAAGATCATTATAGTATTTATAATAGGGGGCAGGGAGGGGGTTCAGCCAACTTTTCTCAGCAAACATGTACAAAACACAAAAGTTACTATAGCATTCACGATTTTTAGCTTGTTCAGCCCCCAACCCCCCCCCCCCACTTGTGACCCAGCCCCTTCACTTTAAAAATTAGAAATCACAGGCCTCTCTACTCATATATAGCTTTAAAACAATAAACAAAACTTTTGTTAATATTATATTATTATTTTATTATTACTAGGCCCACTATTTTTTATTTAGCTATTTATTTTTTCATTCTATTCGCGAGTGAATCAAAAGCTAATCATCCTAACAAGAATTAAACAAACAAGGTAACTACTGTTGCCATGTCACATTCGACTCGTGACGGAGACATCGTCGAAATGCAAACCTTCGACAAAAGAGGGCAGCACAATTTATCCCGCCATTGAATTACTTGCTTCTCTTGGTCAGTGGAATCGGTGGCAAAGATGTACGATATAGGCGGTTGAATACTAAAATTTATACTTTGAGGACATAAGGGAGCAGTGCTCAAGAAAGGAAATAAGGAGAAGAAGATTGGAAACAATTTGGTAAGTGAATTTTCCATTTTTTATTCATATCGTTCATTTGCTCAATCTTTGAGTACGACTGTGTTGATGTTTCGTACGTAGTCCCGTCTATGCTAGTCTCGGTAAGTTCATAACGGCTCCACTCCACGCGTGATTGAATCCTAAACTGCACTGACTGACAGATATGGATATCATTCTCTCAAAAAGGCCCACGGGCAATGAAGAGATCCTGCGGATTATTCATATTATAACTAAAAAAGAAAGCATGAACAGCTTGCCTTTTGACGACAGGCAGCTGTCAACAGGTAAGACATTTGCAACAACACAAAATTCAGTACATGGGGCCACAGTGGAAACTTGAAAACGCCAAAAAATAGGCAATGTCTTCAAGGTATGGAAGCAAGAACAATACTCTGTAAACTATATTGGTTATAGATTAATGATGCAGAATAATAACACAATATTCAATCAAGATCCAGGCTTGTTATAGTTGAACGTCTAAAACTCACCGAAATCACCGTTATTTGTTTATTATGGCTGTCTGAACGAGAGCTCCGTATGAACACACTCTGGGCATATAACGGAGAGCATATAAGGAGAGATGCGACTTTGCATTTAAGCACGTAAAACGTGTAGTATTGGAAATACATGTGGTATTTAATCAATCTTGCGCATGCATGCGCCGAGGAATTGCTCGTGTGCGATGAACTGCAGATGACGACAATTCCATGTGAAAACCTAAAAAGTAACAGGCGCTGAGATCCAGGGGGGGGGGGGGGGAAAAAAAAAAAAAAAAAAAAAAGGGGGGGGGGCCGGGGGAGAAGAAAGGGAGAAAGAAGGAAAAGAGAGAGAAAAGAAATAAAAAAGAAAGAAAGAGAATTAGGGAATAAGGCCCGATGCTTGTAGGCCTACAATTTTCGAAAGCTCGAAATAGGCCTAATTGGGTTCTAAAAGACCATAACTAAGGCCTTTAATGTGGGGGAGAGTCCACGAGGCCGATTTTTTTCTCATTAGTGTATTTTGCAATATATTGCTCAAACGCCGTTAAAAGAGATTCACTGACGAAAAGTAAAAATAAGGAAAACATTTAAAACTTAGGTTTCAAAATTTCACAACTGAGAAAAGAGGCCTCGTAGACCCTTGGCCTCGTGGGAAAGATAGTCGGTTTTGTGGGAATACTAGAAAGTGCCCTTTATTTATTCCATATATCTTTAAAAACCCCAACATTTCGGCTCGCGCTTCGCTCTCGCTGATACTAAATCATAATGCACAAATAACTACACTTTTACATCAAAATTTTCGGCTCGCGCTTCTCGCTCGCATATACCAATTCAGTAGGGTATATAATGCACAATTAACTCAAAAATTTACCTCAAAATTTTCAGCTTGCGCTTCGCGCTCGCGGATACTAAAAAGGGACTATAATACACAATTATCTATTTTTTTTTTCATACTAGAAAGTGCCCCTTTATTTATTCCCTATATCTTTTAAAAGTCGCAATTTTCGGCTCGCGCTTCGCGCTCGCTGATACTAAATTATAATGTAAAAATAACTCGAATTTTTATCTCAAAATTTTCAGCTCACGCTTCGTGCTCGCGGATACTAATTAGGGTAAGTAATACACAATTATTTTATTTATACTAGGAAGTGCCCCTCTATTTATTCCATATATCTTTTAAAACCCCAAATTTTTAGCTCGCGCTTCGCGCTCGCTGATACTAAATCATAATGCACAAATAACTCCAATTTTTACCCAAAAATATTCCTCTCCCGCTTCGCGCTTGCGGATACTAAATAGGGTCTATAATACACAATTATCTACAATGTTTTATACTAGAAAGTGCCCCTTTATTTATTCCATATATCTTTTAAAACCCCAAATTTTCGGCTCGCGCTTCGCGCTCGTAGGTACCAAAAAAGGGCCCCCAAAAATAACAAAAAATGACAAAAATGGCCATCTTGGGGGTGACAAACTTTTTTGGAAGAAAAATCCCCGTGAAGGGTTGAGGGAACGTCCAGGATATAGGCCTAACCAAGATCCCGAAGACTGAAAGCGGTGGCGAACCCATTCAACAATTTAAAGCCAGAGCAACATAATGTCGCTGGAGCCAGAAAAAATATTCCACCTTTATGACGAACAATGTAGTTATTGTTTAGTATAATTTTTATGTTCCATTGAAACATCATGCCAATTTTCTTAAACCTCCATTTTTAAAAAATTTAAGTATGGGCCCGCAAGTTGTGGGCCCAAAATCTAAAAAAGAAAAAAAAAATAAGAGTGAATGAAGACGTAATTGGACTACATACTTTATTCATCGAAATAACGAACCTTGGATTGAGAGAATTTCTGATGAGTGCTGAAAAAAGGCTCGTATTTATGTGTGTTCAATGGACCTTCGCATAAAATTTAAGCCAGTTGTAAAATACATGCTAGCTTTATTTTTACGAATGTAAAATTATATGCCATATATGATTTGATAGTTTTCATATTATATTCATTTAGAGTGCCTTTTTCTGGAACATTTCTAAGAGAAATCTTTCAAACCAACAAATTAGAAAACATTAAATCTATCGCATTAAGTTGTAGTCAGTGTTAAATTTACCTTTAATGCTACTGAAGATGGAAAATGGGGATTCGGGCATGTCGGGGTTAAAGGCAATTTCGAAGGCACCTTCGAAACACACATTTTCAGCAAGATTTTGGAAAGTAACCCGAAATTAGGCAACACCCCTCATGAAATTCCATTAATAAATGACTTCACACCCCGCTTCACACTCACCTAACACAGTATATCTATATTTATAACCAATATTTGTATGCCAATAAAAAATTTCTTGTGCAAGACTCCATATGGTAGCTGTCTCCACTCCACTCCCTTGAACTATATGTAGTTGACAATAAGTTTCTTGTATATGTTTTGTTATTGTTTTTGTAATCTATTTTCGTTATTGTATTCCAGGGCCTCTAAGCATAACAGTGTTTACCCACTGACAGAGTCACCCTGGTAAAATAAGACTAATAAATGAATAAATAAATAAAGTGACTAGAAAAAAAACTCTACAAAACCATAAAAAGCCAGAATTGTTTTGTTTTGTTTTGTTTTTGTTTTTGTTTTTGTTTTTGTTTTTTGTACAACGGTTCTATAAACATAAGATTTGAATTCCCAAATTACACAAGTTTAACGATAGCTAAGATGATGTTTTTTAAAAAACTGTAATCCGATTTTGAAATCCGATTTGAGCGCTAATCCACTTGTTTTTAATGCACATCCCCTCTGAAGGCGAAAATAAACCGACAATTTGATAATAGTTTTCATTGTCCTCTTTTATTGTCTGTTTTAGCTCAGCCCCTCCACTTACAAAAACGCTTCGCGGCCCCTGTGTTTAATTTATTATTATTATTATTTTTTTTTAACTATAAGTGGGTTAAACTTTACAAGGCATTGTGATATAAGCTTTAACCCTAATCAGACTGGGGTGTTTTGGTAGCTGTCAAGACTGGGGGGGGGGGCCATGATAGCCCCCCCCCTAAGATCTCGGCCGCCGATCGCGCGACCGCGCCAAAAATTTGCAGAAGGGTAGTGAGCCATGTAATCTACAAGACTGCGCTGTTAATTTTACCAAAATAATATGAATTTTTTTTATATGAATTAATTATGCTAATTTATGCATGAAATCATACTTTTCGCTCTAATTGAAAAAATAAAGCTCCTAGAATGCTAATTTTGTGTATTATTATTCCTTACAGCATTCCTAACAATTGTACTAGAAAAAAATTCTCGTTTCAAAATTAATTTCTTATGTATTTTATTGTTTTATGAATTTCTTATGTATTTCTTTGTTTTTTCGACCTTTTGTTTTTCTTTTTTTTTGGGCAAAAGTCATTTAAGAACCATTTTTAAGCATAAATATGCTAAAATAAATTGATTTCAGCCAATGAAAGTGAAAATAATCATATCTTTATGAATTGGGTGAGAAAACTCAATTTGCATTGACTTTGTACACAAAATCACGTTTTTGAGCCATTTTCGGTCTGACGGATATTTTTGAAAATCGTGCAGCGTCGTAACGGTACGACCGACTTTTGCGAAAATGGTTTCAAAAGGTGCGCGAGACTTGAAAGTAAAAAGTCAGCAAGCGGCGCGATCAGAAAATTTCGTGCGGTGGAGTGGTCGCGGAAAATGTCGAGGGGGGGGGGGCCATGATGGCCCCCCCCAGTCTGATTAGGGTTAAAATCTACAATCTTATAATACCATAAATTGTTTAATAACCTCGTATCTGACGTAACATAAACCAGTACAATCGTTACAACACTTTAATCACGTTAATATGGAAAAGTTGTTATATTCCTCGTTGCTTTAAAGGTAATTGAGGTTGCCGCTATTGTTTGTTTTTAACAGATCAAATACATAGAGTGATATTCCGGCTCCAGGATTTGTGATAATAGGATAAATAAGGATTTTGGTCTCGCTTTGTCGAGTAAAGATGTTATTTGAGAACCTATATGTTTTTTTGTTCACGAACTTTGACATCATTTTGAAGTATATCACTTGCAGAAGCAACACACTCAAATTGTGACTGGAGCAGAATACTTCTGAACTTCTGTATAAAGATAAATCTGTGAGCTGCGGGTTTGCACCATCACCATGAAGCAGGGGCCGCGGAGCGTTTTTGAAAGTGGAGGGGCTGAGCCGAAGTGGGGGGCTGAACAGGCTAAAAATCACAAATGTATGGTCATTTTGCATTTTTTGTACACATTGGCGAAAAAAAAAAAAAGTGGGGGGCTGCAGCCCCCCCCCCCCCGGCTCCGCGGCCCCTGTCAGGGGCCGCGGAGCGTTTTTGAAAGTGGAGGGGCTGAGTTGAAATTGGCCAGGGGGGGAAGGGGGAGCTGAACAGGCTAAAAATAAAAAAATATATGGTCATTTTTTACGTTTTTGTAAACCCAAAGCCGCCCCGGCTCCGCGGCCCCGATATGATTATTTGATTCCAAGCTAGAAAATTATAAAACGGTGAAAGTTTGTGAGAATAATAAGAAAAGATAAGCTAGGTCTGTATTAGACTGACCATGCAGTTCCCCTCGCGAAGGGTGGAGCTGTCTATAGTTAGGTCTGTATGATCTGGAGTATCAAATTAATGCAAGAATGACACAACTATCATGACTATTGGCAACGCTGTGAAATCATATGAGATGAACTCTCTAAGTTTTTATAGACACAATTTTATATTTATTCCTCATTATGTTCTTAATGTTTTCTCTCGGTCTATACGTCCCTTTTGCTCAGCAATATCTCAAAAACCTATTGAGATATCAACTACCGGTACAAACTTTTGGGTAACATAGGCCAAAGTTCAATGACCTTAGAGTCAACTTATGAATTAATTTCCAGAGCCCAAATGACAAGCTGCATCGCGATTTTTGGAGTAATGAGTTTAAAGGGTACCTGAGGTAAATTTTTTAGTTTTGTTTAAAAAAATAGCTTTCAGTACAAAACATGCTACCTATTCAATATGCTGATCAGTATTTTTGAAAAATATAAACAAAACAAAAACAAGTTCTATAAATAGCTTCCAGTACAAAATATGCTCCCCATTTATCACTCAATACTAATGTTGACCAGTATTTTTGAAATTATAAACAAAACAAAAACAAGTTCTCAAGCAATATATTTGATTCTTACAGAATTTATTGCTTCTTCTGCGTTTTCATCAGATGCAAGAGTATCACAAAGTGTAGAAAAATACAATTATACACAACACATTGACAAACCTATTTCAGTTTTACATTAAATTCACATAGCTTTGTTCAAATTACATATATAAATTTGTTCACATTTGACAAGCAAAATATGCATATTTAGACCAACTCAAGTTTTAATCTAACATAATCTCTTTTCTCAAGTTCACAACAGGAAAGGTTAAATGCTCCAATTAATGACAGACGTACAAAATTATTAGTTCAAACTCTTACGCAATAGATGAACAATCTTTTCTTTATATGATTGGTGGTTTTTATCTGTCATTAACCTGTTGGAGACCAGCTCTTTTGGCTGTAACACACATTTCCCATTTACCTCAGCCCAAATATATTCAGGCTTAGTACTCGATGGGTTAACACCAACAGAAATACAGCCCACTCGATCCTGTTATCATGAGAATGGATACAAGATTTCATTAAATCGAGGTAATTCTCCCAGTCCTCATTTCTTGCACATGCACATGTTCCTACATTTCCTACAAGTATGCATTCAAGGTATAATTGAATGCATGTGTCCCGAGCCCCTTGTTATAATAGGAGTGGACTGTTAACATACCATATAAATGGATTGGCGTTATTATGCTTTGGGAGTTCAACTGTTCGACTGTAACATTCGAAGTAATCAATAAACAATTCAGCTATTTAATTCTTTTTTTTTTTAATGGCCTACCCATACGTCTCCCAAGATTTAAAGCTATGATTGCAAAATACAGTTATAAATAATAATAATAATAATAATAATGATAATAATAATAATAATAATAATAATAATAATAATAAAGAGCAACATAACATTTTGTTATAATCATCTCGAGACCAAAACAAATTTATATTGATTACCATTTCAACCTAAGTAGAGCACCCTGTCTTAGATTATTATCATTTTAACATTTACTAAGTAGATTGTGTAGATGTAAATGTTGAAAGCCAGAAGACCATTTACTCTTTGGTAAACTATATTAGTTTAAAAACCTTCTTTCTCAAAACAAACATCCTATATCCCACACACTAATTATACCTATTTCTTAAATACTTCATCTATCAATAAACATAGTATAATAATAGAATGTATACCTCAAAATGGCTCATCTTGCTGTAAATTTTTAGAGTTATGCTTTTTACTGGATGAGTTTCATCAACCTTTCTAGTGATTAGTATTCTACCAAAAATGGAACAATTACAGAAATTACAATTTGGTGGAAATTGATATTCCAGGGGTATTTTGTTGACAGATTTATGAAAAACACCATGTTCACAATTAATCATACCCTATGGGTACCCAGTCCAATTAAATTTTTCAACTTACGTTTACAGAAGATGAGTCGGACAAACCCAACAGGGGACAAGTAGAAAGACTATGTTGGTTATTAAAAATTAATTTAACTTGGTACTCTTGGTTAGGGTATAAATGATTATGAACAGGGATTTTTCAAAAATCAGTCAATAAAGTACCCCTGTAATGCCAGATTTTCCTAATTGTTCAGTTGTTGGTAGCAGATCAATTAAAAGTAGAAAGTATAACCCCAAAAACTCTGACAATAACAGGGGTATGAGCAATTTAGAGGACAACTGTACATGTATATAAAAATATTATCAAATAAATATTGTATTATTTATGTACTCCTCTTCATATGGAGTTTGTAGTGAATGCAAAGATCACATAACCCTCCGGGGGTCCGTATGGATTGGAAAACAGCTGTTAGGCCCATGTTTTTATAAACTCCACTGTACGAAAATGAACAGAGTGGCTGTTTTACTCGACCCATAAGGAATGATATGTGATCCAAGCTTAACCTGGTAATTGCAATTCTGATCAAGTTGCTGTTATCAATTTATAATTGGATTTTTCAAACAGAAGACAAGGTGAAAGGAAGGCAATATTTCATGGTAAAACCTAACATCAATATGCATATTGATGTTATTGAAGTCTAATGTACTCATTCATTGGTAAGCGCATGAATTTAGTTGTTATTAAAATAATCATATCAATACCCACTTATTAGAGCAATGACAATTCTAAATTTACATCTGGTATCAATCTAAATTCATGATTCTATCAATCAAGATTTATGGGCCACACATGAGTGGAATAAAATAAAACAAAAAAGGTGTAGAAGGTGAAATGAGAGTTTCTATAAAATGCATAATATAAACAAACAGCCAGTTGATGAATATTAAAAAAAAAACAACAACAAGATGCAAATAACCCTGGTTGGATAGACGCATGTAACTATGACATTAATAAACTGTAAAGTTTTAAACTACACTACAAAAAAAATTGCATATATTTCACAAGAAATACAGTTCGCATATACATTGTGAGGTGGGAGAAAGAGCACCTACACTTCGTGTAGAAAAAGCAAAGTAAATCTATTTTATACATCATGTATAAAAATAAAACTATATACAATTTTACATGTACATTCAGAAATGTTATGATTAATATTTCAAACACTGCTAATCATCTTGTCAGAATCAAACTGGTGCTGTAAATTTTGTCATTATAAACAAAGGCATATTTTATTTAGTAGTTGATCTATACACAAATATGATTTAAATATAAATATAACTATGGTGTATGAATATAGATATCATTTACAAAATTATCCTTCTATTTGTCATCACTGACCAATTTCATTTATACAACACTTTTAATAAAAGTCGCTTTCCAATTGTTTGTAGGATTGTTGGTCACATGACTTATTAAAAAATACATTGAATGACTATGTCTCCAAGTCTGCAATCTGGTACATTTTACTGTTCTGCTATTTTACATAGAGGTTACTCCTTAAAGTTTATAGCAATGCATACACACAGCAATGGTACAAGTCACAATGGCTTAGCACAATAAATAAAGGCCAAGTTGACACACAGGTCATCAATTATCAGTTGACTCCAAATGGATCCAAGTTCGATATTCAAAATACCATGTCTTTGGTGCAGCAGTTGGGTGTTATATAAAACAAATAACTACATTTCATTTTTTGAATAGTGCAAATATTTTTTTTACACTGACAGATAAGCTTTCTATTCAAATCATTTTCATCTTGCTGAATGGATTGTTAATCTTCCAACTAATGAAATGTTCATAATATGAAGCTCCTAAACATCCAGCAATTCCAAGAATAAAGTACAAGTGTATGTCATGCTACCATGGTTCAAAATGCAGAAAATAATGTTATAATTTACTAGATTTTTTTTTCTTTTACACAACTTCACATTTACATGATTGAATCATCAAACACGATGAACTGGACATACATATTCATATCCCAGTCATATTAATGTATTTAGATTATGAAAGAATTGCATAACTGAAATTATATAACTAATCAATATTAAACCTGATATTTGCAAGAAATATTCTTATGTTTTCTGTTACCAATGTCCACTTTCTTTTGAAACTATATCCTCAACAGACAAATAGGCAAACAGAAAGACAAAAGGACAGAAAGACAAATAAATAGTCAAGGAAGCGTATTTGATACTCTTTGGGCTCATGCATAATAATGGGAAGCCTGCACTCTATTCAATCTAAATGGGGACTAAACCCCTTTTCTGCGAACAGGTTACCTCAAAGGCTATGAAAGTTATATGACAAATATTGTAAATTTTCATTTTAGTATCATTAGATATGACTCACTCAAAATGGGTCTAAACTCTAGGGCCCATATTCTGCTATGAAGACCGAGTTTGTATGCGTCGCAAGTTTGTAAAAGCTATTATGCGATGCACTGCAATTCTTTTGTCCGATGCGGATCGCACAATAGATTTGTACAAACTTACGACGCATACAAACTCAGTCTTCATAGCAGAATATGGGCCTGAGTATTTTTATGGAGGCAACAATTATAATAATGTTTAAGCTGTGATTTTTCAGACCTGATTGAGAATAAGCATAAATCCAGAGTCGCATGTAAATTGTTATGGATGTATCAAGTGCCATTGACAACATGCTTTTCATATTATAAACCAAGCAACTTACTTAATCAAGTAAGAGTTTCATCTCTGGAAAATTCTAAACAATATCATGGCCAGTTTTACATCTATATCACATATGTCCAGCATAGTTAGACAATAGGATACCCTCCCTACGGCTTCTTACAACTTAAAAACATATATTTAAACAATAGTAAATAATTTATTTTTTTAGAGATGTACGTAAATATTATGCAGCATCAAATAGTAAAGGTATCATCTGCAAAACAACAAAAACAAAAAACAAACTCAACCAATTACTAGTAATCACATGATTTTATGAGTTTTAAACATTCATAATCTAAACAGAAAACAGCATGGCATTATTATGATAAATATGATTTTACACTGAGTGCAATAAGTCATAATGCCTTTGTCATGTGTTGTAAGTATCTGTACATATATATATATATATGGCTATGAAATAAATCTTTGCAATTGGGAATAATGTATTTTTTAATCTACTATAAATATACTACACACAGACATTCAATATATCATTGTTATATTGTCTCAAGTCAAACTAATCCAAATGTTTTTGAGAAGTGTCATTTTAATATCCTCCAATCACAGGTATCGTTAGGAATGTCTATTCTCTCATGACTGCATGATCCTCCAATCAAATCGTCCGTTAGGTGCATGTGTTAACGTTGGTATGATCGGTGCGACCAAGTCCCATATACCGAATTCTGCGTACTCCTCCAGCATGATGATCCCACAGTAGGGAACTTTCTGAACAATGCGTGAGAACTCCATTGCTGGCCGTGCAGACAGACCCTGTAGACACCGAGAGCTGCTGTCTAATGTACTTGCATGACCAACCAACAAGATGTCTCCTGCAATGAGGAATTAACAATATACGACATGTACCTTGAATCATTCTACTGCATCAAAACAAATTTATTTAAAATTGAAATATCTGAGTAAAGGCCTATCAAGCAAAGGCAATAAAAGTTGAATAAAAGCCAGAGGTTTCAAATATACAAGTAAACTTTTTATAAAAACACTGGTTTATGGGAGACAAGATTTTATATTTTATGATACCTCATTACCTATATGCTTACAGCAGGCAATGAGGACAGCCTAGACTATAAATATTCAACAATGCCAAATCAAGATACAAAGAAAAAAGAATGAGCAGACTGATCAAAGGCTTTAATGAAGGTAAACAAAATGCAAAAACCTTGGAAAAGATTTCATCCTTAGCTACCGAGATATTTAAAAATTAATGCACTAACCATCATCCGAGCATTCCTTGAGCACTTCCCGAACAAAGTTCTCACTTCTCTTGTAGTACGCCTGACAGTTCTCTTTCTGGTTCAGGTCATTGGGGGTCAACTTCTCCTTGTAGCTCAGGTCAATGTTAAGGCCAAAGGTCGCAAGTTCAGCTGGTGATAGCCATTTTGGAAGACCTCCCTTGCACCATGCTAACCACTCAAAGAGAGCCGTGTCTACACAGATCTTGACAGCATCAGGTGCTTCTACTCCTGTGATTGATGAAAAAAAATTTAATAGCTTTGGTGATTAATGAAGTGGCTACGCTTGATCGTTAAACTGTCAGAGAACAGTGCTGTTAAAAGGCAGCTACAGATACCAAGTAGGTGGGAGCCATCATTGCTGGAAATCAGTCACAAAATGGAAATGGCTTATCGGGATCATTGCTGCATGCGCATTTTGCTTTAAAAACAGTAACAAATAAGAATATTCTAGCATTGTACTTTTAAATTTGCATTTGCATTTCTGTCATTACCATGGTTTTTTACATTACTTTCTTTGTCATGGCAGGTGATCTTTCTCTTATAGAAGGGGCAGGTATGACCATTATATTGGTTTTGACCACACATATCTATTACGGTTTCCAGGAATAGAAATCATATTTACTATTTGTTTCCTTTAAAATAGAAATAGGTGTTTTTCATTATCTGAGCTTTAACCCTATTCAGACTGGCATTTTCAAGAGGAGATTTAGACTGGGGGGGGGTCAATTTGACCCCCCCCCTGAGATCTCGGCCGCGGACGGTCCGATTGCCGTGAAATTTTGCACGAACGTCGCTACACATGTAAAGGGTGTCGCTGATATGTTTTTTTTGAGAAAAAAAATTCACATATTTAATTTATGCTAATTTATGCATACTCACTTATGCAAATTAGATGCTTTTTTATTGAAATCGTAAATATTTCATTAATAAATATAGTTATGAAGCCCAAATTTTTTCTAAAAGTTGCTGAGTAGTATAGACAACAGTATTGAATTGACAAATTCAGAAATTTCAAATTAATTCTTTTGTATTCTATTGTTTTATGAATTTCTTATGTATTCTATTGTTTTTATTTTTTATGTATTTCTTTGTTTTTGTAATTTTTTATGCTTGAGAAATGTATTTTGATCAATATAAAGACCAATTTAATTAATCAAAAGGCTCAGAAGACACAATTATCAGTGTTATAAAGCAATTTAGAAAAAAGCAGTATTTTGTACACAAACGCATGCAAAATGACGATTTTCGTTCAATTTTGGCCTGACATGCGATTACATAATGTTGCGTAACGCAACAACGGAGTGTCCGATTTTTTCGAACTTGGTGTCAAAAGTTGCGGGACACTTGAAAAAAAAAAGTCATAAAGCGCCGGGTTGCGATTCGCAGCGGTTGCGAGGCAGTCGCGGATTTTGTTCAGGGGGGGTCAAATTGACCCCCCCCCCAGTCTGAATAGGGTTAATGAATGCCAAGCTTTCAGCAACAACATAAAGTCAATATTGATGCAAGTGCTAATTTTGTTTAAAACGCATTATGTATTCAAAGAATATCAAAAAGGTTCAAGCTGAAAGAAAATGGAAATATTCATGGTGCCAGATATATAAAACCTCTATTCTGAGGCCCACAGATACAAGTGTTTGTGAAACAAAATAGTCCAAAAATGAGTGTCATATCCAAATTTCAGGCAAAATTAACAGTTTTCAACTTGAATTGAAATAATTCTAATAATGTCAGGAGTAAACAAACCCTGAATGGTCTGATTTATGAGTGTGAAATGAAGCCAAACACATTGTACACGTTGCAAATACATTGTATCACTTTATTAGATTGGGAAAATGAAAGAGAATCACAAACTAACCTTGCAATACAGCATGTGCCGTTTGTGAACATCTTAAAGCTGGTGATGCGTAGCAATATGATATCTTCACTCCTGCTGCTTTCAAAGCTTCACCTGTTGAATGAAAGATATATGAATATTTTTAAGCTTTGAAACCCCCTCAAAAAAAAATATAGTGAATTGTAGAAATTGAAATTCAAAAATTGCTAATAAGCAAGCAATGAAAGTTCTTTCAGGATTTATGTCAACTTTTCTGATTGACTTTTCATGAGCATTGTTAAATGGTATATAAATGTATATCATGATATATGTGAGGCATCACATCAAAATGAGAGACAAGTCGCCAGAAAAGAGTCAAAGATATTGAAAATTAATCCCTTTTTTACTACTTTCACTTTATCTTCTTTGCTCATTTCTTTTATAGAGCACACATGAAACAATGAAGATTCAGAAAATCAAAAAAATACTTTCCCCAAAATTAGACATTTATCATTATTTTACTGATTTCCTTGACCATTTGCTGAATTTGCTCTGTGATTTGTCTCTCATTTTGATGTGATGCATAATATATGATAGTGACAGAATTATAAAGGGCACAGAAATGACTTGTTAAAAGTGATCCCTCAATAGAAAATTTCCCTTAACCTCATAATGAAGAACACTGATTTTTTAAATCAGATGAGTTAACCTACCAGTCATTCTCGCCTGGTACACTCCAATTTCTGTGATAGGGGAGTCTTTCTTGAAATCCTGTGCTCCTCCGGGTCTCTGAGGAACCCTCTTTGGCATGTTCAGGTTTTTCCTTTGATATTTTCCTTCAAAGAAAAACAATAATTCAACTGACATCAGATTTCTATTCCAATCAATTACTAAACACAAATGTCATTTCCTGTCTGGTTGGAACCTGAACCATCTTACTTTTATTTATGCAGATTTTAATGACCACCAGAATAAATAATTAAATCAATTATTCCTTCACATACTTTACAATGTCTAATCCACTGTATATGAATCATATCTACTTTCTTCACTGTCTCAAGAATTCCTTTGTTCCTTCATTCAATCATTCATTCATTAATTTTTCATTCATTTGTGTCAACATTAAATCATTTCATAATGATTCATTCACTTATTCACTCAATAATCCATTCATGAATTAATTCATTTAAACAATTGTTTATTCATTAATTCTTGTATTCACTCCTTCCATCCATCACTCATTCATACCTTCCTTCGTTCAATTATTTGTTCATTCATTCACTCACTCATTATCTTTTCATTAATTTATTCATTCATTCATTCATTCATTCATTCACTCATTCCTTCAATCTTTCATTCATTGATTTCATTTATCCTTTCTTTCATTTATTTCTTCACTCACCTTGTTGATCAAAGCAATGTATAAGCCACTGTTCACCGAATGTTACATCCACTCTCTCACCATGCCTGATGATGAAGAGTCTTCTGGGTTGTTTCTTGGTCGTAACAGGTGCATCATTCATCTTCTTCAACTTCAGAAGCTGTGTCAAGATCATAATAAGAATTTGATAATAATAATTATTGAACTAATAATGCAACCTACTCATGTTCTTACGAGCATGGAATCAAAATCCATAACAACCAGGCATTTCTCCAAATCCCAAATTTAAACATGTGCACATGTCTCTCTGTGGTCATTATAATAAGATTTTATTACTATGAGGCATTTGTTTAATACCCTTCATAACGGATGTGGACGAAAGTGATAAGAACAATGACAATGTTAAAAGTGTTTAAAATAATGTATGGTATTTTGATTGACACTTTATCTGTCATATTGGCACTTCATATCCAAGAGCAAAGGCAGAGCATCGCCTGTCAAAATGTCTGGTTTCACAGTATTTCCATAGCATATGTCTGAAAGGTAAGTAGCTTATTGAGTAAAGTTTATTATTACTATTTCTTGGAGGTAAATCTCTAATTGGATATTTTGCTTCAGCTTGATTGTGATGATGGACGAGGAAAAAAAAAACATGAAAAGAGAGAGAAAAAAGAAGGAAAAAAAACCACTTACATTTTCATAGCCGTGTTCTGTTGGATTTTGAAGGAGACCCTCTGCAGACTTGTAATTGCCAGAGTGTTCCAGGTCTGATCCTATAGGGATTGGTGGACTAGGAACCTTACGGTCTAGACTTGCTTTCTTCACATCGTTGCTGGTAGCTGTTCTTGGTTTCGTAATTGGTAGAACCCTGCAAGAAAATTTACGTAAATATTCATATTCTAGATTTACATGTTTGTAGTATATCCCTGTTTTACAGATGTATTATAACATCAAAAAGGCATGTACCCTAACAGTATGTGCACATTCTCCATATGCCCCTACACATTTTGAGTGAAATATCACCAACCCCCCTCTTGAGATGCCCCAACAACAAGTTCAGTTGCTTTCAATTATGATCCAAGCATACTTAACATGCACATCATCAGATGCCATGACATTCCCAAACTTTACATTGCCAATTTAAGGATGTGTTTACCTGTGTACCGTCCATGTATCTGACTCTGGAGCCTTCTCTGTGTAGTTCCCTGGAAACATTCCATTACATCCTGTCATAAATGAGACACCTTTGAACCAGCCATCACTGTTCTTATCTAGTTCACTAGCAGACATGAAGATGAAATCATCAGGTATCAGCTCCAGCTCGTCCGCTACCCTCGGGGTGTGGCTGTACAGAACCCTTAGAACCTGGATTGATGGAAGCAAATTGGCAATACTTCTTGATAGACACTAACTTAACATTTATTTGTCTAGGGTACAACTAAAAGTGTATCTGGAAAAATGCCCCCAGATAACTACCTCCAGGAGTGGGGGAGGGGGTAGGGGTAGTAGTTTGGGAAATATTTATCTGAGGGTAATCATCTGGGTGGTATTATTTTTAAAATTAATTAAACTTAATAAAAAATAAGTTCTGATGTTACATGATACATTCAATTAACAGATTTTGTATAAAACCCTTCTCTTGATGAGAGACATTCCATCTATGACTATCCCCAAAACTTTTGGTACGTGGCTGGATAACAGCTGTAACACCTGGATATATTGGCAATACTTATTTAAATTCTAATTTAATTTTAAATTGGAGCAAAGCCAAACTCAAATCGAGCAACTGATTGAACATCAATCTTCTTGGAAAAGTAGTCCAAAGGTAAAATTTCAGAATATAATAGGTTAAAAATATCACTCACTTCTGTGCAAGCAGCACGAGGGTCTCTGGAGTAGAGTCTGAATTCCCAACGAGCTGCTGACTGGATGTCTATCTCCTTGGATAGGTTCACCAATGCTTCTTGATGACTGGGGTTGAATTGGTATGCTAAGGTCAGGTGAAGCTGCTTCTTATGTGGCTCCACTTTCACACCTAGATATAGAGCAAACAAGCAGTGGTTAGAGTATCAAGGTAGTACCTCTGACATGAGGATGAATTTCATCTAAAGTCAAAGTTACAGTATTAGATAATACTTTTCAGATAATTCCTCAACTTCATGTATAACAAATTCATCAGAAAACATCAAAAAAATACCACCTGACATAGAGATTTTTGATACATGGGAAAGACATGAAGTGGTATTTTCGGGTTCCAGAAGTAAAGAATACCTAAAGTTGACCTTTTGCAATTCACAGCAATATGTAGCACAAAAGGCAATTTCCCTTTTTGAGTTTTACAACAAAATACCAAAACTGTCTTGTCAGGTTGTATTAGAAATTACTCCATAAACTTGATACAAGCAGTATTGTAATGCTATCTCTCAAATTTAGAAGAATCAGTATTAACCCTTTAACCTTCAAACGCCCCAAATATTCAAACCACTTGTAACCGCCATTCATTTTTTGCTCATTGTAGTACCTCAAAGAGCCTGAAAATGCTTTTCAGTTTTCCCCTCAAATCACCTGTAACCATTGCACCCCTTTTTTTAGCATGCTGTAGTACATGTACAGGTAAATCAACAGGTTAGTGTGCGAGTACATGTAGTAGGCTGCCTAATTTGTGCGTTTCATAATACATGCACCACCAACGTTCACTATCTATTACGCGTAATTTTCCTTGTGGGTCGACAATGTACTTTTCACTACAGGTTTTAGCATGCACCGAAAGTGAGAATTGAAAAATTAAAGAATTATCTTACTGAACGATGAAACCCAAGTGCAGGGAAGAATAAAGAATACTCAGTAGAACTTCAAGTGTGACCCAGGAAAACTGTTTAATTAAGGTTTGTAATCACTTTGAAAGGAAATCATTGAGATTAATGCATATTTTTTACTACACTCTCAGTCTCTCAGGATTAACGCAGATGAGGGATGTAATAAAAGGGGCGCAACTTGCACCCATCTAATAAGAAATGCACAAATAACAGACGGCATCTGAGTGGTAAACTGAATAAAAGGCAAATTATACCTGCTCTATTAGCAGCTTCTACACTGAAATCAGCCATGACCTTCCTCAGGTACTCAGCATGTGCATCCTCCAGGAACAAACCAATGAAGTTTGTTGAGGAATAGAAGTCTAGGGATAAGCCTTCTGGAGCTTTGGCTTGCCATCGATCTATCACATCCTGGAATGCTGCGGTCAATTCTGTACATTTACTGTCTGGACACTGAAAAAAAGAAAAACAGATATAGGAATAAATCAATGAAACTGAGGAATATAAGTCCAGTGGCAAGACCTCTGGACCTTTGGCATGCCACTGATTTATCATGTCCCCGAATGATACAGCTTGTATATTTACCCTAAATAAAAAAAGAAAAACAGAAGAAAAAAAAAGGCATGATTACTAAAATCCATATTTTGGGGTTTTTATGGTCTTTCATCAAATTATGGAGCCTTTTAAAGGTAGTGTCAGCCTTTTGCAGGCAAAAATATTAAATTTCTAGTTTTTAGAGGATATAGTAGTATACCAATGACTATATCTTCCCACAACATGATTAAGCTCAAATGTGTATGTTTGTCATTATATTGCGATTATCAAAATTCATTCCTATTTTTTCGAACCTCGAAAAATATACCGTACGGTGCGAACCGCTGACCGTTAGCGCAGAGAATAATGCATGCTGATGCGCCGTGTGTATATTGCTGTGTACGGTCTGTGCTGCACGCGCTGTAATATCAACGATGTTGATGGAGAGCTGGTCAAGATTGGTAGTCAGATTTTCGTTTCGTATTACTGATCTAGGCAACCTATGACAGTAAGATTGAATAGACAGTCGATCATTTTCTACAGTTATGCCAAGTTGCATTAGTTTTCGCAATTTGTGAAAAAGGCTGATACTACCTTTAATATGGCTATGGTAAGTTTTGTCAACTTATTGAATGCTCTGAAATAAACAACATTAAAGATTATTTAGAAGAGTTTACAGGGAATGATGTTAAGGTTCATAGTATACAAAATAATAAATATAGAGACTTGTACTGAACATGGGAAAACAAAGAAAATTAAAACAACATACATGTAAAGCAGACATGAATGACATAATAATTGATACGTGTCTGCTTCACATTAATTAATTCATTATATAGCCTGTCATAAAATTCTGAACACCTCGAAAGGTCTTACTGTTTAGAAACCAAAACTGCATCTGTAATTTATTTACTAAATGTCATACCATCATTTTTTATTTCCTGGTAAGAATGCTAAACGTAGGACAATTAGATGTTCAATCTGCTACATACAGATATATTCTGCTCAGAACTCAATGTGTGTCAATCTTTAATTTTAACTATTAAAATGAAGATGTACATGGGCAATTCCATGATTAGTTTTGTTACATATTATGGTACAATGTTCGCTAAGGATGGCTTCTACGTGAAGATGCTTGGATATTATTTTCCAATTTTTGTAGTGTCAATTCCTATAGACCAACCCTACTTCACATCATCAAAGAAAATCATGAGGCACATTTCAAAAAGTAATAACCGGTTTTTAAACTTTGTTTAGTTACGTTACCAGAAGTGGACATGCTTTTTTTTAGACTGACTTTGACCATAAAATTCCTCGAAACTACATGTACATGTACATGTACGTTCATCTTAAACAAACTGTGACATTCGTGCTATTGCTGATGAGTTGGCAATATACTATATTTCATGAACAGCTTGATATTCTTCTGTAGAAACAACCAAAACATGGTTTAGTTACGTTACAGTTAGTTAAGTTACATTTAGTCCAGTGAACTTCTAGAGGTCATTTCACCCCCTGGTAGTCAATCAAATATGACAATAGCCTGTGAAATATTGAAATGTGTTCATCCTTTCCCTTTTAGCGAAATTTGCAAGGAGAAATATTAAACAAATATTGTGTAAATTGCATTTTAGTGAAATTTATTGTCCCCAGTCTCACATGTACAATTTTAATGATGGTTTGAGATCTTGAAGATATTAACGAAAATGACTTTTAAAATAAATGAATATGAAAGACCTTTGTTATTCTCGAACATCCATGGCATTAGATTAGTGATAAATTTAATAATTAACTTAGGAGGCTGACTTCTTTTTTTTGGAAAATGTCCCCATAATTCATGGAATTGCCCACATGTATAAACTCCAAAGAAAATGATGAATACTGGAAAAGTTAACACACTATTACATTTAATAAATGAAAAAAAAAAAAGATATCATAAATTTAACAAACCATAAATATAGTTTTGTTTGAAATGCAAATAATAGTAGAAAAGTAGAAGGAAATTACAAGTCCATCCCTATTCTTAAACATAGTTCAGAAATGTATATCTCTCTGTCAAATAGGTAGGACTTACGAACAGATTGAGGAAACAGCTTATTTTTAGATTCCAAATGACCACTTGAATATATCATAAGTTTTCATGAGTGAATTGCTACATGATATTTCCAAAATATCAGCTATCACAAGCCTATCATATCAAACCACTTTACATCTACATAGAGTGTAAGTATTACGATAAAAGATATTTCATACCTAAAATCACTCTTATAAAGTAAAGCTCCCATCTATTCTACCACCAATGAATCTATAAACGTCCCCTATTTAGGATTGTTCCTGCAACAATTGATCCGGGATTTATTTCATGGGATTAGGATTAGAGTTGCAATAGAGTTTTATGTTATTGTTAAGTCTAGGATTAGGTTTAAATAGCGTAGGGTTGCAGTTAGCCGATCAATTAGTGTATGGAATTTACAGCAGGGCTGTTGATGCCAGAGCAAATATCATGGAATCTATTTTTGGTTACCTTTTAAGGGTAAAAACTTACTGTAATGAATGAACAGAGTGTGACATGAGGTAGAAGGCTATGAGCTCCATTGCGCCCACAGACAGATAGAGACTTATTCCAGAACTCATCCAGCTGTTCACCTAAGGGACCTACGGCACAGGCATAGACAATGTATTCTCTGGGTAAGGGTTCATCCAATGTCAGGTCGTCAACGTGATTCAATAACCTGAATCAGACACAAATGCATAATTGAAAAGGACAAATACATGTAAATTCCAAACACAGAACAAAATGAATTGCATCCGAAGGATACATGAAATGAATGCTTTATAAAGCAAACTTTTGCTTGTATAAAGAATATGAGAGGGAAAGAAAAAACAAAAAAAAAACAAAAAACAAAAAACAACTAACAACAACCACCAAGGGACTCCCAAAATTTAGATCAAAATAATTCTTGATAATTTGTCCCCTTCAGAAAAACATAAATTAAGCTTACTGACTCTGCTCATTTGCAATATTAATTCCTGCATTCTATTGTCATATAGGCCTATTGGGGGAGGGGCTATAATTCCCATGCAGCAGCACTATAAAGGGCCTACATACATGTACTACATGTATATGTTGTATAAACAAAAATAATAATTAAAAAAATTAAAATAAAAAAATAGAGAGACAAAATATGTCTTACAATACATGCAATTATTCTCACAAGGAGTTCAAGCACTCTCACATTGTTTTGGAAAATATTGATTATTGGTTTGTAAAGCATAGAGTCCAATCATTAAAAAAAATCATATTAACTGCATTATATGATATTCAATGATGGCCAATCAAAAGGGACATGTCTGTATTATGTTTAATTTGGATACTGACCAATCAGAAGCGAGCTGTATGTCCTGATGTCCTGTTGCTGCCTGGGCCTTCTCCCTGTCAAAATAAGAAGATAAAATAAGAGAAAATATACTAAACTGAAACCAAGAGCAATTAAGGATGTTTCCTGATATACTTTGAGGCAAATTCTCAGTACATGTATACATGTTTGTCAAGTGCTGGAAGACAATTATATCTGAACATGTAAGAGCAATGTACACTTTCTCAAGCATAGCAAAAGTATTGCTTTTAAATTGGGTCAGAAGCTCAAATCATATTGTCCACTCTGCCTAATTTCAACATTTCATATTTTTTATTAATATCATACACTCCAAGCAATCAAATTACAGCATCCTCATTACCACTACCCAAGCAGTATTTACCCAGAATTCCCCCTCCCAATAAATACTCTTAATCCCCCAATATCCTTCACAATTCAATCATTCCATCTAAACCCTTTGCAACCTCCATATGTGCATCACCCTCTACTTGGCAATTCCAGTTCAACTCGCAGATACATTCTCTCTAGAAGGGAGGTGCTTCATCAACCCAAAATTTTGATATACATGTATTTTTATCTAAGCCTGCTTGATAGGGATCAAGGGAAGTGGTCCAAAGTCAGCTCAAGAGCGAATTTAGGGCTCAACGTAGCAGCTTGAGTATAGTCCATAAGGCATATTTCCGTTTCAAGTTTTTACAACCTAGGGTGTGCAGAGGGGGTGGTTTTAATACCAAATAATTGTGCCAAATTCACTACAATGAGCTGTGACTGCAGTTAAACAAACAAAACAGCCTAATATTTGCCATTTTTGCATGGTAATTGAGAAAAAAATAATGAATATTTTCTGATCTGACTACCATAATTCATGGGATCAGAAATGATAGAATTATCTGAAAACTTTGGTGGGACGAAGAACCACCTCATAATTACATCCAAACCCTCAACCAATTAGTCACAGTCTCTGGTCAGTACAGCAATCAGCTAGGATTACTGACAGTGAAGAGTACAAACATAATTGGCACAAAACCACAAATACAGGAAATCGCTATTCAAATAGAACTATTATATCAAAATCTTCTATTAAACACAATTGGTTTAATTCAAGCTTTTAATCAATGTTATTAAATTGGATCCTTTACATGTAGCATGCTGTCACGTCATTCACTGCATGTCAGTATAATATACGTTCAATTTCAAGAACAAAAATATTTCAATAGATAATTCTCAACTACGACTATTGCTCGTATTTGGTATATTTGCCTATGATTCTGATACAGGAACAATTTGTTGTCCTACAAATGTAGCAAAAAGGGTAACCTTTTTATGCTAAACACTATTTTCACCCTCGCCAAGGTTTGTATCAGATACATGTCTAATGACTAATGGTCAAAGTAATGCAAAAGCAGTAATGAATTTACTGTCAAAAGAAACAAAGAAATCAAGGAATAAATTTCTTCTGATATGAAGTTTAATAGTAAATGAGCTCTGATAAATGCTCATTTAAGCTGATGCCTGTCTTTAACGAGTTACGGCTTTGATTGTCATTCATAATCAAATTAAATCATGACTAGCAAAAGAGCTTTGTTTAAGATGTGAATAAATACATGTACAGGTATGAAATACATGTGCAATGTGCATTTAAGTATAAGCTGTCATCCTTCTCAATGGAGTCATCCAATTAAAAGGCCAAGTCCCAAATATTGCAAATAAATTCAAAATGAATATAAAATGGCAGTTTTGGAAAATAATCATTCATCTGCAATATCTTTTGATGTGTTTTTTTTTACTATTTGAGGGATTTATTTTTTTCCTTCCTCTCCCTTTCTTGCTTCTTGATGTTCACTGTTCTACACATACTCCCTTTTCCCTCCTTTTCTACCTGTTCTTTATTACATTCATTAGTCTAAGAGCTCTCGATACTTCTCCCCTTCTTTTAAAGTCTTCTTTTCCAATGTTCAAGCTGCAGTATCGATATAAATGTTTTTATACAACTATAATCCATCTGTTCATGATACAGAACAGACTGAAGGACATCCACAAACTTCAATATTTATAGACCAAACACAGGATATCCACTACATTGGAGGTAGGACCTGGGAATAAAAGCACTTGAATATATAGGCCTATTCAGTATGCTCAGAGACAGAAAGGTGATCAGTTTCAATACAGTGCATATAAAAAAAAAAAAGGTAATCCATTGGAAGGGCCATATTCCCAGCTCATCTATTTTGGATACTTCTTTCTATCATTAATTGAAGAGGAACTCCTCACCTTTAGAATGATACTTTTCTTGAATGTAAAGCATAACCATTTACAAAAAAAATGTAAGTTGCAAATGAAGGTGACAAGTACAAAATTAATTTTCCAAGTTTTTGTTGAAGGATAAAAGACTGAGTGGATGCTTTCAAAGGAGTAACACATGCACAAGCCTATTTAAAGCTCTGGGACAGCATTCACTCAGTCTTCTTTCATTTTCTTAAAACTTCATCTTCATTTGCAATTTACTCAATTATGCTTTGTATTTATGATTCCAAGAAAGGTATTACTGGAAAGGTGGATCCTTTGTCTTTAATTATACATGTATGTGACATGAAAAGCAAAAAACAAATGAGCTGGGAATATAGGCTCTCATAATATGGACTACCTTTTTTTATATGCACTGTACAGAGTTATATTTCTTTTGGCTCTCAACAGATGATTTATTTGTAGAAAGTACAACTGAAACACCAATTGATAGCACCCATTAATTGCCTGTGAAGGTATAATGACATGTATGATGCTTTCCGTGTCAAAATGAACGGTGGACCATGATCATACAGATCTAAGTATTTATGCCATTAAAAGAATCTGATACTGAGCAAAACCAACAAAGGTACATTAAAATGTTAAGAAGTTATCTATTCTGTGCTGGTATATTCTCCACAGAATATACCGGTAAACAAGAGTATTACTCAGCAAAACTCATTTACATGTATCCAACATTATATTTTTAATTTGGTAAAATAAAAAAAAAAAGAAAAAAAAGAAAGAACTTGATGAGCCCTCAACCGCGCACGGTCAAAATTTATGCCTCCTCCATTGCCAGATCAGAAATATATGGCACATTCATCTATTCATTTTCATATATGGTCGTGTGTTATGAACTCGCCACCCAAATAGGGTGGTGCTGTTATGCTTTTTGCTATTTTTCAGCATTAATTTGTCAATATTTTCCAAAAGTAAGAAAGTTTATATAACAAATTTGATCTCATTCTGAAGCTATTGTTGCTGGCTAGCTCCCTGTGAAGTTTCATTGTTCTAGGTAAAATTCTGTGGAGTACAATGGTTTAAAGTTGGGACAGTAGGGGTGGTGCTGGAAGCGCGCCGCCGGAAGCAGCGCCGCCTGTACAAAGTCAATGGGAATTTTGCATTTTGTGGTTGATTTGGGAAAACTTGAATTTCTCTGCCAAATTTTGGCTTATGACTGTGAATGTGGTACCAAACTGAAGCTTATAAACTGCTTTATATACCATGAAATCACTGAACAATATGTTAGATGTTACAATTGTACCCAGGAAAGACTCAACAATCGTTATTTGACCTAAAAAGGCAATGGCTCCTGTACAAAGTCATTGGGAATTAGAGATATTGTTGTACCGTTGGGAAAACTGCAATATCTCTGCCAAATTTTAGCCTATGATTGTGAATTTAGCACCAAATTGAAGCTTTTAAACTGCTTCATACTATCATATCACTTTAACAATATTTTTGATGGTGCAACAGTAGTTGGCAGGACCCAACCCCCTCATGAATTTGAAAAAAGCTATATTTTCAGGTCTAAATTTCAAATTGTTATATTTTCATTCTAAAATTGTAAACCATAATGAATTATACCTTGTTTGAAAGGTTCTTATTATTCTCTACCAGAAATATAATATTATTAAATATTTGGGTGATTATAGATGACTTGACGATAAAAACAATGAAAAATTAAAAAATCTAAATTCCTGAATTTTTTCCTAATAACTTTTTATCTTGCACCTGGTTTAATTTTTCAATGCAGATTTAGATTTCTTGAGGAATTTCCTTTCAGAAAATGTATAGTTTTATATATTATGGTGAAAATTTTTCGAGATACAGGTCTTTGAAGTGAAAAAGTGCCATTTGTAGTGAAATTGCATGTAACGCAAAAGGCGGCGAACTTATAACACACGGCCATATACATGTATATACAAATACATCTTTGACCTTGACCTTTGACCCTGTAACCCCAAAATCTAATCAGATCATTGTCACACCAGTATGCACACACGTACATGTATGTACCAATTATGAAGATGATATGTCAAACAATTTTTTTAGTTGAATTGAATCACTGAATCTTATGTTAATTACTTCTTCTTTTCGATGTGAATTATTACTTATTTTTGGAGGATCATGTAAATTATATAATAAATATTTTTCAATAGGATGTATCGTTGTCAATGACCTGCTTGCAAGCTGCATTTTACTAAGGAAAATTATAAAGAAAGACAGTTTTACCCCCCAAAAGAGGAATTTTGTGGTAAAATCATTGAAGGGCAATTACATGTATTATTTCATGTATGACTTTAACTAGTTCAAAATTGCATGCAATTAACAGGATATTATTTTCTTATGTTTTGTTTAATATTTATCTTTTTTTTTTTTAATTATTTCCTAAAGAATTGATATTTTACACTATTTAGTTAGATTCTAATAAATGCCCTTTCCATATTTTAAATTTCACAATTATCATTAGTGTACATGTATCTTGAGTATTATATAATAAACCATAGAATAAACCTCTTGGGACCCTTCATAAACATGGAGACAATTTTACATATATATATGAAAACAAGCTGTAAATGCCCTCCATTGTACTTAATGTTTGAAAACCAATCTCTGAAAATTTTGTTCAAATAATTTTGGAAATTTGGTATCAATATAGGCTACGATATTGTAAAGGCCTGCAACAGAATGCAAGAAGACGCTGAGGATGAGAGCATATATTGTATAGAAAATCCTGATTTCCTCACAGCGCTTGAGTCTGAAAATTACCAGGCACACTTTAAAACACATGGAAAGTTTGTAAGGCAATAAAAAGTGACAAAGCTGAATGGTTAAAGTGGAAGTTTTGATTGTATGAGAGTATGGATAATCTATTACACATCCACCCCCTCTAATTTCCTTTCTATCTTCCTTCCTCCTGTAGTCTTCACTCACAGACTCTCTTGGGATAATGGTTGCCTTTTTGTGTACATCTGGAATGGACAATACATGTATTTACTATACACCTAAATCTGACAAGCCAAATGACACAGAAAAAGTGACCACTCCAGGCGTACAGTTTGTGTTTAAGTAACACATTTCCTCATATTGAGTGATGAGTGACCCTTGTATGATTCCATGACAATTGCTTCGGCGGCGACAATTGTTCCACTCAAATTCCATACACTAATCAAATGACCAACTTCAACACTGGAGTTAACACCCTAAACCTAACCCTAAACTTAACATAAAACCCTATCACAACTCTAAACTTATCCATATATATTAGACAAAATAAAGCCCAGAGTAACTGTTGCAGGAGCAAATTTTGTATACCCCTTTTATAGCTAAAGTTACATTTAGCCACAAAGACAGGTTTGACTTTGTACATGTACTGGTACATGGACACAGGCGCGGATCCAGGGGGGGGGGGGCCCGACGGGCCGCGGCCCCCCCCCCCCTCAGCAATAAAAAAAAAAGAAAAACAAAAAAAGGGGAAGTAAAAATAGGCGAGCGGGCCGATTGACCTCCAAGCTTACCCCTATTGGTAATACATGATGACCGAAGGCCAACAAAAAAATTAATGCTTACGTACATTGTATCTACTCTGGAAACTTACATACGTGGTCTACAGGCCATCCGAAAGAAGCAGACATTTTCTAATGTATAATAGAGGTAGGGTTTTTCACACTATTGAGGTGATATCTTTTATTTTAATGAAAAAAATCACAACTTAAAGGGAAAGCTCACCCTGGAAGTATTAAAAAAATAAAATAAAAAAAATAAATAAATACCCGGTAGTAGAAAAAAGAGGAAACTATATAGAAGTCTACATGTAAGAAACAGGTTTAAGAAAATCCATCAAAGAATTATTTCAAAGTTTTCTTTCTGTGACATTACTTGTGAGCTACTGCCATACAGCATACTTTCATTAATTTGTATTTCATGTTTTTTTTTATGAACGAATAGATGTTTTCAATTAGGGTCTACACATAATTTTAAGGATGTCAAATGAGCTTCTGAAAAAAATGGAAATTCATGTAATGATGTATATGTAAATTCCATATTATACTAGTATGAGAGAGCAGCTTACAACATCACAAATTCAAAACATAACTTCAATAGAGTCTAATTCTTCGACCCGTGGGACCCTCCACATAGAAATTTTTACTCCATAATTTATGCACAACGCTCGAATTAGCATATGAAATACACTACCATTGTGCCTTCCAATGAACAATAGTCATGTTAAAATTTAGATTCGTAATTTATTTTTTTGGTAAGTCCTCATTTCTTTATACGTTTATACGTCTTCAACTGTCGGCGGAATCCGACAGTGGATTTGTTGAAGTTCCGTTTTATATTTCTCTCTTTATTCTAAAAAGTATTGAAAGAGTGGCTTGGCGGCGCAGTTTTTGAAGTCGAGTCTTGCAGTTTTTCTTGCGAAATGGGTCCACTTTGGTTATGATTGACAGCGCGCACGACAAAAGCGGTCTTCATCGGGAACAGCTGAATCGCGTTGTTCAGTTAGGGTCAACACACTTCAGGCATCGCAACCAGGAGGCGGAGCTCCACGCGATAACAATAATCAGAGTGCCAAACAATAAAAATGCATTGTCCTCTGGCTCTGTACGAACGAACTTGAAGTAGGCATTTCGATGTTTAACTTCACACATGTATACTTTTCTCTGAATTAAAAACCCATAAGGACAGAGCAAACTTCCTTTTATATTTAATATAATAGCACCAATATTCTCGTCCATAATATATTACCTCATGACACTTTTTTTTGGGGGGGGGGAAGGGGAGAGAATCACTTTTTACACAATCATTTTCATGTTACTCACATTTTTGTCTGTATTCCTACCTAAGTTAGACTCTTTTGTTAGTCACTAACCTATAATACATGATATAATGTCATATTATCAAATGTGTATTACAGAGTTCCAGGTCGGGGGGGGGGGGGGGGCTGGTCTTGAAAAATAAGTACATGATTATAGTTAGGCCTAACGTATATCTCGTCGATTTTGAGCATGATCTCATCATCAGCTGCTAGCTGAGTTTATTGCGCGTGAGCAAACAGCGGTACTTCCGGGTGTACGAACCCGACAGGAAAGGGGCGCAGATAAACAGCTGTCGCGCCATAAACAGAATTACAGGGAGTACAACGACCAATTAATTTTTGAAAACAGAAAGGAATACGGTGACAATACAACTTACACTCGATGCTTCGGGAGACCTCATAGACATCAGGAGATCCATTGGTGTCATACTTTTGCCGAATCAATGCTTGTTTTCCGGCATGGTTTCGCCGATGAACTTCTGACGAGGTCCCATGACATTTTGTTTCACACTTCTGCTTGCTTGCTTGGAATATAAAATAATAAATAATTTTGCAGTTTCGTTTACAGAGGGCGCTTAAACGACCAAAAGTGCAAGGAATCAATCGACTTTCTTTTTTTGTTGTGATGTTTTCAGATTTCATTCGTGCAATTATTTCTTTCCTTAAACCATTTCCATAATAAACGCAACTCAATAAAGTAAATTATACTCGACTAACTCAAACCGAGGAGCTAAAAAAGTTTCCACTGATTTTGTACATGCGAGTAGACAATTTTACAATCTACCATCCATGCAACTACCATATTTTTTTAACAGACGTCATTTTGTGCTTTAATAAATGAGTAAGGTCAATGGGGATTAAAATGCCATTAAATAAAAAAAAGTTCACATCTAATGATAATAACTTTGAACGCAATGATTTTGGAACAAAATGTTAAATCTTCAATGTCAACATGGTCAAAGGTATAGAATATGTGCGCCTAACATGCAAACGAGATTAGTGTCACAATTAGTAAGGCACTCATGGGTTCAAAATAGAAAAAACTGCAGTTTTGCATAATGTGACCCGTGCCTCAAAATCACCAATAAAGTCGGTATAAGTTTGGTATCATTGGAAAGCGTGGAATCTCTAGTTTCTTAAATCATAGAAAGCTCAAATACACTGTTCGTCATAAAGGAAGATATTATTTTTTAATGCTCTAGGCCACATGAGTTTTGATCCGTTTGTCTCTGCTTTACTTTTCGGGACCCTTGCATTTTATTGGACAGTTCTCCCAACCCTGATTTCCGGGGAATTGTTTTCCCCAAAAAATGTCAAACCCACATGATGCCCTTTTTGTCAGGTTTTTTTTTCGTTTTGGGGGCCCGGCAGATCAAGCTAGCCCCTCCCTCAGTCGCTAACCCAACAAGTACAGGAAATTGCATTTGGGAAAGTGCAGGGCGGATCTACACTGTTCATCATAAGGTGGAATATTTTTTCTGGAACCCCAGCGACAATTATGATTGACTACCGTTATTATTATTCAATTGAATGTGTTTTGTCACCCGCATTCACTGTCTGGGATCAATGCGTATATGCTTGGAGGTTCCCCAAACCTGCCGGGGGATTTCAAAAAAGTTTGTCAACCCCAGATGATGGCCTTTTTCGCCATTTTTCCTTATTTTTGGGGCACTTTTTTGTTCAGGCGACCCACGAAGGCCCCCTCAGTCCTACCCCAAGGAAACACGTCTGAGGTGGAGATATATGTTATTGTTCTTTAAAATAAATCTAGATGTATGGTTACAGGCTTGACTCTTTTGTCTAGGGGAGGGGTAAAAAAAAAATTTGATTGGGGTTCAACATTCATTTTATTCATTTTTACACTATGGAAATTTCCATCTTCCCTAAATTGTATTGTAATATCTCAACCAAACATAAATCAAAATAAAATATTATCAATAATGACTATTTACAGCCTTGTCATCAAGGCTAAACAAAATTTAAGGGGAAAATGATGATATTTAAGGGTTAAAGGTGCATGGTTTTTCATTTCTTTTGTTTTCAGCATAAAGATGGAATAAAATATTTCGAATTTTCCCCAATCTCGTTTTTTT
Source organism: Paracentrotus lividus (assembly GCA_940671915.1). Classification (NCBI taxonomy): domain Eukaryota; kingdom Metazoa; phylum Echinodermata; class Echinoidea; order Camarodonta; family Echinidae; genus Paracentrotus; species Paracentrotus lividus. The sequence goes on along the minus strand of CALNVZ010000174.1, from coordinate 37,108,468 downwards.
ACTTCAATTCCTCCCCTAGACAAGAGACCTAAGCCTGTCCCCAGAAAGATCGATTTAACCCAAAGAACAATATAAAACAGTACACCTCAGTCGCGTTTCCTGGGGGTAGGACTGACGGGGGCTTGATCGGCCGGGAAAACAAAAAGGGGCCCCAAAATGAGAAAAAACGACAAAAATGGGCATCATGGGGGTTGACAAAACTTTTCCGGAAAAAGGTCCACGTAAAGGGTTGGGAGAATGTCCAAGATATACCCAGGGTCCCGAAAAGTAAAAGCAGGGACAAACATATCCAAAAAATTAAAGTCAGAGCAAAATCATGTCGCTCATGATAGCGGCAAAAAAATATTCCACCTTTAAGACGGACAGTGTAGCTTTTTGCTATAAGGGGTTTACCCGGAGTGAAAATTTGTAGCCACCGGGCACTGCGAGGGCGCAAAGCGACAG
>CALNVZ010000174.1:37082825-37099053 GCA_940671915.1 Paracentrotus lividus | reverse complement strand
CGATTAACCCAAAACAATTCAGTAACGTCGTCGCGTTTCTGGTAGGTGCGGGGCTGTCGGCGGGGACAAAGGGCCAATGAGAAAACGACAAAATGGGCATTCATGGGACGTTGACAACTTTTCCGGAAAAGTCACGTTAAGGTTGGAGCATGTCCGATTACCAGGGTCCGAAAGTAAGCAGGGACAACTATCCAAAAATTAGTGAGCAATCATGTCGCTATGATAGCGGCAAAAAAATATTCCCTTAGACGGACAGTGTAGCTTTTTTGCTATTAAGGGGTTTACCCGGATGAAATTTGTGCCACCTGCACTGCGAGGGCGGCAAGCGACAGAGGAGGAGGGGGGCGGGGGGTGTGGAGGATTTCATTTTGAATATTGATTTTTGCAATCTGTGCATACTTTAGTCATCATTTCTACAATTCTTAAGGTCTGGGATGTTTGTTAGAGGTTTGAACCCCCCTTCCCCCCTTTATTTGTTTTTTTTAGGAGCCCAAGGGGGGGCGGAGGGGTTAACCCCCTACCACCGTGATCGCCATGGAGTCACGTGTTGTTGTCCAAGTTAAATCTAGGTTTATGGTGCAGGCTAAGGACTTTATCTAGGGCCCGAATGGGGTTGAACGTTAAAGTGTGATGGTGAAAATCGGAATATTTATTTCAACTTTATGCTGAATTCAAGGAAATAGAAACACCTAACCCTTAATTATTACATTTTCTCCTATTTCTTATTAGCTGATGCAAGGTTTAGGGTAGATTATTTCCTTTTGATATATTTGGTGAGAGTACTTCATTTTTGTGAGAGTAGTTTCATGGTGTATTGATACGATTTTATTCGTATGGGGGATTGGTGGTTGTCTTTCAGTACACGTTCATTTTTTGTCACTTTGCTGATTGTTATTGATTGATATTTTTATTATTGAATTGTCTTGATAAGCGTGATGTTATGAGTGAGAGGGTTGTGTGTATTGGTGTCGCTGTATTGGTGTGTCTTTGTTTGTATACAGTATTTTTTTTATTTTGTATTGTTGTGTTGTTGAAATCGAGAGGAAGACTTCACATGAAAAAAAAAAAAAAAAAATATGTAGACACCCGACTCAACCAGGCGAGCCACGTCTTTGTTCGAGTCAGGACGCCTTCGATTGACGTAAATCTATGAGGTTCACGTCGAAAATTTCCAGCGGCAACAGTTTCAGTACGGCAAGTTATATAGTCATGATTCCGGAGTCTGATTTGAAACGTATGATTGTTTAAGAGAATTTCCTTGCCTACACCTATCAAAATTTCAGAGAAAATGAAGCAGAATGACGGAGGAATGGTATTTCAGGAGGGCTATGCAGTTTTATGTTTCAACCAAAAGTGTTCGTAATGAGTTGCGTGCCAATGAGCAAAGACATGCCTTTATATATTGCCATTTTGACATGATGCATTTGTCTAATGAAAATTAGGTCACGTATCGAAGCGTAATCCTCAGTACAAATATTGAAAATTTGTCGAATCGAACCAATATTTACGCGAGTTGGATCAATTTGCATAATTTATGACGTCTTTTCAAATGAATTTTGAGTTTAGCGCATTTTGATGAGTATATGTTATTGGTTTACGCTATGTCTATCTACTATACTGAACATGTTCATTCCAATTTGGGTGTTCGGGCTATTTTTCGAGTTAGTGATTTGTACGGCATTTTTTTGCAATTTGGCCTATGAGAGGAATGCGCGGCACGCGCGCGGAACGTTTGACGGGCTGTGAGTTTCTTATTATCGTCGTTCAAGTTGGAATGTATCAAAATGTTCAGAATTTATGCTCTATTAGATGGCATAATGAAACGAATGGCGATTGAAGCTGAGTTATAGTGAACGCGCCAATGACGCGCGCGCACCATGCGTGCGCGGCAAATTTGCAAATGCTGGTATTGCCTGCAACGTATGCAAATCTATACTAGGTGTTTAGGCATTTTTCAATTTTTGAGTCGCGTACGCACGTATGACTTGTGACTTTTGGTGGTTGCTAGGTCGGGTTGTGATTTTGTATTGTATATTGGTCATTTTCAAGTCATTTGGTCATGAGTTTGATTGTTATTGTATGTTTACAAAATGGCGTTGGTGCGTCTTTATAATTTGTGACCTTTGAAAACTTTGATGTAATCTTCATAGTTGACATCATGTTGACATGAAATTGAAAGAAATCGATTTGTAGTTAAGAGTAGAGTGAACAAGTATTGGCTATAAAATAATAATTATATTATAATAATAGATTTTTTTGTTTGGGAACGATTAGTGGTTGTCTTTCGTCTGTTCGCCATTACGATAGGATTGTCAGCTCAATCTCGAAACTGGGCGAAACGACGAATGGGCTTGTTGGCAGTATGCTTCGTACCGTTATTTAATTATGTTAATTTGATAGGGTTGTTATTGTATTTGATTGTTTGATTGATCTTTTTTACACTGATTGTCCCATGATGTATGATAAGTGTAGGATTATAGAAGTGACAGAGGAAATGCATGATGTGATGTTATGCGCTCGTACAGTTTTTATAGGTGTGTATTAAACTACTATTGCTTTTTGACTTTAAGGTAATTTTTTTTATTCTTTTGGCTATGTTTGTGTGTGAATTCGACCGGGAGTCATGAAAAAAATTGTAGACCGGTCTCACGCGAGCCCGGTCTGTTTGATTGGTCAGAGCCTTACGATTGGCTATCTTGAGGATTAACGTAACGAAATTCGACGGCAAAACATTTCGTACGGCAGTTATTAAGTATGATTCGGGTCTGATTTGAAAAAGTATGATTGTTTAAGTTTCTCTTGCTAACTATCAAATTTCGAGAATGAAGCGATGCGGAGGATGGTCATTTCAGGGGGCTGTGCAGTTTTTGTTTTGTAACAAGGCTTCGTTAGGTTGGTTGCAATGGCAAATGACATGCTTTATTTGCCCTTTTGAATGATGCATTTGTTTAATGAAAAAATCAAGGTCACGTATCGAAGGCCATATCTCAGCTCAACATATTGAATTTGGTGAAATGCGACCTATTTGAGGTTGGAACTTGCTAATTTTCTGACGTCTTTTTAAAAATATTTTGGTTTAGGCGCCATTTTGATGACTGCATAAGTTTATTAATGGGTAAGCATGAAATCATATCTCATACTGAACATGTTCATTAAAAAAATTATGGTGTTGTGGACTATTTTTCGAGCTTTACGGGCGGGTTTGTAAAGGCATTTTTGCCCTATTTGCCTATGAGAGGAATGCGTGCACTGAGCGCAGAAAGTTTAGGGCTGTTAGTTCCTTATTATCGGTCGTTAGTTGAAATGGGTTATCAAAATGTTGATTTTGCTCTTTCTATGCTTGTGAAGTTGGCGATTAAAGGGCTGCGTTTAGTGAACGCGCAGACGCGCGCGACCATGCGCGCGCGCAATTTTGAAATGCTGGGAAATTGCTGAAACGTATGCACTTGATCTAGTCATTTGGGCTTTTTCATTTTGACGCGCACGTACGCCGCCGTTCATGACCTTTGAGGATTTTGAATTTAACTTTTTAACCTTGAACCTTAAAACATTAACATGGTTAATATGAGTTTGTTTTTATTATCGGTTACGATGTTTATAAGCAATATATAATTTTACAAAATGCGCCTGGATGACGTTCATGTTTGATGGATGACCTTTGAAAATTCGATGCACGTTTCCAGAGTGAATATTACTGACTGAAAAGAATGAAATTGATTTAGAAGATTTGAGAGTAGGTGCAACAATATTGGCTATAAAAAAAAATAATAAAAGAAAAATAAATAAGAATTCTGACGAATTAAGAGGTGATCTGTCACGAGACCACCTACTAGAATTTTAATCTCGTCATCGGCACGAATTAGGTGGTCTGTCTTTCAGTACACGTTATTAAATTATGTCAATTTGGCAATGATATTGATTGACATTGATGATATTTATTACATGAATGATGTCAATGATAGAATATGATCAAAGAATACGTAAAGTTATGGTATAGAAAAGATGAAGCAGAGGATACACTGATGTGATATTATGCGCTTCAGTACAAGCTAGTTTCCTCATAGGTTGTGTACTAACTACTAAATTGATTTTGACAATATAAAAAATGTAAAATTTATTTTTATTAATTATTGGTATGTTTGTGTGTGAAATCGACCGAGGAAGACATTCACATGAAAAAAAAATATGTGCACACCGGACTCGACCACGCGAGCACGGTTTTTTGATTATCGGTCGAGCTTACCGATTGAGCTAAATCCTATGAAGGATTACGTAACGAAAATTCCGACGCAAAAACATTAAGTACGGAGTTATATAAGTCATGATCCGGAGTCCTTGATTTGAAAAAACGTTGATATTTTAGAGGAATTTCCTTGCTACAACTATAAAATTTAGAGAATGAGCAGAATGACGGAGGGAATGTCATTTAGGAGGGCTTGCAGTTTTATGTTTCACAAAAAGTGCTTCGTGATAGGATTGCGTGAAAATGAGCAAAATGACATGCCTTTATATGTTGCATTTTTGACAATGATGATTTGTTTAAATTGAAAAAATTAACGGTCACGTATCGAAAGCGATATCCTCAGCTACAAATATTGAAATTTGGGCGAAATCACAATATTTACAGAGTTGGAATCAAATTTGATTAATTTATGACGTCATTTTCAAAAATGATTTTGAGTTAGGCGCCATTTTGATGACGTTCATAATGTTTATAATGGGTATAACAGCCCATGAAATTATCTTACAACTCTAGCTGAAATGTTCATTAAAAATTGGGTGTTGTGGACTATTTTCGAGCCTATAGAATTTTGTAAGGGCTTTTTTGGCCATATTTGGCTATAAGAGGAATGCGCGCACGCGCGGCGGAGTTTGCGGCTGTGGTTTCCTTATTATCGGTGTATCAAGTTGAAATGTCTAAATGTTCGCTTATGTTTATTAGATGGTAATGGAAATGGCGAGTAAAGGCTGCGTTTAGTAAACGCGAATGACGCGCGCGCACTGCTCGTCGCAATTTTGAATGCTGGAAATTGCTGAACTGTATGCAAATTGATTACTAGGTCATTTGGAGTTTTTTCAATTTTGCGCGCCGTACGCGCGCAGTTCATGAGCCTTTGAGGAATTGTTGAAAATTGATAACTTTTATAACCTTGACTTATTTACCTTGATTTCATATGAGGTTATTTTTTCTTATCGGTTACGATGTTATAAGCAATATGATTTTACCAAATTGCGCCTGGATGACGTCATTGTTGACCTTATGACTTTTGAAACTACATGCCGTTTACAGATGAATCCTACGACTGAAATGAATGAATTGACTTAAAGATTTTGAGATAGCTTGCACAAGTATTGTCTATAAAATAAATAAGATAATAAGAATTTGACAATTAAGAGGTATTGTCAAGAGACCTCCTAACGAAGAAAATTCTGACAAAATTAAGAGGTGATTCTGTCAAAGACAAGACCACTAATTAATGTTGAAACCAATCACAAATCCATTATTGACCCTCCCTAGACAAACCACTTGAGCCTGTAACCATTAAACTACATGTAGATTTAACTACAGAGAACAATAACCAAACTAACGTCAGACGTGTTTCCTTGAGGTAGAATAAGGGTCCTTGGTGGGTCGGCTAACCATATCATTCTGTTGTAAAACTTAAGAATAGGGGCGCTCAACATTTACTCCCAAAGCGAACGCTCCATTTACTTTTTGTTTTTTGACAGTTTTTCACTTTTTTCTTTATTGTGGCGAGCAAACTACCCTTTCAAGAAATGATCATTTGATGGTCGCTCAGTTGATTTTTTCGAAATAGGGATAACTTATTGGCAAAGGGAAAAAAAGTCCTGTCACTTGAATCAATTCGAAGCTGTCAGAACATATTCCTGTCAATATGGCAATTTTGAGCCCAGAAAGTCCATGCGCTTCAATCTTGCTCCCAATACGGCTATTTTACACTTTAATGACTCACCGGTTTTTAAAAGGTTGAATTTTTTCAGCTTTCATTAATGGCTATATTCTATTTTAATTGGTTAAAAAAAGTCTGTCACTTTGAACTTTATAAGAGTTTTTTTCTCGATTGGTAATGTTTAGATTATGTTCGTATAGTTCGAACGGTTGGCGGATCTCTTGGTTTGGGCATCAATCTATGTTATAAGGTTTTGTTCAATTGCCATCTGTTATTGGCTTTCAAATGTCTTTCCTCTTTGGTTGGATTTAATTAAACCTTGAGAAAAGTTCTAATTCTTTCACTCCTGCAGGTATTTGTCTACGGACGGGCATCCATTCGATCGGAGCTTCTTCGCGGTTTTGTTATTGCCGCCGCGTTTTCGCTTTCAGCGTTTTCCAGTCTCTTTGTTGGTCGGCTTTGTAATGGTCGCTTGGTTTATTCGATTTTGACATGGTTCGTAACTTTTTTCATAGAGTTAGATTGTATGAAAGGGGCTCTAAAGAGAGGAAAAAGACATAAATGAGCTCAGGGGGTTGACAAAATTTTTTTGGAAACAATCCGACGGAAGGGTTGGATAATGTCCCATAACATGCAAGGGCCCCGAAAAGTAAAAGCAGGAAACTATTTCAGAATTAAAGCCGGAGCAATCACTTGTTGTTAGCGTCACTATACTTTATGCGGACAGTCATTAGAGATTTTGGCTACTTTGGTGGTTTTTAGGTAGAGGTCAATATTTCCATGGTAATTCGATCAACTATGAAGGACACCATTTTGGAAGATGTTTTCGTTTGAACAATCCAAATTACAGTTTATGGCACAATCATACGAAACCAATTAATATTTGACGTCAACATTTAGTCATTTTGTCAACTAGATTTCATACATTGGCTATGGCCTTTACTTCAAAAATTCATGACACAACACAAATTCCACCTCTCAACCGCGCCCCCTGGGCAAAGGGGCTGGAAGAGGAAGAAGGAGGATCAAAATCGAGAGAGGAGAAAAAAGAAAACACAAACAACAAATAAAATAAGATCGATGTTGTGCTCGAGCTCGATTGTCCTGATTATTTGTTCAATGAGGATTCAATTTATAGTCTCCTTGCTGGATTCTTTATTGTGATTACGTGGATATCTGTTTCCTGTTCTGATATTACACTAGCTCCCGCCAGGTAAAAAAAAAAAAAAAAAATTTGTTTGATGAGATTTGTTATCCTTTTTGACCCATTGCGTGGCAAATGCAATTTATTTATTTCTTTTTTTTACAGAGCATGTACACACCGTTTATATATGGTTTCAATATGTATCGATTTGGCTGCGCTTCTGCTCGTTATTTGTCAACAAGATATAGATGTTTGTTGGGATGACAAACTAATTCTCGTTTTCAGTATTATTAAAGATTTGTCGCGCTACGCGCTCATTTTGTTATAACGAGAAATATTTATTTTCTTTAGGAGCTAGCCGACAGTATTTACGCTGATGATATCGTGAAATGGGATTTCAAAGATTGAAGTAGCCTTATAATTAACCATTGTTCCTGGTTTTAGTCGCATATGATTTAATTTACGTTGGGGTTTGTTGAGGACCTATATTGGCTGACTTAATTAGATTTGCTAAGTTATCAATTTTATTTATTAATTATATTTTATTTATTTATTTATTTTTTTTTTGGGGGGGGGCGTTCTGCTGATCTCAAGTTATTTTTTTTGTTAGTGACGAGAGCAGGTTTTATAGTATAAACACATTTGAATCATCAGCGTTTTGACCTGTTTGGTTATATATTTTGTAATTTGTTATTTTTTGATGGGGGGGTGGTATATTGCTTGGCCTAGTGGATCGTGAAAAAAAATCTTTTAGTTATGTATTCTATTTATGAACGATTCGCAGTCTGGATGATGTTTTGTAATATGTAATAACCCAAATACCATTTAGATTACCATTTAACAAAACATCTCGAATACAATCATCTTCGTTGGATGCGAAGAGTTGCATGCAGGACCTTTGGTTATGTGAGGGGTCAGTATACTTCGAAAATATGTTGAGTTCCGCCATACTGACACAATATGAACCCAAACGCAAATATTTGTGATCATGATCTTTGACGGGGATAGAAATTTGAAGTGATGATGTATTTAATGCTTTAGCAGATTTTATCTGAAAGGAATGTGCTATAAAAGGCACGTTTCTCAGAGCAGACTTCACCAGTCTTCTGATAGCCAGCATTCATCTCAGTAACATCACATCCATCCAACCAACACGTGAGTATAATATTTACTTGTATATATACGTTTGCTCTCTAAATGTCATTCACTCCAAATCTATTGGTAAAGCAGTTAGATTTGAGTTTTGGGCTCACTCGCCACTTTTTGAACGTTGCCCTTGTTGTTTTCTATACTTTTGACGTTCGGTCAGAAAATTTGTGCCAGTCAAGTTGTCGTTTGCTTGGTACAGTCGCTCAATTACTTTATCTATCTTTTGAGATCTATTTATTTGTTAACCATGCAAAAACTCCGCTTTAAGACCGGTTCCTTGGAGGATTTATTTCCTCCATGCTGGTTCGTAGTACTGCATTACATTTTAATGGAAGTCAGAAGTAGGCTAGTGGATGTTGTCAAAAATGTTATATTGATAAAAACGATCGATTACACTTGAATGATATTCTGATAGCTATGCGTCAACCAGGTTCGATATTTTACGCACAGCCAGGGTCGGCACCCAAAGAAGCCTCCAAAAATAACACCCCTGCCCAAATCTTGGAAAAAACAAAACAAAACAAAACAACAAAAAAAAACAAAACAAAACAAAACAAAAAGCAAAAAACAAAAACAAACAAACAAGAAACAACAACAGCAAAATTGAAGCACAAATATCTGATGTCGGGCACACTAGTCATGACTGCATGGACTATTTGTGAAATGTTAGTGTAAAGTTATCAAAGTTTTCAAAGATATTGTGCAGTACTCATTCATTTTTTGCATTTGTTTGCCACTGGACCATCCCGGTAACTAGTTTGCAAACTTTAGACAATCTGTAAACAAAATCAAATGAACACTGTTTGTCAGCAGAATCAAAATGGCTTCCAAGGTTCTGATCGCTTTGATGGCTCTGCTCGTTGTTTCCATGGTAATGGCCGAGATGGAGGAGATGGACTTTGACATGGAGCAGCTTCATCTGGCTGAGAAGAGAGGTCAAAGCATGAGGAAGTACAAGGGTGAGTCCATCATAATATCATCTACTATATATGCCCAGACTTTAAATCAATTCAAAGAGCTATACGTAAAGTTTATGTATAAAGTAGGCCTATATGATTATCAAATGGAAATGTATTTACTCACATGTAGGTCTACAAACTGTAAATGAGTATTGCAACGAAATAAAGAAAAACGATTTATAAGTCTTTTTCTCCTTTAGCAATCTAAAAGCGTACTAAAAAAATACTACATACTAAAACAAACTATACTACATATTGATATGTACATTAGATTTAATTGAACAGTTTTGTTTGAAAATCCTAATGATTTTATCTTCTTTTATTTTTTATTTTTTTTTAGTTTGCGCCACCCAGTTCAGTGACACCCAGACCTGCTGGTGCAGTCGCCGCAGTGGAAAGTTCGCTTTCTGCGCTGGTAAGAAATATTTTGTAATATGAAAGAACAGTTACATTAACAAACAGTATGAATTAAGAATGCACAAGATGTATTTGTTCTTTTTATTAATTGACTGAAAATCATTTCCTTCTAATTATAATCACATTGACTTAACCTTCTCTGACACTAATGCAGTAAACATTATTTCAATAGTCGTAGGACAGGAAAACCCGAATGTCCTAGCATCGGTATTTACAAATCATACAGACAAAAATTGATATGAATACAATGTATTTAAGGTTACACAAGAAAGTGTTTCTTCATTTCATTAAAGAAATTAAATCAAGAAAACACAAGAGATGTTAAAGTTAAAAAGGTAATCATTGTATTCTAAGTTGATATATAAAAGTAGAGATTATAACGCGTCAAAAAAGTTTTAAAATTCCTATTCACATGTTTTTTCATAAAATAAAAGTTTGTACAATTGTCCTTCTCTCGTTGTCATGCAGGTGCCGCTGGTGGTGAGAACATTTAAACTCCCAAACTTCATTATTTCCATGGAGACATGCATACCCCAAAACCGACCGACCCATGAATCGATACTAAAGACCAGATATCGTGACAGTTGCCTGTCGTTTGCAACCTAATTTTTGTTCTGCTTCTTGTCCGCTTTAGATAATAAATACTAAATATTTTGAAAGTATTTATAGAGCTCTTATCTTTTGATTTACCAAGTCTTGACAATTCGATTTATCAAATTATTAATAACATGTAACAAAAACAATGAAATAAGAGACTTTTCATTGTGGAGAAGAGTGTCAGCGAGAGAGAGAGAGAGAGAGAGATTGATGAGAGATGATCTGTTCGAGAAGGAGGATGGAGAGAGAGAAAATAGATAGAGAGAAGAGAGGAAGAGAGAGAGAATGATAGGAGAGAAGGGGAGAGAGAGAGGGAAATGAGATAAGGCAGGTAAGGTGCTATATCGCGCTTCGCGGAGACGTCTCCGCGACAGATATTAGGAAATTTCGTCGTCTCGCGACGGATAAATAGTTTTACAGACGTCTCCGAGACGTCTCCGCGACAATTTATGAAAAAAATCCGTCTCCGAAATTAAGGAGACGTCTCTAATACTATTTATCCGTCGCGGAGAAGAAATTTCTATTCTGTCGCGGAGACGTCTCCGCAAAGTGAGATAGCACCCTAAGTGAAAACAAGGTATCAATATATAAAGAGAGATGGTCGGGGTAGGTACAACAAAGAGAGAGGGTGAAAACAAACACAAGGATGAAAAAAAGTACGAAGCGAACAATCAAAATGATTAGATAAAGGGATATTAGAGTTATTTATTCATATTTTTTATTTCGATTGTTCGCTTGGTATTTCTGTTCATTCTTGGTTCTAGTAAATTTTATATTCATATTGAGATGATATCCATCCAACACGGATCCATGCTCAAAAGTTATAGTAATGTACATACTCACAGTATAGCCATGTCTGGCAAGTCGTTCTAATATTGGTCGTAAAATGAATTCTTATACCCCGAACCAAATCGAATCGTAACTTTGAATTGATTTGAAAGGGTAATTTCTGAGATGCATCATTCTGGTTCACCATGTCTCAGTCAGATTAACGAACCTAGACCAGTACTCGTTCAACATGAGATTATTATTTGCTTTTAAGGAGTCCGGATTGTGTAAACAAAACTCTCCGACGCATTACACTTTGGATATTTTATCCGAGTTAATTTGGGGTTAATTAATGATGTGCATTAAATAAATCAACGATGATGGCGTCGTCTGTATTTATCTCAGGGCAATGTTTTTCACATTTTGATTTTGTGATGTGACATGGTTACACCCATTGCTAAAGAAGAATATTTCATAAAATTTTAAGTTAAGTTAAACAAAAACATAAAAAAAAACAATGTAGAACAACCTTGCTTGCTTGTGTATATTAGGAGAGGACTCCAGTGCATCCCCTACGTCCGATGCACGAATTCTGTACGCAGACATAGCGCAAAGAAGCACACGACAAACGCACGACCGGTTGTGACCACGACATTGTTTTTGTCTTCCTATACCTTTCATAAAAATTGATTGCCTAATTGGTACCTGTCGGTACCCCGTGTTTGCAATGGACTTTGCAGGATTGGCCAATAATTAACCCTTGTCTCCAAAACTGACAACTTTTCCATCTTCTTGTCTATTATGATGATGCAAATTGTATCGGCTAGTTTATTATCACCACCCGCGTATCATCTATTACAATTTGAATTTTCTTGATACCTCATAAATCTCACATAAATTGGTCAGCACGCACTTATTGACGTAATGAAAATATTTATCTAGCACATTAAGCGATTTGGATACGTGCTTAGAATGAAACTATAGTAAGCAACGGGTGATAACTTACCATAAGCCTGGAGGATCTTGGTAGTGTCTACAAAGTACAGTTAGTTCCAGGCTTTTTCGGATGGCCATCTTCAGCTAGTCATTGCTAATGCAAAATCCTCACCCGTACTTGATATAAAGGAATTTTCGTGACAATTAAAAGTTACAGAAAGAGCAGGAGAATCGCTCTGGAAACATTGGAGTCTGTACAAAAACAAACATTGACTATAAATTCAGTAAACATGCCACACGATATGCCGGTATCATCTCTTAATATTTCACTTGAAGATGATTTTGACCCGTATGCGGGTAGCTCCTTTTCCGTTGGGTTGACGGTGGTCATCATCTGCTACACGCAAATCGTTCTTGCTTTCGTATCCAATATCATCGCCCTCTTCGCCCTCCATCGAGGGAAGATCACTCTGGATGATATCACGCGTCTGTTCTTTAAAGCCCTCTCTCTGACGAACCTCATCGTCGGTGTCATCTACCCATTCACTTATTCTTTCATCTCCCTGGATCACATCAGTTCCTTCACTAGACCTAAGCAACTCTATCGTATCATTTGTCGATGGTTCCAGTCCTTCTTCACCGCACCTCTGGTTCTAGCCCTATTAATCATTGCTTGTGTCAACCTCAACAAGTACTTGATGATATCCAAACCTCTAAGGTATCATTCGTTGGTCACACCTTTGCGTGCAAGGTTTTCTGTTGTTGTAGTGGTGTTTCTTGCAATTGCATATTCAATGCTTTTCGCGTCGTTTCCCACCTCGCCGTACGCTCAGTACAGGTAAGAAGTCATTTCGTATTTATTTAATCTACGGTAGTATTCGCTTCATTAATGAATACCATATTCAAACCAAAAGAGATATTGTGTTCAATCTCGATAATCAAGACAAAATCATTTTTGTTTAATGTATATCTTCGAACATGTATGTCTGCAACCTTTCTACACACATCCTGTGGGTTTTTGTCCATTATACAGTGTGTTCCTAAAAAAAAAAGAATCCGCAGTTCAAAGGTCAGCCATTTAAAAAATGAAAATTTTGAAATCATTTTGGTTAATTGGGGGTAAAGGAGCAACTCTCTGACTATCATTCGACACCTTGCTTGCGTCAATATTATCGCGGGTCACAGGGTGAGGGCTCTTCAAATGTGAAGAATACTAATCCAACTTTTTCCACTTTTGGGGTTTGTAGGGTATTGAAGCAACTTTTTGCAAGTTTTGGGTTTAAAGTTTTTTTGTTCTCACAAAGTTTTAATGAAACGTTATATCTTCTCTTAAATGGGGTGATCTCACTGGCAATGGGACGAGTTTATTTATCTGTGTCTTTGGACATGTTGGAGTCGCGGGTACGTCGCCGCGATGTCTGTCTCTGAGGAGTCGCGGGAAAAATTCAAGCCAATGTCTAAAACTTGTAAAACATGTTCGATTTTTATTTTTTTTTTTTCAATTACGAGAAAATCGCGGTGACGTTCCCAGGTCGTCACCAACCACTCCCGAGTCTCCGTGATGTCTCCTGAGTCTCCAAGAGGTCCCGGGCAACGTCGCAGAGATGTTACTGCTAGTAGAAAATACACACAAACATTTTTTTTTTTTTTAATTTACATTTTCTCCTTTTTCCGCGACTAAAAAGACGTCGCTGTGACATATCTGCGACTCCAGAGACTCAGAAAATGAACTCATTTCATGGCTAGTGAGGAAGGAGCGGAGATAACGTTTCATGAAAACTTGGTGTTAAAAAAACCCCAATGAAACCAAAATCTCGCTAAAAGTTGATTTCCGGTCCTAAAAACCCCCAAAGTGGGAAAAAGTTGGTTTTGTACTCTTGTGAAGAACCCTAATTATGTGACCCGTGACAATGCTCACGCAAGCAAGGTGTGAAATGGAAGCAGGCACGTAACTAGGATTTTTACGGGAGGGTTCGAAATCTGCAAAAGTGGACCAAAAGGTACACAAATTTATTTTCACGTCACCGCTGGCCGCGCGATAAGCGGCGGGGGGGGGGTAGGTTTCAAACTAACAAGAGATACCAATATATTAGCATAGCGGTAGCTAAGATCCCCAAAAATTAACAAGCAAAAAAAAAATAAATCAATTTTTTTTTTTTTTTTTTTGTAAAGCGGACCTCTGGTCGCCAGCCGGGGGGGGGGGGGGGGGTTCGTTCGAACCCCCGAACCCCCCTGGTTACGGGTCCTGGGAAGCCAAATAGTTTGCTCTTGCACCTCATCCCAATGTACCAAATTTATTTCAAATAGTTCATTAATTAAATGATGGACATTTAAATTTGAACCTCCGTAATGGGCGATCACAGTACCGTCCCGCGGACCCGACGGCGTATATGTATCAGTCGTTTGATAAATTCTGTTTGAGCTGCACGCGATTTCATTTTCCGAACCGTTTAAAAATTAATTACTAAAAATAAGCCTTGAACTGCACTAATATATCATAGTTTAGTTCATTTAAAGTAAAAAATCAAGTTGTCCTGCTATCATAATACTGCGCCGAGTGGTAGGAACAGACTCTCATCCAGAGGACTCGAGTTCGACTCCATGAATTTTTTTTTTTTTTTTTTTTTTCAAATTTTTTAAAAGCTCTAAATGGATAATCTTACATAAAAATAAGATCCATTCTCATAAAACCTATAGTTCAGAGACGAATTTTGATCAAAATAATATTTTCATTTGTACACCCATGCATTACACCCATTAGAGAGAAATTTACACTCTTGAAAGTGATATATATGACCATTTGAAAGAAATGAGATATCCCTAGCATATATCCAACCGACAATCAAAGACAGTGTTATTATACACAAACACGCACAGTTCCAATACAGTACTACAACGACCAGAAAGAATCTTACGGGAAATGTGTACTGGGTATAGACTCTCTCTACGTCTGCCGTCGATATCGCGAAATCGATAGATACAATCCCTGAATAAACGTGTAAAAAGGAGAGTGCACGCTGTGCATCAGATCGAAGTATTTTATCATGATATTTTTTTTATCATATCAAAAACGCCGGGGAGAAATAGACCATACACAAGAAGTTAAAAATTTGAAAGAGAAATTAATATATTACTTCACTCAGCGTAACTAGAAATCGATGCGCTGCTGAATTTTACAGAAAGCTTCTATTTACTTACTTGCTTAGACCAAATATATCATTTTCACACAGAAAAACGACCCAAAAATGACTAAAATGGGAGATTTTAAAGCTCAAAACGCACGGAGGCGGCGTAAATAAAATATCTCCCAAGGTTTATCTTTATATAAATTCATAACCCTCATAAAACCTTGTAATAAGAAATGAATCTTCCATTTTTTTAATTCCAGATATTCAACAAACTCCCGTTTTCGGGCATTCCTTCCATTGACCAATCGGTCGCGTTGAACAATGTGATTTTCGCTAAAAAGAACCCAACGTTGTCATATGATATAAACATCTAAAAAAGACCAGTGACGTCCTTTTCCTGCGACAGGCCCCCCCCCCAATAATATCATATAGATAATAAAACTAAAAGTATATTCAGAACATATTGTGAGATCTGACTTTAGACAGATATTAGCCTTCTCGTATGCTCATCAGGAACCTTTAAGGGGCCCTGGCGAGGGCCGCAGGAAAGTCCGCACGAAACCATTATTGCAAGTAGCCTTTTCAATATTTATTGGCAGGACTCACCGAAAAACACGCTGAGCTCCACCCTCGGATAACCCGTCATAAACATGTAGCCTACGGCTACCGCAGAAACCCCTCAGGTCCCTTTGGTGACTCTACGGGTTTGCTACGGCCTACCGGGTTGAGAAAAACGCCGGGAAAATCGAGAGCACACAGTCTATCTTCCCGGCTCCCCTACATTTAAAGCATATCTCTGGAAAATGTTCCGTTGTGCACATAAAATCGTAAGGGAGTCGGCCGGGAGCCGCGCGTAAAGTTTAAAGTGTCTTTTCCTACTCACCGTACGGACCCCGGAATAGAAGCTTTTGGGGAAAGGAGGTATGACACAATAGTGGTCTCTATCCAAGCCGCTCTGAGGGTAAATCTCGTGCGAAAAAAAAATTGGAACCGCACTGTAGAGAAATTATAAAAACGACTGATTCCCTCGCCGTACGGGTCCCCGGCCACGAACTGTGATCGAGGCATTACACTTTTTTTTTTAGGAACACACTACCGAGTGAGTCAAAAAAAAACTTTACACCTAGAAAAATGTCAATAAAAAGAAAACAAATTTATAAACCCTAAATTATTTTTATATATTCTGAAAGAGTAACTCCTCCCGCATCTTCTGGTACC
>CALNVZ010000174.1:37070584-37081732 GCA_940671915.1 Paracentrotus lividus | reverse complement strand
ATTTTTTGGTGGTATGTCTTTTACGCTTGGATGAACACGACGATTGTATGCGAACAGGCAAATTGAAAATTGTGCCAGGTGTGGGAATGAGAAATTGAAACAACAAAGCCTGACAAAAAAGAACTCCATCATGAATAAATAGCTACTTTTTAACGAAACGTCTTCGCTTAATAACTTTGCAGGGTGTTGTTTACAACATATTGACTACATTTTGTATGAAAATGAATAAATCTGAGAGTCAGGACTGAGTGAGCACATGTCAAGATCAGAAATAATCTGATTTTCAAAATGAGTACGAGAGCTTTTAGGTTCTGTCAGTTGCTAAGTTTACCTGTTTGATGTAACTCATCGTCCATTACTTGACGAGTTCAATCTAATTTACACACAAAAATGTAGTCAAAAGTGTGCTAACAAAACCTGCCAAGTTTTTAAGCGAAACATTTTTTAAAACTGTTATCTATTTTATCATGATGGAGTTAGCCTTTTGTCAGCTTTGTTGTTTCAATATCATCCCACCCTGGCACATTAATTTTGCATGTTCGCAACAATGGCGCCGTGTTCATCCGAGGTACAAGATGCACCAAAAATGGTACCAGAAGATTCGAGGGAGTTACCTTTCAATATGTAATAATTTGGGTCTATAAACAAAATTTGTTTTTCTTTTATTGACATTTTTTCTAGGTGTAAAGTTTTTTTTCGACTCACTCGGTTATATTTTCGTGGTAAATATCAGTTTCAATAAGTTTTATAAGTTTTCTTTATTGTCCACCAATATTAATGGAAAATTGGTTGGTTTCATGGTAGTATAACAATAATAGAAAAACACACAATTAATAATAGCAATAGTAACAAACATACAGTAACAGCTGAGTTATATAGGTGCATCTTTAGGTCAGGTCAGAACGTGGCAACGCTGGATCATCCAAATATACTTTCTCTAACATAACTATACCATGGCAACATCAATATCAAATTCCTGTTCCTTGATGTAAATCAGGCAAGTACTGCTTAACTGCGCCAAAACTTCTGGTTGTAAGGGCATTAACTTGAGAAGACGGTTTACGATATTCCTCCATCTATTCCCGCTTGTGGTGGCGAGGACCTTGGCTTTGGAACACTTTCTGTAAGTTGTCATCTATTTTTCATTAGTGTGCAACTGATTGAAATAATTTTTCTCGACTTGCCTTGAAGGCACTGCTACTTTTATTGTAGGCCTACGATGCAGTTGTTGGACGACTAGTAACACTTTCGGCTATGTTATGTTCTCATTGTCGTCCCAAAAGCGTCATGCCAACACATGGTCGAAGGCCTTTTTATTTTAAGTGATGAGAAGTGGAAAATATCTGGTAGGTTCTCGTGGACTGTACTTTTCACACAGAACTCTGAATATTGAATATTTGCATTGTTAGTGCTTCCGCAACTTCGGAATCCAGCTTAGTTATTCTTCTGGCAATAACACTCCTCTGCATGAGGGCTGTGACGCTGCAGAAACTCTACTTTACTGCATGATTCAATCAGCCTAAATAGTTTTATACAAACAGTTCGTAAGTAGGCCTACAATGATGCAAATCTCTACAGCGGATTTCGTAGCAAAGTAAAGAATTCTAACATCAATGACATTTTTGTAACTTTGTTATCATTTCGTCAGTTTGGGAATTGTATTTTTTCCAAACCAAGGTACACGAAGGACAGAAGGCAAAATGATTTGTCAAAATCTTCAACAGAATGACAGAATTGGCTAACAGCTAAGATACGTGACGCAGCGTGCGACGTAAGGCCTACGATCATTTAGACCACTGCATTAGAGTACATCCGAGTCAGACGCCTCCATAATAGAAAAGTAATATTCCTCCGCTCTTTTTGTCATATTTTTTTTGTGTAAATAAATTTTCAGACGATGGTTTGGATTGTGTTACATGTGACAGGTCAGATGTTGCAACAACGAGTTTTTCTCAACATACACAGGCAGGTTAGGGGGCTGCTTCTTAATCGAAATCTGCATTCTTATCAATCATCTTCAGACAACAGCTCTCAATATCCGGTGTTGCACATATCACTCAGCTGTCCAGCGCCACGGCTCCACGCCCTCTGCGTGTTCACACCCAAACCTCTGAACCGCAGCTCCCCTTCCACAACTACTGTAGCACCGCATCATCTCATCTCCATCCTTCTTCCCATTCTTCTTCTCTTCTTCCATTCCATTACCGCCTTCTTCCCCTTCTCCTTTACCTCTCTTAACTCTCATCAACTTCCTTTTCTTCTCCCCTGCTCTTCCCCTCCCCTTCAATGCCCCCTTCCTACCCACTACATTTCACCTCTTCCCGATAATTTAGACCTCACTATCAACAACGCAAAGTTATCTCTTTCCTCTCTTCTTCATCAAGAGGATACCACTCCTATCCATCTAACCCCCTTATATCGCCTCCACTTCCTAAACACTTGAGGGACTTTCATCATCCTCCACATCCTCCTCCTCCTGAATGGAAGAAGACCCATCTCACGTCACACCGTTTCCAGCTCCAACGAGCGATCGTACAGGCTATTCGAACCATCGCGGTGATTACAGCCTACATTTTACGTCATATGGTGTACTCTTCTGCTTATGATATCCCCTAACTATATTGAAGCTGACAAGGATGTTGTGTCTCTGCAGTCAAATAATGATTCCATGGCGAGTACATGGTGAATACGTTTGCTTTACATCGGCACTGATAAGAAGTTCAGAAACACGTTTTCAGTGTGTTTAGAAGGAGGTCGTTTCCTTGTAATCCAAAAAGAAGCAGGTAATGTAAGCGGGTTATAATACCGTTGCAGTCACCACGGGTTTTTGAATGAATAAAAGAAGAAAGACGAGTTAATTGACTTGCATGGAATTATGTCAGAGGTCGAGGTGCAAAACAGAGTATACATAAATTTATTTGAACATTAATCGTATGATGATATACAACCAGTTTCTTAATGTTGTGTGTGTTGTGCGTGTTTTTTTTTATAAAAAAAATCGAAATACCGGTATTCTGTAATCACATGTATTAGAGCTTTAATTAATTGAATATCGAATATGTTTGTATATTATATCACAGTGCTGTGTCGTGTAGGTTCAGCCCTCATTACATCATTGCATCATTATTAGTAAGATTTTATCATAATTATATAAAACCTGAACATCAAATCATATTGACCTTCATGATTTGGGTGCTTAATTTATCAGTGCTTTAGACTGTCATTTGCATGTACAGTGATCTTTGGTTGAGAATTAGCCCTTCACTATTGTATTACGATTAATGGATGAACTTTAGTAAAAGCGTGATTTAAGTACTTATATATTAGTACTTATATTATGATGTTATAAATTAAAATCAGAATCAAAATAAAAAGCAGCTTCATTATGTACAAGTTTGTGTTCAGTTATTTCGTCCGAAATGTCTGTCTGAATGAGGATGTACTTGATTTTTGAGCATTTGGTTATTCAGCTTGACATGCAGAAGGCTGATAAACAAAAGCACACATTTAATAGAAAACTCTTGGTCGTGAATATATATATTTATTTTCTTATAATATAATTTTATTGAGAATCACAATGGCGTATATTGACATGTTAGACATAAAAGCATCAAAGTGTACGATGTATAATAAAATAAAGAAATGAGAGAAAACACACAAACAAACAACCATACAAGAAGACTACTTTACATTTCCTTTAAATCATAAAGCAAGTTCTGATTCCTCACAAATTCAATAAAAAGTAGTGAATGAATGATTGTGTTTTTTCCTGCAAATGACGTTATCAAAAGTATATTTTATATAATGTATATACTTTAATAGAATATTTCAATATTATCCTTTAACGAAACTTGTAGAATCTCGGACCATCTATCAATCCAGCAATGATTTCTTAAAATAAATGTTACATAACTGTTTGTTTAATGTTTAGCATTGATTTAGTACTGCATCTAATTGAAGAAGGAATTATTCCAAAATTGGTTTCTTTTTCTGTTTTCATTATATACTGACATTTTCATGAATTGTGATGCGGTTTCTATGAAATTTCGAGATTGAGTTTTTTTTTATAACATTAACCTATTATTGGGCACTGAACCTAACCGTAATGTTGCATTCATCAATTGGAAGAAAATCCGGCTACAACCACAATATCCAATTTTGCCTGATCATGAAAAAAAGAACAACGAAGGCGAATCGTTAAATCTGCCTCGTAAAGGATGTACCATTTCGATTTTAAACACACGATTCTGAAGTGACTGACTTTTAAGTTTCTAAATATGGATGTAGATCGTTACGTGTTTAAAGTAAAATTTTATAGACAAGAGCACTGAAAGCAATTAGGCCAAAAAAAAAAAATTGTTTGGTTGTCTCGACCGAACCGACCCTTTCTGAAAGGCACCACCGACCAACTCCTTTTTTTTTTTTTTTTTTTTTCACCAACGCCGAAATACACAGCTTCATATTTTTATGTATATTATTTTTTCATAAAAACAGTATCTATAACATGTGTTATTTTTCAATGCAGTCATTTTACATAATCATAAATACGTAAAAGTGATCTCAAAAATGGAAGATAAATCGTTTCTTTTGTTTTTCTTTGTTTTTCATGGGAGAAAAAAAAAAAAAAAAAAAAAAAAAAAAAAAAAAAAACCCGACGACCGACCGATTTTTGCAAAAAGGCATTCATTGGACCCAACAATTTTTTTTTGGCCTTATGTAGATACCGTTTTTGTTAACATTGGGGAATGATTGAAAAGTATGACTAGAATTTTTGAAATCGAGGCCTTGCAAATCACATTAGCCATTGTTGAGGAGATCTGAAGCCTATCAAATAATGTGAGTTAAAGGATCAGGTAAAACACACACACACCCCATCCACCATACACACAACACAACACACAACACACAACAAAAATACACGCATGTAGCAATATTTTATCCTAAACTAGCTATAACATGTTTTGTTTGTATAAGCTGATATTTGTTCATTTCAAACATGAAGGATTAAATATTTTGTTAATAAATGTATAAACGTTTTAACCATTTCTCCTTCTTTCTCCATGGTTTACCATTATTTACCCAAATGGATTTAAATGTTAGTGGTTCATGAGCCCAGTCTCACAAACCATGTAATGCCGAGCAATTTTTTCCTAATTCTTTTGTTAATGTAAATTATCAAACCAATATCTGTAAGAGCATTTTATCCTAAAGGGAGAATATAATTATTAGACAAAAATACTCAGTTTCACCTGCAGAAAATTAAATGCATAACAAACCATGCAATTTCAATAATCCATGCATATTTTCTCTTGGTAAAGACTCTGGAATTCTACTCCAACAATGATACATTTTTGTGAAGAACATGGGCTGCTTAGGCCAAAACTTGGTAAAATGCATGTATACAATTTTTTTTCAGGCCCAGCTCTCAGTCATCTGTGACATCACAAATGTAAATTTTGATATCAATAACAGACTATTAGTTACATTTTAACATGACCTCTAAATCAAGGTTCATATAAATTAAAAATTCTTTCTTATTAATCTAATACGATATTCTCAAATTGGGCATTTATTTCTGGAACAGGTGTATGTAAATATTGTCTTGATATTGCGACCCGATTCGATCAATTTTGATACTTTCAAGAGATGATATTCTTACCACCAGGTTCGTGTCAATTCTTTCGGTTCTTTTTATTTTAGTAGGAATCTTGAAACACATTATTAATTAAAAGATGTAAAGCTTTGAAATTAGAATATCTGGCTGAATTTATATGGAATTGTCTGTTTGCATACCTCGTGAAAAAAGAGACAGTATATTATCCGTAAATTTTTAAACACAAACCATTGTGTATTGCAGTTAATTTCCAGAACATGCTTGTAAATCCTAGATCACCCGAGCCTTACTGTAAGAAGAGTATGAATATCGTTTTGCCTTTTCTGTACAATCAGTTCCGTAAGAAGTGGGCCAATTTTTATTTTTACAACAAACCGGGATAAGGGTCTTGAAGGAATTGTGATTAATGCTCATAAGTCACATTTTGAATGGCACTAGGGGAATTTTCGCACTTATTGGAAATGCAGTGGGAAAAAGGCGGGGAAAAATAGAATAAAGAAAGAAGATTTTAAGAAACCCATTTGAATATTTTGGGATACTTTAACTAATATTGTTTTAAAGACTCTACAGAGTGACTTGCAATATACAATACACAAATTACATAGGCCTATGTACCAACAAAATTATACCTTTTCATGAATACAAAGTATGTTAAGGTTAGAGCTTTCTTTATCTTAGCTTTTTTTAAAAATAGATTTAACGCCTACCTATACACGAATAATGATAATTGGCAATATCCCAGATAATAACCTTTGTCTCCTTCTATTGCCATTTAAAATGTCCGAAAAACTTAGTATCTTATATCAAACGGGTGCTACCCTAATAAATGAATGTATAATAAATAAACCAACAAACAAAAATCTATAAATTCATAATAAACATTTCAAAAAACATCAATAACAATAAACGTCACCAAGACAACACAAAATCTAGAAAGAAAGAGAAAGAAAGGCACGAATACCAAAATAAAATGAAAGCGTTAGATATGCCTGTAAAGAGGGGCGAGGGAACCCATTAGATTGTGCCATGGATATACGATCATCTTACGATAAGTATCAATCGTAAACCGTTAAGTAAGAAGTTAAAATCATCGTAGACTGTTGTATCTCTATTATGCTTACTGAAGCACACAGTCCCATTCTAGCTCCCAAATGATTATCTCGATATCATTTTCAAAATCTACACTGTTAAATTGCTGTAGCTTTACAGTAAATTACTGCAACTTTATGCACCAGTATTATTGATTGGTAGTTTCTGTACTTGTGGGAATTTATTAATTACCATGTGAAATGTAGATTTACTTTAAGAGACACTTACAGTATTACCGTGCAACAGAGTTGCCAGTAATTTACTGTAAAAATCTACAGCAATTTTTAACAGTGTACCTCTTTAGTCAAAAAAGCATTTGCCAAATAAAAACAAAAGAAAAAAAAAGAAAAAGGATAAGAAGTAAATTAATAATAATGAACAAAAACTAATAAATTTATAAAGATAATGATAAAATGATGTTGATGCATGGGTAAAGTATAAACGAGTTCGGTTTCTTTAGTTATCACTATTAATAATTATGTTACAAGTTAAATAAACAAGAGTAAGCATATGTATCCCTAAAGGACCAAAACTTTTTTATCAGAAGATTTTGAATCAAAGCTAATAAAATATAAGTAGGATCGGTCAAAAGTGAAGAAATTCGAAAAAAAAAATCAAGATAAATAATGTATGAGTGTTTTTCTCGACAACATAGTTTGTAGAAGAACAATAAAAGCATGTGAAAAATAAGAATATTGAAATTCTGTGTGCAAACGTGGCTACAATTTTTTTATACTTATGTATGTTAGTGTCAAAAAAAAAAAAAAATGCATATGTGAATAAATTATCTTTATCGATTCGACAATTTTTTGCGTGATCTGTTTTTTTAAAAAATTATTATCTTATGATTTAAAAAACTTCAGAATGGTTTTCTTTTAAGGATCAGGATACAATCACTTACACAAAAATGTAATTATGTGTAAAAAAAAAATTACAATAATCATCACTGTAGAATTAAATAGCACCAAGATGCAAACAACCTTGAGTACAGTGAGGATGTGATGCCATGTATCCTAGGACACAAAATTTCTACAAACAGACAATTAAAGAACATATCGAACGTGTAGGCCTATACAGACTGTTTAGGCCAAAATCCCTATCAGGATACTATCCTATATAATTATGCTAAGAAGGTCATTCTCTCTGGATTGCAGTGCCTGATATAGACAATTATGTCTATCTCTCTGCACAATTGATTGCATAAGTATTGTGAAGAAAGGCTCCTTGTATAGATGTTTTAAAACTTTGCAAGGATACTGATCAGAATGATAGAACCACTGATCCATTCAAGCTCCTGAAAAAATTCCATGGCAATAGACACATTTCACACTTAATAATGTAACAATCAATCTAATATAGGATTATAGTTAAACAATTCATGGATCGCAGAGTCTTTTAAATCGTCATCATGGTATTTATAAGATTCATATATTGCATGTCCGTCATAACTTTGTAACGCATGCAAGGACTATTGCCTCATCTTCAAAGTCTTTGCACAGTCGCAGGCACTATGTGAAATCCAATTGCAGAGTGGCGAGTGTTCAAGCTTTGAGTGATGTCATACCACACATCACTTGTGACGTCACTTCGTAAACATTCCTCGATTATGACACACCCTCTCTCATATTTCCCCCTTTTTATTTGAAATCAAGTTTGTCCGCTTGTTCACAATCAGTTTTCATTATCATCATCATCAAGTCAAATACGGGATTGATTTTCTCCATAAGACACATCGTGACGCTGTCACACATTGATGTCGACGATCGAGGGTTTTCTGGGTGGAGGCGTCTTTCGATGAAGGATTGGACGAGACTTTGATTGGGATGTTCTCTTTCCATCAGTTATCAAAGCTTTATCATAAACCGCAATATCTCTATATCGATGAGATAACCCGTGATCGTCGTAGAGTGGTGTATTGAACATGAGATTGTATATAAGGTGAATGACCTCCATTGGTGTAACTATGATATTCGGGGTCATGACAACTCCTCGTGAAAGCAGGTGAACTTCCATTGGTTCTTCTAAATAGATTCCGTGATCTAATGGAGAGCAAAAGGAGAAAAAGACAAATAATCAACAATGAGTAAAAAAAAAAAAAAATTCCAATCACAAAAAATTTGATTGAAGTTGTAGAATAATTCATAATAAATATTTGTTGTTGTTTATATCAGTGTCCCAAAATTTTTGTACACTTTGAAAAAATGAAATTAACAAATCGATGTGGTTGAAATTTAATTACTATTTATATCAGATGGTAGGTAAGTCCATCACCTGAACCCCAAATCTCAAATGTTCGTCAGTCTCGGAGTTCTGGCGCCAATTTGCATTTTCATGGCCCAAAATTATTTGTACACTTTAGAAGATGGGTTTTTAAGGAGTGTTTAAAGTTTTTTGGGGCCTTTTTTGGCTTCAAGGGCAGTGATCAACTTCTTCCCCTTTGCCGGCCTACTGTCGTCCATTTAGCACTATTTCACCGCCCATAACCATTCCATGTTCGCTGGAGCGTGTCCTGGAGCTGCGGACGGTTGATGGTGAGTCTTGAGTGGCCTGCTGCTTAGATCACCTTCCGTGTGCTAAATGGGGATATAATCTTGGATCTGAGGTGCCTTTTCTAGCTTCTCAAAGTTTCTGCAAATAATCTTTAGCTATACTTTCGCTGCATGCTGGGGCCTTTATGTTGACAAAAACTTGAAGAACCCAATAAGCCTTTACGCAAGGTGGGACCTCTAGAGGAAAATATCTTCATGGACAGTCAAGTTTTCGATAGAAACTGATATTGATGGACAGACAGTAAGCAATGAATATAGCAATTAGCAACCAAAAAAATTGCATCAAGGCCACAGAGGCTGAGGAATGACTGGTGCCCCTCAGAGTGTCTGCAACAGGCTAAATGGCTACATGACATAGGTGATAATTGCAGAAAGAAGCAAAATGTAAAGCAAGTATCAAAAAGCATCATGCTTTGCAAAAACAACATGAGAACAAGCCCTGCGGAGTTCTAGACTCTGTCCTAAGACTATAATAGTGCACAAGTGATTGGATATTGAATGCACGGGACCTGTGTGTCTTGTTGGGGATGGAAGCTTCAGTCAGTCATGCTTTGGAGCCAACAGTGAAGCCACATTGGAGGATGCTTCATGAATTTGGAGTTGTATGGCAGCCAGTAGAGTTGGAGAGATAAATTATAAAACATGGCTCATGAATGCTGAAGCCATGAGGATATTCCTTGCCTTCAGAAATGCTCAGATGCTCTCATCTGTTCAGTCTGAATGTCATAATTTTACGGTCAACATGACAATGACCCCAATACATAATAAACCATATAAAAGCAATATTGCAAATAAACATGTTAGGCACTGCTGCAAAGAAAGGGCACCGCGCAGCCCAGATTTAAATCCCCATTAGCAATGAGAAGTGATCCGAAGCGACAGGGCGCCTTCTAGACTGACTCATCCAACTCCCAGCAGTCTTTCAGGACAGCTCCAGCGAACATGGATGGTATTGGTGTGAATAGTGCTAATTGGTTGGACAGTTGCCAAAGAAGTTGATGACTGCCTGGAGCCAAAGAAGACCCCCACAAACACTAAACACTCTTTAAAAACACATTTGAAGTGTACAAATAATTTTTGGGGCATGATAATTGCAGAAATGGCGGCCTAAAGACTCTGAGTACTGATCGGAACATTTGAGATTTAGTGTTTAGGTGATGTGACAACCACCATTTGATATAAATAGTAATTAAATTTCAAGCCAACACTATTTAATTTAATTCCTATTTTCAAAGTGTTACAATAATTTTGGGCCACTGTATAATCATGAATATACACTCTCCTCTCTTCTACTCTAAAAATTTTATATTCTATATTCTATATATCTTGATATTCTAAGGATGACCGTTATCGGACCTGAAGGGGACACCAAATTGGTCGAAAAGCAAATATAAAATAATAAATAAAAATAGGGGGAAAAAATAATTAAACACCCCCTATATGACTGATATGTGACCTTCTTTTCTTAGAGCCTGAATGCCGATTTTTTTAAATATTTTTTTAAACAAATTAGGAGAAATTATAGGGGAATGATAGAAGGAGAAAGGGAAAGGTAATAACATCTATGGTGGACTGTTGACATGATATCGAAATATGTTTATTATTATGATAACATTTCAACGTTTGTTTTTGTTTGTTTGTTTGATTTTTTTAAAGTCAGAATCAAATTTCTATAATGTAACAAACCATATAAAATAAAATCATGTGCCTCCCCCCTGTGCTGCTACGGGCACTGCTGCTAGTCATTAAACAATTACAGACCAATTTCCTTACTAACAGTTTTCTCCAAAATATTAGAAAAAATAATTTTTACACGCACAACAAAATTTCTGGATGATAACAATATTTTACACGAATCTCAATTTGGGTTTAGGAAAAAACAAAACACAACACACG
>CALNVZ010000174.1:37052259-37068935 GCA_940671915.1 Paracentrotus lividus | reverse complement strand
AATGCCCCCAGCGCTTGGCAACATGTTTACTCTAAATAATGAAATACATCAGTATCCTACCAGGCAAATTAACATTACCCTACCAAGAACGCGTACAGTGCTCACACAAAACACTTTTTATTTACTGCCCCTAAATTTTTGGAATTCTCTACCCAGAGACATGCGTGAGATAAGAAGCATATTTTTATTAAAACACAAACTTAAATTATTATTTGTTATCATCATATAACCACTAATATCACTCTGTTTCTCTAATGACAGACGGATATCACCAAGGATCAAATACACCAAGAGCAAACTTTACTTTTCATTCACACTATATAAAAAAAAAAAAATCATTATCTAAATCTTCGACACCCCCCCCCTTCCCACCCTAGTCCCCTCCGGGTTAATTTTTTTGTCTCTCTAAGTTTGTTGTTTTTCCTTCTTTTTTGATAATAATTGTAAATTATATTTCTTGCCTCATCCCGGCATTGATAGTAACTGGTTGACAGTGCGTGCGCTGTTAGTCAGTTTTTTGTCCGTGTTGGGATGGGCAAGATTATTCAATTAAGATTATTCAATTTATGAATTTATCTTCATGAATATATGTTTCAGTTAAAAAAAAATAAATAAAAAAATTTGCTTACTTTTGTATTCTATTTATATTAAAGGGACCAGCGCCTTACAAGCTTTGCTTCTTGCTGGTTCCTGATTTTTCTTTATAATTGTTTTCTCCTGTTACTTTTTGAACAAAATGTTCTATGTTACATACTGATGTTTTTAATTTGATTATTTATTTTGTTAACTTTTGAAAACATGAAAGAAAATCAATAAAGTAATCTTGAAATCTTGAAATTTGATTGGTTAAAAAAAAAGTCTGTCACTTTGAAACATTATCACAAACGAATCTTTACTCGATGGGTCAATATTTCCGCATATCACATGCATATCGAATGTGGACGGCGTCTTCGCAAGATGTACAAGATCACTATTTATATCAATAATCGTTAGGAACATCAATCTATGTGAATAAAATTCTGATTACAACTTTTAGCACAATGGTGTTATTTTATAGGCTTGCCAAAATGTCTTTCCCCCCAATCTGGTCTGAAGCATTCTACCTACGAAAACTATGATAAAGTTCAATTATTTATTTCATGTCCAGGACTAATTCTCTCGAACAGAATCGACTGACAATTCCATTTTACCGACAGGGAAGTTTTCTTAGGCGAGTCTTTGTGCCCTAAGTAATATTGCATGCAGTTGTCAATCGTCGCTTCCCGCCGTTAGCGCGGGTTTTGTTTTTCAGCTGCGTGCATTTCCACTAAACTCTGATGTAATGTTGCGTTCCCCTCCTCAAATAATGGACGCGTCTTTATGTTAAGATTTAATGTCATACGTTAGATTTACATTTCACGTGGAGTAGAATTGATATGTGTAGTCAATATGTGTAACAACCCCCTGCCAAGTTATTTAAGCTGAATACATTTTTGTTAAACAGTTATGCTATTTTATTCATGATGGAGTTGCCTTTTTGTCAGCTTTTGTTGTTTCAATTTCATCCCCACCCTGGCACAATTCGAAATTTGCATGTTCGCAAACAATGCGCCGTGTTCATCCGAGCGTAAAGACATGCCACACAAAAATGGTACCAGAAGATGCGAGAGGAGTTACTCTTTCAGAATATGTAAAATAATTTTGGGTCTATAAATTTGTTTTCTTTTTATTGACATTTTTATAGGTGTAAAGTTTTTTTTTCGACTCACTCGGTATATTATTCGTGTGTAAAGTATCAGTTCATAAGTTTCATAAGTTTCATCTTTATTGTCCACATATTAATGGAAAATTGGTTTGGTTTACATGGTATATAACAAAATAGAAAAACACACATTAATAAGCAATAGATAAAACATACAGTAACAGTCTGAGTTATATAGGGTGCATCTTTATGGTCAGGTCAGAACGTTGGCAACGCTGGATCATCCAAATAATCTTTCTCTAACCAATAACTATACCATGGCAACATCAATATTCAAATTCCTTGTACCTGATGTAATCAGGCAAGAAGTACTGCTTACTGCGCCCAAAACCATTCTGGTTTGTAGGGGCATTACTTGAGAAGACGGCTTTGGAACACTCTGTAATGTTGTCAGTCTATTTTTCCTTCAGTGTCAACTGATTGAAATAATTTTCTCGGCTTGCCTTGAAGAGGCACTGCTACTTTATTGTAGGCCTACAATGCAGTTGTTGGATCGACTGTAACAACTTTCGCTATGTTATAGTTCTTCATTGTCGTCCACAAAGCGTCATGCCACACATGGTCGAAGGCCTTTTTATTTTAAAGTCGATGGAGAAGTGGAAAATATCTTGTAGGTTCGTTGGCTGTACTTTTCACACAGAACTCTGATATTGAATATTTGCATTGTTGTGCTTTTCCCACTTCGGAATCCAGCTTGTTCTTCTGCAATAACCTCCTCTGCATGAGGGCTTAGACGGCTCAGTAACACTCTTACTTTACTTGCATGATCAATCAGCCTAAATAGTTTTATACAACAGTTCGTAAGTACAATGTGCAAATCTCTACAGCGGATTTCGTAGCAAAGCAAAGAATTCTACATCGAATGTACATTTTTGTTAACTTTGTTATCATTTCGTCAGTTTGGAAATTGTAGTTTTTTCAGACACACAGGTACGACGATAGGGACAGAAGGCAAAAAGATTTGTCAATACCTTTTCAACAGAATGACAGAAATTGGCTAACGCCTAAGATACGTTGCACGCACGTGCGACGTAGCCTACGATCAGTTTAGACCACCGCATTAGGTACATCCGAAGTCACAGACGCCTCCATAATAGAAAAGTAATATTCTCCGCTCTTTTGTCATATTTTTTTGTGTAAATAAATTTTTAAGACGATGGTTTTGGATTGTGTTTCCATGTACAGGTCAGATGTTTGCAACAACGATTTTTCTCACATACATCAGGCAGGTAGGGGCTGGCTTCTTATCGAAATCTGCATTCTTACTCCAATCATCTTCATGACAACAGCTCTCAATATCCGGATGTTGCACATATCACTCAAGCTGTCCAAGCGCCACGTCGCTCCACGCCCTCTACGCTGTTCATCACCCAAACCCTCTGAACCGCAGTCCCCTTCCACAACTACTGGTAGCACCGCATCATCTTCATCTCCATCTCCTTCTTCCTCATCTTCTTCTTCTCTTCTTCCATTCTCATTACCTCCTTCTTCCCCTTCTCCTTTACCTCTCTTAACTCCTCATCAACTTCCTTCTTCTTCTCCCCTTGCTCTTCCTCGTCCCCTTCAATGCCCCCTTCCCTCACCCCCATCTCACATTTCACCCTCTTTCACCGATAATGTAGACCCTCAACCTATCAACAACGCAAAAGTTATCTCTTCCTCTCTTTCATACATCCAAGAGGATACCACTCCTATCCATCTTACCCCCTTATCATCTCCTCCACCTCCTAAACACTTGGGACTTTCATCATCCATCCATCATCCTCCTCCTCCTGAATGGAAGAAGACCCATCCTCACGTCACAACTCGTTTCCAGCTCCAACGAAGCGATCGTAAGGCTATTCGAACCATCGCGGTGATTACAGCTACATTTTACGTCATATGGGTACCTCTTCTTGCTTATGATATCCTAAACTATATTGAAGCTGACATAGGATACTTTGTGTCTGCAGTCAAACTGATTCTCATGGCGAGTACATGGTGGAATACATTGCTTTACATCGGCACTGATAAGAAGTTCAGAAACCACGTTTATCAGTGTGTTAGAAGGCAGATCGGTCCTTGTAAATCCAAAAAGAAGCAGGTAATGTAAGCGGGTTATATCATCAACCGTTTGCAGTTCCCAACGGGTTTTTGAATGAATAAAAGAAAGAGAAACCGAGTTAAATTGACTTTCATATGTCATAGGTCGATGTGCAAAGCAGAAAGTAATACATAATTTTATTTTTAGAACATACCGTATATTATACAAGCAAGTATCTTAATGTTGTGTGTGTTGTGCTGTTTTTTTTTTTATAAAATAAAATCGTATACCGGTTTTCTGTAATCATGGTAATTAGAGTTTTAATTATTCTTTAATTATGTTTGTATATTATATTACCAATGCTGTGTCGGTGTCAGGTTCAGCCTCTCATTACATCATTGCATCTTATCATTTAGTATGCAATTATTATCATAATTATATAAAACCTCATATTAATTCTAGTTGTAAACTTAATTGATAGAGGGTGCTACACTCTAAAAAAAATGAGTAAAATCTTACCCAATATTGAGCAAAAAGGTAACTCGCGTGAAATTGAGTAAAAAATATTACTCATGCGGTTGAGCTAAATGTTACTGAGTAAAAAATTACTCATGCGGTTGAGCTAAATGTTACTCAGAAAAGAGTAACTTTTAGTCATCTATGTATCATTCCTAATCCTAGCTTCGAAAGGAGTAAACCATTAACCATTAGTTTACTCATTTTCTTGCGAGTTACCTTTTGACTCTGTTAAGAGTAAACAAAATTTACTCCGTTGGGAGTAAAGCATTAGTTTACTCCGTTGGGAGTAAAGCATTAGTTTACTCATTTTCTTGCGAGTTACCTTTTTTTTTTTTACAGTGTACCATTCTACTCAAAGCTAACGCGTCCATAGACTTTTGCAAGGTTTTTCACTTTATTTTCTTTATTGTGACGAGCAACTACCTTTTCAAAGAAATGTTCACTCTGAAGAAGTACGCTAAGAGTCTGAATTTTTCAAAAATATGAATAACGTATTGCAAAGGAAAGAAAAAGTCCTGTCACTTTTGTCAATTCGAAAGCGTAGTCAGATCAAATTCATGTGCAATATGGTATATTTTGCTCTCAAATTAGCTCATGCAATGCATAGTTTTGATCCTTGATGCCGCATTATTCTATTATAGCTTATTGTTCACATGGCAATTAAAAGCTTGAATTCTCAGCTTTCCGGAGATGGTACATTAATTCTAATTCACTAAAAAAAAGTCCTGTCATTTTGAACAATTTGATCAATTTCTTTCATCTTCCCGAGTTGTTTGCTCAAAGGAACGGACAATACCATTCCACTGCAGGGTGTCCTCTTACGCGAGATTTTGTTAGGAAATTATTGATAGTTGCAGCTAGGTGTATAAATATCAGGGCCGCTCAGCCGTATTTCCAACGTCACTTTGTTGCGTCTCCCCTCATCAATAATGGACGCGCCTTGTTTAATGCCACACATAGGTATACGTCATGATACGTTAACTTTACATTTTACATAGAGTAGAATTAATATGGAACATTAAATCATATTTTGACCTCAATAATTTGGGTGCTTGATGATTCAGTGCTTTAGACTGTCATTTACATCATGTACAAGTGATTCTTTGTTGAGAGATTAGCCC
The DNA here is from genome assembly GCA_940671915.1 of Paracentrotus lividus. Classification (NCBI taxonomy): domain Eukaryota; kingdom Metazoa; phylum Echinodermata; class Echinoidea; order Camarodonta; family Echinidae; genus Paracentrotus; species Paracentrotus lividus. Next base: position 37,063,531 of record CALNVZ010000174.1, on the reverse strand, counting down.
CTCACTACGTTATTACGATTGGATAAATTTAGTTAAAAGGATGATTTAAGTACTTATATCAATGATATTGAAGGTATATTATGATTTCATAAATAAAACAAATCAAATCAAATAAAAAGCAGCTTCATTATGTACAGTTTTTGTCATGTTTTTTCGTACTGAAATGTCTGTCTTGATGAGGAATGTATACTGATTTTGTGGAATTTCGGTTATTCAGCTTGACATGCAAAAGGCTATAACAAAAGCGACATTTAATGAATAACTCTGTCGTGTAATATATATATATGTATTTTCTATATGATATAAATTTTATTGAGAATCACAATGGCGTATATAAGACATGTTAGACAATAAAAGATCAAAGCTGTACATGTATAAATAAAATAAAGATAATGAGAGAAAACACACAAACAAACAACCATACAAGAAAGACTACTTTACACATTCTTTAAATCATAAAGCAAGTTCTGATTCCTATCAACAAACTTCATTAAAAAAGTGAATGAAATGATTGTGTTTTTCCTGCAAATGACGTTACATAAAAGTTATATTTATATAATGTATATACTTAAAGAATATTTCAATATTTCCTTTTACGAACTTGTAGAATCTTCGGACCATCTTATTCAATCCAGCAGATGATTTCTTAAATATATTGTTACATAACTGTTATATGTTTAATGGCATACGTAGCATTGATTTAGTACTGCATCTAAATTGAAGAAGGAATTTTCCAAAATTTTGTTTCTTTTCTGTTTTTCATTATTACATGACTTTTTATGAATTGTGAGCGGTTTCTATGATTTCGAGATTGAGGTTTTTTTTTTATAAGCATTAAACCTATTATTAGGGCACTGAACCCCCGTAATGTGCATTCATCATCGGAAGAAAATCACGGCTACAACCACAATATCCACATTTTGCCTGATCATGAAAAAAAGAACAACGAAGCAAGAATAGTTAAATCTGCATCGAAGGATGTACATTTTGATTTTAAACACGATTCTGAAAGTTGACTGACTTTTTAAGTTTCTAAATATGGATGTAGAGTCTATTTACGTTTTAAAGTAAAATTTTATAGGACAAGAGCACTGAAAAGCAATTATGTAGATACCGTTTTTGTTAATCATTGGGAAATGATTGAAAAGTATGACTAGAATTTTTTGAAATCGAGGCCTTGCAAAATCACATTAGCCATTTTTCCTGCTCATCAAATAAAATGTAGTCTGAGGCCTCATAGGAGTTATAAAACACACACACACACCCATCCACATACACACACACACACACACACACACACACACACACACACACACACATACGAAAATACACGCATTTAGCAATTTTGATCCTAAATAGCTATACAGTTTTTGTTTGTATAAAGCTGATATTTGTTCATTTCAAACCTGAAGGATTAAATATTTTGTTGAAATAAAATGTATAACGTTTTACCATTTCTCTTCTTTCTCCATGGTTTTACCATATATTTACCCCAAAATGAATTTAAAAAATTGTTAGTGATGTTCCATTAGCCCAGTCCTCAAAACATGACACTTTCAAAATCTACAGATATTGTCAAGTCCATTTTATCTACAAATATAATGCCTGAGAAATTTTCTATTTCAATCTTTTATGTTCAATGTATCAAATAATATCTGTAAGAGCATTTTTATTCTAAAGGGAAAAATAATTTTAACAAAATATTCGTTTCACTGGAGAAACTTAAATTCATATACAAACCATGCATTTCAATAATCCATGCATATTTTCCTCTTGGTAATGACTCTGGAATTCTTAACTCAAACAATGAATACATTTTGTGAAGACATGGGCTGCTTAGGCCAAAACTTGGTAAAATGCACTGTGATACAATTTTTTTCAGAGCCCAAGTTCTCAGTCATCTGTGACATCACAAATGTAAATTTGATATCAATAAACAGACTATTAGTTACTTTTAACATGACCTCTAAATCAAGGTTCATATTAATTAAAAATTCTTTCTTATTAATCATATTACGATATTCTCAAAATTGGGCATTTATTTCTGGGACACACTGTGTATGTAAATATTGTCTCGATATTGCGACCCGATCGATCAATTTTGATACTTTCAAGGAGTGATATTTCTTCCACCAGGTTCGTGTCAATTCTTTCGGTTCTATTTTTATTTTTAGAAGGAATCTTGAAACACATTATATCAACGATGTAAAGCTTGAAATAGAATATCGGGCTGAATTTATAATGGAATTGTTACTGTTTGACAATACCTCGTGACAAAAAAGAGAGAAGTATATGTATCCGTAAATTATTTAAAAAAACAACAATACCATTGGGTATTGCAGTTAAATTTCCAGAACATGCCTTGTAAATCCTAGATCACCCTGAGGCCTGTACTGTAAGGCGAGTAGATAACGATCGTTTTGCCCATTCGTGCAGTTCGTACAAAATTTTTATTTTTATTTTTACAAACCGGGATAAGGGTCTTGAACGGATTGTGATAATGCTCTAGTCACAATTTTGTAATGGCACTGGGTAATTTTCGCTTATTTGAAATGCAGTGGGAAATAGGCGGGGGAAAATAGAATAAAGAAAAAGATTTTAAGAAACCCTTTAAAATTTTTGGATACTCTTAATCTTAATAAGTTTTTTTTAAAAGACTCTACAGAGTGGACTTTGCAATATACATGATACACAAATTACATAGGCCTATAGTACCAACAAATTATACCTTTTCATGAATACAAAGTATGTGTAAGGTTAAAGAAGCTTTCTTTTATCTTAAGCTTTTTTTAAATAAGATTTACGCTTACCTATCACGAATAATGATAAATTGGCAATCATGCCAAGAAATAATAACCTCTTTGTCTCCCTCTATTGTCCATTGAATGTCCGAATAAACTTATACTTATCTTATATCAAACGGATGCTATCCCTAATAAATGAATGTATAAATAAATAAACCAACAAACAAAAAATACTAATAAATTCATAAATAAACAAACAAACATACAAATTAACAAATAAAACTCAAACCAAAAACAACAACAAAATCTAGAAAGAAAGAGAAATGAAAGGCACAAAATACCAAAATAAAATGAATAGCGTTAGATATGCCTATAAAGAGGGGCGAGGGAACCCATTAGATTTGTGCCATGTGATATACGATCAATCTTACGATTAGTATCAATCGTAAACCGTGTAGTAAGAGTTAAAATCGACCGTAAGATTGATTGTATCTCTATTATGTTACTAAGCACAAGTCCCATTAAGCTCCCAAATGATTTATTCCGATAATCATTTTCAAAATCTACACTGTTAAAAATTGCTGTAGCTTTTACAGTAAATTACTGGCAACTTTGTTGCACCAGTATATTTGATGGTAGTTTCCTGTATCTTGTGGGAATTTATAGTAATTTACCATTGAAAGTAGATTACTTTAAGAGACAATTACAGTAAATTACCGTGCAACAGAGTTGCCAGTAATTTACTGTAAAAAGCTACAGCAATTTTTAACAGTGTACCCCTTTAGTCAAATAAAGCATTTGCCAGAATAAAAAAAAAAAGAAAAAAGGAAATAAATGAAGTTAAATTAATAAATGAATGAACAAAAACTAATAAAATAATTATAAAGATAATGATAAAAATGATGTTGATGATGGGTAAGTGATAAACGAGTTCCGGGTTCTTTAGACAGTCTATCACTAATTAATTAATTATGTTACAAGTTATAAACATGAGTAGGCATATTATGTATCTTAAAGGAACCAAACTTTTCTTATCAAGAAGATTTATAATCAAAGCTAATAAAATATAAGTAGGATCGTAAAAATGTGAAAGAAATTCGAAAAAATCAAGATAAATAATGTATGAGTGTTTTCTCGACAACATACTTTGTAGAAGAACAATAAAAGCATGTGAAAAATAAGAATATGTGAAATTCTGTGTGCAAAACGTTGCTACAATTTTTTTTAAATACTTATAGTATGGTAGTGTCAAAAAAAAAAGGCATATGAATATAATTATCTTTTATTCGATTACGAACAATTTTTTGCTGATCTGTTTTTTTTTAAATTATTATCTTTGATTTAAAAACTGCAGAATTGGGTTTTTTTAAGGATCACAGAGTACATCAACTTACACAAAAAATGTCATTATGTTAAAAAAAATATATACATATAATCATTCACTGTGAGTTAAATAGCACCAAGATGCAAACAACACTTTGAGTACAGTGAGGATATGATGCCATTATCCTAGGACACAAATAAATTTCTACATACAGACAATTAAAGAACATATTGAACGTTGTAGGCCTATACAGGACATGGTTTTAGGCCAAGATCACCCTTCAGGATACAATCCTATACAATGACTAAGAAGGCATATCTCTCTGGCTTACAGTGCCTGATATATGTCTAATCTCTCTGCACATTTGATTGCATAAGTTATTGTGAAGAAAAGGCCTCCTTGTAATAGATGAAAATAACTTTGCAAGATACTTGATCAGAATGATAGAATCCATGATCCATTCAGCTTCCAAAAAAATTTCCATGGCAATCGACACATTTCACACTTAATAATGTAACATCAATCTAATATAGGATTATAGTTATACAATTCAGGTGCATTTGTCTTTAAATTCGTACAATCATGGTATTTTATAAGATTTCATGATATTGCTATTGTCCGTCATAACTTCGTAACGGCATGCAAGGGACTATTTGCTCCATCTTCATAGTCTTTGCACAAGTCGCAGGCACTATGTGAATCCAATCTGCAAGAGTGCGAGTGTTCAACTTGAGCTGATGTCATACCACCATCACTTGTGACGTCACTCGTAACACTTCCTCGATTATGTACAAACCCTCTCTCAGTACTTTCCCCCTTTTCTACTTGAAAATCAAGTTTGTCGTTTGTTCCACAATCAGTTTCATTATCATCATCATCAAGTTCAAATACGGGATTTATTTCTCCATAAGACACATCGTGATCGCTGTCACACATTAATGTCGACGACGAGGGTTTTCTGGGTGAGGGCGTCTTTCGATGAGGATGAACGAAGACTTTGATTTGGGATGTCTCTTTTCCATCAGTTATCAAAGCTTTATCATAATCGCAACCATCTTTATCGATGGATAACCCGTGATCGTCGTAGAGTGGGTCATTGAACCTATGAGATTGTATATAAGGTGAATGACCTCCATTGGTGTGAACTATGATATTCGGGGTCAATGACAACTCCTCGTGAAAGTCAGGTGACTTGCCATTGTTTTCTAAAATAGATTTCCGTGATCTATGGAGAGCAAAAAAGGAGAAAAAGACAAGTAATCAACAATGAGTAAAAAAAAAAAATTCCAATCACAAAAATTGTGATAAGAAGTTGGAAATAATTCATAATAAATATTTGTTTTGCTTTTATAAATATATACATGAATATAACACTTTCCATCGTCCTCCTCACCACAATGAATTTTGATATCGGAAGCAAGGCATTAATTACATCAATGAGATATTCTTAAGTTGAGATTCCAGTTATCTCCATTTGCGGTTCTTCCTGGATGAAGTATCGTTGCATAATCGACATTGCGTTGACCTTAATGATATACAGTGTGTCCCACAAAAAATGCTAATGGCACTTTAGATGGGTATAATATTAAAATTACAAAACTATATCGTTTATAACTCTACACCCGTAAAGCACCATTCGTTTTCTACAACTGGATGAAATTTAATGTGATATGGTCCAATAATCACAAAGATATGAACATTTTTTCATCACACATCAGGAAACCTCTCCCTCCAAGTTTGTATTCAGTACTACCGGGTATATCGAATTAAAAAAAATCTAAGTTTGATCATTAATAATTCGAAAAATATTTCAGTAGTATTTTAATATGAAATTTATATCACTGTAAAGTGCAACTCATTAACATTCTAATGATATGTCCTCCAGCTCACCAATATTACGCATCGCTGAACCTTATTGTTCTGAAAAGGTCTTTCAAAATTGTGAGTGCTTCACTTTCACGCTCATTGATGATCAAAGTTGGGATTCCTCTTAGTATTTTGAATAACGCATCTGCAAGGAGCACGAAAGTGAACACTCACAATTTTGCAAGACTTTTTCAGAACAATGGGGTTCAGCGATGCGTGGTATTGGTGAGCTGAGAGACATATCATTAGAATGGTAATGAGTTGCAATTTACAGTGATATAAACCTCATAATCACTACTCAAATATTTTTCAAATTATTAATGATCAAACTTGGGTTTCTTTTATTTGATATACCCGGTACTACTGAATACAAACTTGGAGGGAGAGGTTTCCTGATGTGTGATGAAAAATTGCTCATATCTTTGTAATTATTGGACCATATCACATAAAATTTGATCCATTTGCAGGAAATGAGTAGTAGTTTACTCGTGTAGAGTTGTAATTAATATGATATTGTAATTTTAATATTATACCCATCTAAAGTACCATTAGCTTTTTTTTGGGGACACACTGTATTCTGATATCGCATACACCACATTGGTATCTTTTTACACTGAAGATTTCATTTTTGTAAAAAGTTGTTTTTAATTAATGGAGAAGAAAAAACACCAAACAAAACAACATAGCAGTGAAGGTTTAACAAAAAAAATCGATAAAGCAAAGGATACGCCCCCTCCCCCCCAAAAAAAAACAAAATAAAAAACAAAACAAAACAAAGCAAAACTAAACAAAAACAAACGAAATTTTGATTTATGAGGTTGGGACTTGCGAATCGCTCTCTGAAATGTTGCAGTCTCATGTAAAATATTAAAAGAAATTGTAAATTATTTTACCTGCGCATTCGAAATATTATGAGACAGGTGTTTATACATACTGTAAAAAAATATTTGTATTTTTACAGCAAATCTGCTGTCAGCAGAGGCGCCATTAAAAATGTAATTTAAAAAACACTTTTGTTGTAAATTTCTCCTGCAAATAATTACATGAGAAATACAAAATATACATCAGGAGTAACACATTTGTTCCGTTTTACCCAAATAAGCTTTAGAACTCTAATGATTTTTTTCCTTCTCTTTTATAAATTCTTAGAGGTGAAATTTAACGCAAAATTGTTTTTTAAATTACATTTCTGTATGACGATTCTGCTGACATCACTTTGCTGTATTTTTTCCGTTTTTTTTTTTTTTTTTTTTTTTTTTTTTTTTTTTTTTTTTTTTTTTTTTTTTTTTTTTTTTTTTTACAGTGCATGCCTCTATCGAATTCCTTTATCATGTATTATGAAAGTGGGAAATTTATGGAATTCACCATTTCACCATACACAACATATGGGAGAGCATTGACGTCATAAAATAAAAACTTTAAAATCCAATAATTTATGAGTCTTTATTATCGGTATTTCTTCAAACCTTCACAAATATGTTATTTGAATTCGAGGCATATTTTTTGTCCTACAGGTGCCCGTTTCTCGAAACCATCATTAGTCTAAGTTCTTGGACAACCCATAGGGACTCGTGTTGTAGAATTAACACGCGTTTCAATGAGTTGTCCATGAACTTATACTTATGACGGTTTCGAGAAACGGGCCCCTGGTACGTGTGTCACATCGCGATCGTATGTAGATGTGAAGGTACCAGACCTACCTTCTCAGAGCGGCTGTATCATTGGATGTATGTAATCCTATAGAACGGGCTGATAGAGGAAGAAGAATATCCTTCTTACGATGTTCCTGGCATCTTTTATATCCAGCCAACATAAGGAGAAGAAGAGATCCTATAACCAGGCAAGGCATAATGATCAGAATAGATGAGTCGCTCTGTATCGTAACGATTATGTTGTAGGAACCTGAACCAGCATTTCTTGATTCTGCAAAAGGGAATAAAAACAAAGCGGAATCAAGAACATGTACCTTCAAAAGTTTCTTATTAACATGCATATAAAAATATGATGATATTAAGAGAGAGACAGAGAGAGAGAGAGAGAGAAAGAGATAGATAGATAGAGAGAGATAGACAGAAGAGAGAGAGAGAGAGAGAGAGAGACTGTGTGTGTGTGTGTGTGTGTGTGTGTGTGAGATAGTCGAATGGAGAAAAAAGTCATGAAAAGGTGCCCGAGATACATAAATACATTGTTATGAATGAAATAAAGAATTCAAAGAAGCATTTCAAGTTTGAAAAAGACTAAATTGGAGAATTAGATATTATCAAAAAGTGATGAATTTCAGGGGAAAGGGCAACCAACTTGACAGATGGTATAAAAACAAATTATTGTGCTGAATCATGAATATAAATAGAAAATTACAACAGCCGCAAACTGCCACTTAATCACTTCAACGTGAATCTAATTCTCTCTTTAAAATAGGGTTATTAAATAACAGGAGTAAGCAAAATTAAAATCTTGTATTCCCATTTTCTCAAGTAGTGTCAATTGAAAACGCATAACATGGGTCAATTATTATTATTGTAATAACATTCTATACAGCGCTTTGAGCAGATTAACTGGAAAAGTGCTCCATAAATAGCCAGATATTATTATGATTAGTATTATTGTTGTAATCAAGTGTAAGGACTTTTTCGATTGAAACTTATAATTCTGAATATGTTTATTAAATAACATTGGCAACATATGAAACCAAAACAGACACTTGAGTCAAGACTAATTTTGGAAACTCGTATATATATGTAATTAAACATTCTTAAAGAAAAGGAAAAAAAAACAACAAAAACAAGGCAAAAAAAAAAACCAAAACAAACAACAAACAAACAAACAAACAAAAAAAAAAAAAAAAAAAAAACGCCGAAGGTAGCCATCAAACAATTGAACATTGATTTTCGTGAGTGAAAAATGTTAAAGAATATATATATATTTATATATATATTTTCAAACGTTGGCACATGTTTGCATTATTTAAGTGTTTTTGCAATGCGTAGATTTGAGGCTTTTAGATTATTAATTTTAAAGTAAAATTGCGTGTTTATTTTATTTTAATGACAACTTCAGAGTTTGTAAACTTGTATTTGTCAATGAATGCCTTTAAATGTTGAAAACTAGTGCCTTTTTTTAAAACTCTGTAAACGAAGATTGATCGATTGAATAACTTGACAATAATTGAAAGCCACCCACATCAACAGTCTAATGGCATTACAATGCCAAATAAAAAGTGGAGCTAACATATGCAGGTTGTTATCATTCGTCAAACATTATTTTGTACTGCGTAAAAAACCATAGACGAAGGACAATCTATTTTACATCTTACCTTGAATACATTATAGCGAGGTAAAAGTACTATGCTGGATATCTCTTATGCTGTACCTTCCTGTAAATGTACATGTTTTTATGAATGCAAGGCCAGCTGTGATATCCTCTGTATATGATTTTTATGGAATTTACCATACTTTTGTTATTTAAACATTTTAAACAATGTAAAAAGAACTAATTTTGTCAAGATTAACGTTGTATAGTCCACATGTTAATGAATTCAATAGGCACAATAGGCCTACGTTTTTCGTCATAATGAATTAAGATAAATAGTATGTTATAAAATTTGATCTGTATTATTCTGTCAAGTTAAATATTCATGAAGGTGTTTACGGCTTCATTTAAAACCTTATAAAACCGCAACTCAATGCCTGACGGGGGTCCTACCATGCTAATCACTATTCAGACCTTTAAATACTGAAGATATTTTTCGAAGTATTAATATTTTATTTATAAGGAAGGGAAGGGGTTTATTTAGTACAGGGGTATTAATTCCCGCTATTGATATTTTGCCCAATTGTCCTTAAAATCACTAAAGAACAGAGGCATCTTTCAATTCAAATATATTCAAAACATTTTTATTTTCTTTTTTTACTTTTCGGTGAGGGCCATGTGGTGCATTAATCAATAACATGTAGGCTTGTATCCTTAGGCAATGTCAATCTTGGAAAAAGTGAAATATATTTTGTATGTGTTCAAGACACATTTACAAGATTGAAGAAATATCTGTCTGACAATATGATTCAAGTTCGCTTCTGATACCGTTGGGGCATGGTCTAGAGTTAAAGCGTTGCCTTTCCCCTCGGAGGAAAGTATCATCGGGAAGTACCGTTCATGACGACTTTGTACTCTGGTGACAACATGCTCGTTCAAACGTCTAACAGCGGAAAGACATTACCGTTAATCTACAATCATAAATGATTGGGAGTGCATTAATATCTCATCGGTTTAATGGATCATAAATTCGGTGATGATGGTAACTCATGACAGCCCTGATTATTATCAGTCCACATTTGACATTGATCGTCAGCGTTTCGAAAATTTGTGTTATCATAAATTAAAAGAATATGTATGTCACTATGTTTGGCATTTTATTGTATAACTTATACATTCATCCTATATAGCCTACAATATGTACACCTATGTAAACATGATAATTATCAAAGAGTTTTAACTTACGTTCGTATGATTTGAGACTAAAAGGACTTCATTACGTCTAGCACAATAAAGCTAAAGGTGCCCTCACACTACGGCGTGTTGAGCTAACGTTTGACCAGCGTTCTTTGAATTTGGTGTGTACGTTCGAAAACGTTGCTACTCGTTAACCATACGCAATTAGTCGTTGTCTGAACGCAAATGTACGCTGAGATAAATTCATAATTTATTACACGTTCACAGTTTTTAGCGTTTTCTAGCGCGTAACAACGCACTTATCAATAGGTTCTGTATGCGCTGGGCATTAGCAGTGTGAACGTTATGCGCATTGGATGTTCGTTCCCTTGTCGTTCTCTATTCGTTCCCTCGTCGTTCTCTGGTCGTCCAAACGCGTCTAATCTATCTCGGGAAGTTTTTTTTTCAAGTATGGTTTATTACTATTCTTTTCATTTTTCAATCAATATCTTTGAATGCATCGATTTTTTTCTTCCTCGATTAAAATTTAAAAAAAAATAACAATGATATCAAATCTTCCTATTATGTCGGAGAAGAGATTATGGGATAATCAATCGACATGTAATTCAATTAACTGTGGTCTCTTAATCTTTATTTCATTTTGGAATTAGCTACATTATATGATGTTGTATTATCAATAATACTTGAATGCTGCGAGCGCCTTTCAGAGTCGCCTCACTAAGTCTGGAAAGTTAGTTAACATTAAAAGCCCTTATAAACACCGAGTAGGATACATGTATAAAGTGATACATAAATGTAACTGTTATTAGTAATACTCTATCATGCCATGAAGTATGTTTAGAAAGATTTTCGTCAAGTGGTATTTATGTAATTTAAGAAACAAACCTTCATA
>CALNVZ010000174.1:37013389-37050014 GCA_940671915.1 Paracentrotus lividus | reverse complement strand
CTTAATGAACAACAGTGTAAATTCTGCTGGTGTTCTTTTGAACTTCGTATGTTTAAGGTAATAAATTGCTCCAAAATGATAAATAAAATACAGAAATACCAAATTTTAGTTAACATTTAAAAGTGTTTAGATACGTTTATACCTTGATATTCACAGAAAACAATTACATGTATATTTCAAGTCCAAAATGTTTATATTTCATGATACCGAATAGTTACTTTACAAGTAAAAAATAGCACTTAAACAGGGAGGGAAAACTACTGAGCACAAACAGAATAAGCTTTAATCCATATGAAAACGTGAACAATCAAAAAGGACAGTGTTATTTTATACCAAACACGCACAGTTCCACTACAGTGCACTAACGACCAGAAAGAATCTTACGGGAAAATATGGTGTAGTACTGGTATAGACTCTCTCTACGTCTGACCGTCGATATCGCGATAACAATTGCCCTGAATAAAGACCGTGTAAAAGGAGAGTGCAAGCTGTTGCAGTCAGGATCGAAGTATTTTTATCATGATATTTTTTTTTATGATATCAAAAACGCGGGGGAAAATATTGACCAATCACAAAAGAAGTTAAAATCATGGAAAGAGAAATTAATATATTTACTTCACTCAGGCTAACTAGGAATCGCACATCATGCGCTGCTGATTTTACAGAAAGCTTTTAGTGACTGCTGTTTGACCAAATATCATTTTCACACAGAAAAAACGACCCAAAATGACTAAAATGGGAGATTTTAAAGCTCAAAACGCGAGGGTTTAGGGGTAAAAAAATTTCTTCCCAAGGTTTTATCTTGTTTATATTATACATTAACCCTCATTAAACCTGTGTAACTAAGTAAATGATCTTCTCGATTTTTTTTTATTCCAGTATATTCAACAAAACTCCCGTTTTTCGGGCATTCCTTCCATTGACAATCGGTGCGTGAAAAATGGTTTTCCTAGAAAGAACCCCCAACGTTTTCATATATTATACGATGACACAAAGCGCCCCCATTGGTGACATAAGGATATTGAAGGTAAAAAACATACGCCCCATTTGGTGACATGAGGAAATTGAGTAAAAAAACATATAAACAAAAGTTCTGCGTTGGTTGGACGCACTTCGAACGATGAAGGGAACGTTCATCCAAAAGAAACGTAAACGATCAAGTAGCGGATGCCCAGCGCTTTCAAAGCGTCTTTATAAAGAACGCTGTTACACGCCAAAAATTTTGAACATGTTCAAAATCAAAAATTACCTCAGCGTTCCTCTGCGTTTCTTTGCGATGATATTTACCAACGAATAGCAAACGCTTTCCTACGTTTGCCAAGCGATTTCGAACGACAGTCGCGCTCAGATGAACGTACCGAAATGCAATTAAACATTCCACGAAGTCGGGCAGTCGTTACTCAATTACGCACATGTTTGGCGTTTCCTAACGTTCTTAGACACGTCCAAACACGCTAGACATAAGTTGGACATCGCTGTTCAGTCGTTGCTAACGCTAGGCAATCGTTAGGTGGACGCTAAGCGCGCGTAGTCATCGTTACCCTGACGCTATTTATTCGCTTCTCAGTCGTTTAGAGGTCATTAAAAATTCCATTTTGGACAGGGAAAATGGAGCGTTCTTGAGCGTATTTTGGACATAGTCAAATTTCGAGTGAAAATCGTGAACGCTAGACACACGTTACCTCAACACGCTTTAGTGTGAGGGCACCATAAACAACAGAGGATAAAAAAATGTTGTCTTGGAAGAAAATGCCAGAAGCGAGGAGTTTGGTGGAATCATAGACGAGCTTGTGATTAAGGTAGGGTTGCATGATTGATTATCAGTAATCATTAATCTATTTTGCTAATATTTTATAGAGCGACAAAAACATTTACCAGTGGCGGGTCCATGCAAGGGCGCAGGGGGACGCATCCCCTATAATTCTAAACCGCCCGTTAGTACTGTACATATTAAAATCGGAGAATTTCGGCGGCGACCCCTATTTGCAAATCCTGGATTCGCCACTGTTTTATTAATTGGTATAGGCCTAAAGCTCTATCAACTTGAACCACACCTTGTACATCCTGTCTATATGTTTTCATTCAGCTTTGTAAATGTGAGTCACAATCTAAACCTATCGGTTACCACACCCAAGTATAATCAAACAGGACAAAAATTGGTAGGTTTCCTTGATTTGTCAATTAAAACTTATGTGTGGGCGGGACGACTTATGTCCAAGCATGGATAAGACGTACAAACTCGGTTGTGGAACCTCAACCTGATTTATTCTACCAGTACTGAGAGAGCTGATTAGGCTTAAGAGCGGTTTTTTTTTTTTTTTTTTTTTTTAAAGGTTGAACGTTCGAAACCAGACGTAGCGTAGTAATATTGCATTGCCAAGCCCTCCTCTGCTGGAAAGATCACACAGTGTGACGTGAATGAAAATGATAAAACGCAGGAATTCAAAAGTGTAAACATGCATTATGGGATACTGCGAGTGTTCTGTCCAGTAGGGTTTAGATATAAACAAAAATTGTGTAATTAATATTATTCGTACTGTAATTAATAATAATATTATATGCTTTGCGTACAAGGAGAAACAGTATTTATTTGAGGAATAGTCAGGTTTGATATTCCGTACTATAGGATTGAGTTTTGAAAACAAAGAGAATTGAAGACTTGGCTTCAGAAGGCATTTTTTTAAATTTTTTTATTTATTTATTTTTTTTGCATTATGGCGGTTGTGGTTAAATTGTACTATTTTCATAATCTTTCTTGTTTTCTAAAGCAGTTTGAGACATCGAAAATATGAAATTTGACAGCTCCTCTACCAATAACACGTATGAGATGATTTTTAAAAGACGTTCAATTCCTGAAATAACTTTCTAAATTCGATCAAATGTAATCATGCAGAATCGTTTGCATTCTCTGCCGCCCAACCCATTGGGTTGACGGGCCTGTTTTTTTTTTGTTGTGTTGATGTTCTTCAATAATAAAGACATGATTAATCATCAATGTCACTAAACCATACTTTGTAAACTATGCGTTAATTCAATTATGAACATGATGAATGAAAGGAAAATCAGTGGGTAAAGACAAAACAAAGAGAGAGAGAGAGAGAGAGAGAGAGAGGTAGACTGTGCGCTTGTGATGAGTAACAAAATAAAGGGAGGAGATATTAGGCGGGAAACATTGAGGGCTACAATCGAATACATGTACCAACCATTTTGATATAATTATCCGTTATGATTCAATAAGCTAGTGACTGTCCCATATTTTAGGTCTACACAGTGTAATTATCGGAATATGTAGGTCAGACCCATCAGACCAAAACATCTAAATTACGGGTATAATTAAATATAATTCACTCTCCTTGTAGTTTCCACGCCATGTGTTTCATTTAATATATAAGTTTGGGTTTGGAACGGTTCACGATATACACTGTCCGTCATAAAGGTGGAATATTTCTTTTTGCCGCTATAGCGACATGATTTTGCTCCAGCTTTAATTTCTTGAATATATTTGTCCCTGTTTTTATTTTTCGGGACTCTGGCCATATCTGGGACATTCTCCCATCCCTTCACGTGGACCTTTTTCAAAAAAAAGTTTTGTCAACCCCCATGATGCCCATTTTTGTCATTTTTTCTCATTTTGGGGCCCCTTTTTGTTTTCCCGGCCGATCAAGCCTCCCTCAGTCCTACCCCCAGGAAACGCGTCTGAGGTGTATTGTATATATTGTTCTTTAAGTTAAATCTAGATTTATGGGGACAGGCTTTGGTCTCTTGTCTAGGGGAGGGGTTGAAGTAAAAAGTGAGACTGGTGAAAATCCGGAATATTTTATTCCATCTTTATGCTGAAAACAAAAGAAATAAATAACAACCTCTAACCCTTAACAATCATCAGTTCCCCCTTATTTTTTGTTTAGCCTTGATGACAAGGTTGTAAATGGTAATTATAGATAATATTTTATTTTGATTTATGTTTGGTTGAGATTTTACAATACAATTTAAGGAAGATAAAAATTTCCATTGTGTAAAAATGAATAAAATCAATGTTGAACCTCAATCAAAATAAATTTTGACCCCTCCCCTAGACAAAAGATTCGAACCTGTAACCATAAAACTAAATTTAACTTATAGAACAATAATAACGGCTACACCTCAGACGTGTTTCCTTGGGGTAGGACCGAGGGGGCCTTGATGGGTCGCATAAACAAAAAGGGGCCCCCAAAATAAGGAAAAATGACGAAAATGGCCATCTTCGGGGGTTGACACATTTTTTTGAACACAATCCCCTGGAAGGGTTGAGGGAACGTCCAAGATATAGCCAGGATCCCGAAAGGTGAAAGCGGTGCCAAACACTTTCAAGATATTCAAGCCGGAGTAACATAATGTCGCTCGAGCCAGAACAAAATATTCCACCTTTATGACGAACAGTTTAGTAGATGAAAACAGAACCTTAACGACATCTGGAAAATATATAGATGTTAATAATATTCAAACAAAGAAATACATTAACACTCCGTGGACAATAATTGTTAACGAACGGCATTGTCATGTTATACAATGTATACAGTGTATACAAAAAGGTAACCGAAGTCCGAAGGTCAGCAATTTAATAAATGAAACATTGAAATGGATTTAAAACATTTGGATAAAAGAGCATCTCTTTGGCTTTCATTTGACACCTTGTTTGCTTCAAAATTGCCACGGGTCACAGGATTAGGGTTCTTCAAAGGTGAAGAGTACAAAACCCACCTTTTTTCATTTTGGGGTTTTTACGACAGCAACTTTTTGCAAGCTTTTGGTTTTATCTTTTTTCAACACCAAGTTTTAATGAAACGCTGTCTTCTCTCGTAAAGGGTTGATCTCACTTGCCATGAGACGTGTTCACTACTCCGAGTCTCTGGAGTCTCAGATATGTCGCCGCGATGTCTCTGGGTCTCCGAGGAGTCGCAGAAATCTTGAAAATGTAAAAAAAAAAAAAAAATGAATTTCTGGTCGTAGTAACATCTCTGCAACTTTCCCTGGGACCTCACGGAGACTCAGGAGATCTCCCAGAGAATCGGGGGAGGTGCGGAGAAGCCTCGGGAACGTCGTCGCGATTTGCTAACGATTGGCAAAAATGCAAAAAAAACGACGTCTCCTGGGTCTCCGAGGTGTCGCGGGAAAAATCAAGTTGAAGTTGCGGATATGTCGCCGCGACGCGTCGCGGCGACATATCCGCAACTTCAACGACTCGGAGTGGTGAGCTCGTCGCATATCCCGTGAGATCACCCCTTTAGGAGAGGAGAAGGCGTTTCATTGAAACTTGGTAAGAAAAAAAAAAAAAAAACCCCGATGAAACCAACAACTTGCAAAAAGATACTTCCATACTTCCATGGGTTTTGTACACTTCATCTTTGAAGAACCCAAACTCAGTGACCCACGACAAGTTGACGCGAGCAAGGTTTTAAATGGAAGCCGCAGGGTTGCTCTTTCATCCCAATTCACCAAAATTATTTCGAATTTTTCATTTTCTAAATGGCTGACCTTTGAACTTCGGTTAACCCTTTTTTAGGAACACACTATTTTAATGCACTAATGGCCAACGTCTTTATTCTTACTCTCGAAAGGAATTATAGTTCACTTTGATTAACCTAAATGGATTCAATTAAAATGGAAGTATATCAAATAAAACCAAAGAGATTAATGGCGGGGTAAAACTTCTCTGGTTCATCTTGTTTATCTATTGAGAAATTAATTAATGGAGGATGTAGAATAATAAATTGGAATTTAAATCTTCCTGTCTCATTATTCACTCGCCTTTGGGTCTGTATTCCCTATTTTTGTCTATTTTGTTTGGAGTATCTTGTTCTCTCTATCTCTCTCTCTCTATTGATATCTGTCCCTCAAACCTAATTTGAACAAAGTCAATAAACTGAAATAAAAGCTATCATTCCGTCTTATGTATTAGATTGTCTAACCCCTAGCCCAAATGTTGAAGCCACATAGAATTCTTATGAGACGGGAGTTGCTTTACTGTTGAAGCTTCACATCTTCGTGATTCAAAGGCATTACCTTTTGCTCCTTTTAAAATTATCTAATTTTCTAGGACTACTAGTAACTGGAATAAAACAAAATAAAATACTATTGTTTTACAACAAAGTATAGATTTTGGTGGTTTGACTATATATTTAAGATGAAATGCACGTGACTTATAGAAGCTATGCGATTGTGGCTTTTGCAAAAATAAATATGTGTAAAATGCGTCCTGTTATCATCTCCGCGCGCCTAGTACATAACAATTTGGCGAATTGAAGTTACAGAAAGGCAAGCGAGCAAAACGTTCACGTCGTAAAGCCCGTGGTCGCCTATCCTTAATTTCAAAAACAGAACAATGATAAATGCATTGCTATTATGACATTCACGACTTTACCATCTTAGATCCATTTTTAATAACCGTTGCGTTATAGCTATTATGGGTTTAAATTATTATTTTCTGCAAATCATATTTTCGATATGATAACATAAACTCAACACCACTAACCCTACTACAGGTATTTGTCAACATAATCATGAGGATCTATTTAAATATCTAATCAACCAGAACACGTATCAAGCAAAAGAGGTTCATATGCAATACACAAAGCCATGTAATAATATGACTACATGCCATGGTAAAAGTTTAAAAGGTTACAGTACCTGTTTGCTAGATCGCCGATTTTGATTAATTATTGTCTGTACTATCGTGAGCCAGCCTTTATCATGTTCATTATTGTCCATTAATTAGAAGTGTCGTGAACTCTGTCACTACGGTGTGTGCAGAAATCAAAGCTGCATTAAAGGCGTCTGTTTCCTTTAATGTTTTACTGGCTTTATTTCGATAAATAATTAACATATTAGTTTATCGAAAATTATTCATTATACGATGTAAATTGAGATAAAGATTGGAAATGACAATCACTATACTGTATAATACCTTCTTGTGATTGGATTCTATAAGTTTATGAAAAAAGAACGTTGTATAGAATTAGTAAAACACCCTATGTAATATAAAACCTTACAAAGATGATTAAGCAGACACTTTGATTCAAGAGATTGCTTTAGCCGTCATGGAATTCAGCATTATCAACAGAAAATTGCTCAGTTGGGAGAGATAAATTGGTCCGGAAACGTCCACAAAGGATCACACACATTTGAAAAAAAAAAAAAAAATCCGAAAAGCAGTCAATAATTGAAATCTTAAAAGAAAGATGAAATGTCTTGCGGATGTGTTCCTTTTCTCAAGTCGGGATTTTTTTTTTTTAACTTTAATTTTACTATTTTTGTATAACGAATGAAGGGGCAGCATGGTTGGAGATTGCAAATTTCTTACGGACCTCGTAAAAGTTAGAATATTAAGTGAATTAAGTAAATTAAGTGATGATTTCCTTCATTTATCTTCTCGTCCACGTATAGTTCATGAACTCTATTTCAAGGTTGTTTGTTTTTATGCCCATCAGACTATAATAACATCATGTATGGGAATAGCCATGCAATTTTTTCCAGCAATGTCTAGTAGTTTAATTCTTCCCATCCAAATCTGTAAATATAAATGGGGAGAGCAGTAAGGTTTATATTATATATATATATTATATATATATATATATATTATATATATATATATATAGTGTGTGTGTGTGTGTTGTGTTATAAATAAAAAGTCTAGACAAGTTAGAGTTGCTGAACTTGATCTTTAATCTTTAATTGTCCTAGACTTTTTATTTATTAACACATATATCATCTGGACAAAACGTCGTCATGTCCAAAAAGTTGAGTCTCATCGCACTTATATAATTATATTATATATATATATATATATATTATATTAATATTGTATCAGGACATCTCCCCGCGGAGGACAACTCCCCCAGGGACAACTCCGGAGGACTGCTCCCCCCGGTGGACAAATCCCCCGGAGGACAATCCCCCGGAGACAACACCCCCGGAGGACAACTCCCCCCAGGACTCTCTCCCCGGAGGACAGGTCCCCCCAAGGACAACTCCCCCGGAGGACATCTCCCCCGATGAAAACTCCCCCGGAGGACAAAGTCCCACAGAGGACAAATCCCCCGAGTACAACTCCCCGGAGGACAACTCCCCTGGAGGACAACTCCCCCGAGGAACAACTCCCCTGGGACAACTCCCCCGCAGCACAACTACCCCGCAGGAGGTCCCCCGGAGGACAACTCAGCCATTTTTTTTTTCCCGGCGAAGGGTGTTAACGTTTGGCAGCTGTTAGAGCGTACTTCTATGGAACCGAATTTTATCGTCAAAAGAAGAAGAGAGAGAGATATCAACTTCAATCTTTAAATCACCATAGGAGATGATTAGATTTCAGAGTATGTAGGTCAATGGTCAGGCCGGTTGTGTGTGTTGTGCGGGGATTTGAAATCTGAAAAAATGAACCTTTGAAGGATGATTCTTGAGCGCAAAGCGCGAGCCGATTTTTTACTAAAATGACCCGAAGCAGTATATTTTTTTTATGGTTCATATTTGTGTTTGTTATTCTTTTACAAACGGTGACGAACATCTTTTCTTTTAGCAAAAAAAAATTTATTCACACTTCTTCAATTATACAAAAATACATGTACATAATTTGATACAAGGGTTTTGTTTTGTTTTGTTTTGGCCTGTTTCAGCAAATGTTTTAGGATTATAAATGTTCATCGGATATGTTGACGGAAATACGAAAAATGGTTTGATATACCAAATGTTCTAATTTTAATCTACTTCTGGAGATATTTCATACCAAACACTAGTTGCGAATACACCCTCTTAATTGATAGCGATAACACGGCATGAATGCAAAGCTGTGCAAGTGCATACTTATGACACACACCTTCGGATTAACAATTGTCTGTAAAATCTTAACCCAATGACAATGATTGATTATAACATTATTCCTTGAAAAATGACAAAACAAGTAATGATGGAATTGAGTTTGTGAATTTCTTTGTTGATAAATAAAAATTGTGTTCTCGTTTTAAACTTTTGCGCGATTCTAATTTGTTTAGGGTGTGATTAATTATTAATCAAAGCTTAATTATCGTGGCTCACCCCCCCCCCCCTTGCTGAAGACGACTAGAGATATGTAGGCCAACTCGCCTTCGTGCTCTTTTCTACTCCTTAGCTTCATATTTAAGTTCCCCATTTAGCATCCTTCCTTTTTTAAATTTCTTTTATTCTTGCATTTCATTAATTTCCTTTCTGAGGGTCAATTTCGTTGGGTACCTCTGAATCTGCCAAACCTAACAACCTTTTCAGGGAAGGAGTAGCCATTCAAAGATTGGAAAAGGGTGGTCCTCACTGGATATGTTAGCAATTAAACAACCATTCCCATCCTCGCTTGTCATTACAGAAGGGTTACTCCGTGCGAAAGTATATGTTAATTATTGTAACAGAAAGAAAAACCAAGGGTAGCCATAAAATCAATAGTTATAAAGAAGTGTGTGGGGATGTCATTCGGGGAGATGTCCTTGGGAACCTATCCTCCGGGGGAGATGTCCTCCGGGGGAGTTGTCCTCCAGGGGAGTTGTCCTGGGGAGTTGTTCTGTCCTCAGGGGGTGTTGTCCTCCGGGGGAGTTGTCCCCAGGGAGTTGTCCAGGGGAAGTTGTCCTCCGTGGGGTTGTCCCTGGGGAAGCTGTCCTCCGGGGACTCGTCTTGGGGGGACCTGTCCTCCGGGGAAGATGTCCTGCGGGGACCGTCCTCCGGGGAGCTGTCCCGGGAGCTGTCCTTCGGGGGAGTTGTCCTCCGGGGAGCTGTCCTCCGGGTGGCCCGGGGGAGTTGTCCTCCGGGAGAGTCCTGATGACGATATATATATATATATATATATATATATATATATATATATATATATATATATATAATATATATATTATATATATATATATATATATATATAAGTGCGATGAGACTCAACTTTTTGGACATGACGACGTTTTGTCCAGATGATATATGTGTTATAAATAAAAAGTCTAGGACAATTAAAGATTAAAGATTCAAAGTTCAGCAACGTCTAAGCTTGTCCTAGACTTTTTATTTATAACACACACACACATCACACACACATTATATATAGTATAATTATTATATATATAATATATATATAGATATATGTGAGTAGGGAACTACTCTTTAACATGGCTACTGCTTCTTGTTGCAAAATGTAGTCGAAATATATCCCTCATCTTACCTGACTGGTGTAGGAAAGGAAGATGTTTGTGCAGGGTTCGAGGAATAAAGGCAGTAGGTGGGGAGTATGTAACTGGAAAGAAGATTTTGGTTGAGTCAGTTGTGTTGGCAGATTTGTATTGGAGGAGTTCTGACCTAGGTTTATTGGCTGAGCGTGCATTTTGTTGCTTTACCATGCGTGTATCATAATTCCTATCTTTGAAGTGTTGTTCGAGTTGTTGCATGTGGTGTTCTCTCCTTGTGGCGTCCGAGCAAATTCTCCTTACGCGTAACGCTTGGCTGTATGTAATGCCTTTGAAAGTGCGTTTAGGGTGGCATGATGAAGGGAGTAGATATGTGTGAGTGTCAGTGGGTTTGGTGAATAGTTCGGTGTGTATCTGGGCACTGTTGCAAATTGAAGTGAAACGTCAAGAAAGTGGGTTTCGTCATTCGACGATTCGAATGTGAATTTAATGGTGGGGTGAAGATTATTCATTGTTGTTTGAAGTCTGTCAAGCGTTCTTGGGGACCCAGACCAGATGAAGAATATATCATCGATATATCTCTTCCATGACATCTTGAGTGTTTGAGAGTTGGAGGAGGATATAATTTGGTTTTCAAGTCTCCCCATGAAAATATTGGCGTATGTGGGGGCAACGGGAGCGCCCATCGCCGTACCCTCTATTTGAATGTAGTGTGTGTCGTTGAACGTGAAATTGTTGAGGGTTAGTATGAGCTCGAGTAGTCTGATGATTTGGTTAGTAGGGGGGGGGGGTTGTTTTTCTGTCTTATTGTTGAGGGCCTCCTCACATGCTTGTAAACCTTCTCTACTCGGAATGTTTGTGTATATAGTGACTTTACGTCGGCAGTGACCAGGATGGTTCTGGTTTTTTTTTAGCAACGCCAATCTCCTCTTGTTTTTATTTCGACTATAATTATATATATATAATTTTTCATAGGTGTACCGTATGAGTGAATGCAAGCGTAAATATAAGTCTACTGATCCTAGATAAACTGCAAAAACTGAGATGTCAAAATGAACACCATGGGTGTTCCGTTTGGAATCAACTTTAATATTCACATTCGTTCTTGTGCTGATTATCATTAAAATCAAAATTTCATGTAATAAAACATTTGATGTTATCAGTCTAGTAATGTAATGATAATTTCTGTCACAAAATCACATTTAAATTTTTTTTTTATCAGTGACACGCAATATCATAAATCATGCGGTAGATTCATGCAAGTGCAAGAATGATAATTTATAGAACAAAGGTCAGTCTAAACTCTGCACACCATGAACAACGAAATGTCACACTGATGACTGCTATTGACAAGGTTTAACTTTTGCGCTAGAGAAACATGGCAAACAAGCAATATGAATAATATGGCTAGTAAAAGGGGCATCTATATTACATCATGAATATTGGGTGCGTCATAAAGATCAGCCGTCAGAAAGCTAACAGTGTACCGCCCCTTAATATTTGAGAGAGATTAATCCAGCTGATATGCCATAGCCAATAATTATATTTTCCAATATAACTTCAACTTTCACCCATTTTGAGAATGAAAGATTGTATCAGGTTCAATTGTTAGAAACACCAACTGTTCGATAAATTCAGGTGTTTGATTTTGAGGCCAGAGGATAAGGAACGACCTCGACTATGTAAAGTTTATGTCCAAAGGATCTAGATCCACCTATGGTTATTTCAAATGAAATACAAATTTTCATTTTAACATTTTTCCTTGTTAAAGGGAGTAAATTCCTTGAATGAAGATTAATTAACAATAACATTACCATCAGCTTGAGACACTTCCACTATATACATTTCCAATCTTTTCTAATAATATTATCCTTAACATCTACACCGGTCCATTAATTGCTTACCTTATCTCTACAATACGGTTTGTAAAATTTATGCTTTTCATTCTTTCATCTCTCTCTCTCTCTCTTTCTATATCATCTCTCTGTCATCTCTCTCTTTCTCGTAACTGACTCTTACCACCACAATTTATATTGGTTACTCTATATCTTAATTAATTTGTTTTTGATTATTCAATTATTGAATAATTAATAACACCCTTAATGTATAGTAATTTTTTATGTAAGCGCTCTGAGCCTTAAGGGAATTAGCGCACAAAATGTTTATTGTAATGTAATGTAATGTAATATCTCTACCATACATTCCCCTCTCTTTCCCTATCCTTATCTCTCTCCTCCTCCTTTCCTCCCCAGCTGTTTTTTTCTTCTCACTTTCCTCTTCCTTTCTAATCCTTCTTGCTTTATTTCTTTCTGCCTCCCTCCTCTCTTTCCATTTCATTCGTTCTCAATATCTTTCTCTCTTGAGTTCGCCGAACCTCGATAGGATTGAATCTTAATCAAACTCTTTCTTTTTTTAAAATGAAATTAACACGGGGAAGCTCGATGGTAAAGAGACACCAATGAGAGATAACCTTCACTACTTCGCTGTTACTAAGGGAATTAGTTGTCATGGTTACATACCAATCCAATGTCAATGCCATTATATTTGATCAATTTTCCCTCGCATTGGTCTAATTGAGTTAAAGATATGCTCTTCTCATGGATCTCTAATTCAAATATGCTATAGCGTCGTTCCATCGCATTGTCAAATGTTGCGTTTGACATCAAAATACAAAATGATCTAATATCATCCCATGATATGTATATTGTTTAAAAATAGTACTTTTGTGAATCTTGATTGTGACATTAAATAATGCTCGGTGTAAAATTCATAGTATCATGAGTAATATAAAATTTATTTAATGAAGTTAATATTTTGTTCCATCTCTTTATTTCTTTTTTTTTCTAGGATTACTTTGCTATACTATATTCAGCTATATTTTACATATTTATCAACAATTATGTATCCAATTAACCATCCATAAAAACTATTTAAGAGAAAACTTTCTCAACGAACCCTACTAGGACCCCCTTTTTATCTTCATTTTCCCATAATTTGTTTTCGTTAAAAATATGTTATATCTGACACTTATTAAATGAATGCAATATACATTATAAATGTAATGAATAATGAATGTTTTGGGGTTATTGTAATGTAATATGGAAATAGAAATACGAATACAGATATGAATAAAGATGAATATGAATAAAAAGTTTAATATCAAGAAATAACGTGATACGTTTATATATGATTTGTCTCAATAATGTTGCAAAACGTGAGAAATGGCCAAAACTACGTCATGTCAGCCATACAGAGTACAGAATAATACTAAATATGAAAATAAACTCCTCCTGTCCCCAAGGGCTTGAACCATCAATAACGCTCTACAATGAAGATGGCTGAGGGCTTCGACAATGTCATTTTATTAGAAATGTCAACCGTTATTATGAAAGAGTGACCTGTGCCCTATTTTATGTAGAAGGTATCATTTACGGAACACCTCTCTAATATTGCAGTGATATATGAAGGAAAAGAGACTCTACTGCTTACCGGCTGCTGCTGCCACTACCAAATTTGGATTGTCATAAAAAATAAGACAAATATGAATGGATATTCGATGGACAAAGTAAAACTATATTGCTCAGTATCTTGTGATCTTGTATAAATGCTAGGAAACAACTTTTTACAAGCTACAGATAAAAGTTAAGTGAAGAACGATTTTGGTAACGAATCTGGCCGAATAATCAGATAATCGATAAATAAGTCAAATAAAGGGAGCCGATATCTAAAATATTCACATTTCCTGGTTGAAAGTAGCAATATACTGTATAAAGATTAAAAAAGGAGTTTAACCACTTCTCTCTTCTTGCTCTTGCATTGGAACAGATCAATTAATGTTTAGAATGAACATTCTCCTACATGTCGAAAATATAGATGAGCTGAATTTCCCTCTTCTATTCAACCCATAGAAAGCTATTAATTTATTTTGAGGTTAAAACCACTTAGCACGTCAACTTGACTACAATGACTTTAATTTCACATTAAACTCATTTATATCGACTTTAGGATCATTTATGTATTTTCTAATTAATTTTACAGCGGAGAGGATATCTTGATGGTGTTGACAGATGTAATTATTTCCAATAGTAGACCAATTTAGTTCCTCTCGTTTCATGAGATGATAGCAATTTGCTAATTGGATTGCTTTAAATTCATTTTTTTTATGGGAATACACAGGTTTATCAAATGAAATATTCAGCGGAAGCTATCCTAATATTTTATGTGACCGATATGCATTACTAGGAACTACAAATTGATCTGCATGTAAATTGAATTTACAATCCCTTATCATTAGTATTGCAACATTTCTTTCAAATTTACAAGTCTTTTATATGTTTTCATATTTTATTCATGCCAAGAGTATTGTCAACCATGTTTGCATATTCTGAAACAGGAGACTTTTCCCCTTTCCTTCCTGAGAGCAGTAGATGAGCAGACCCGGACACTTTTTTTTAACAAAGGGGCGACAAATGAACAAAGGCCCTTAAAATGAAATTTTAAGGGGTGGGGATTATCAGTGAATAAAATTATTAAGGGGGAGTTATGTTTCTCCGCAAACTGTTAACATGTTTCCATTATCCTAGTGGCAAATTAATAATAGCCAAAAAGGTAGCACTACAATGGCAGACAAAAGGATCAACATCAGGAGAAGATAAGTTTATTTATTATTTGTAGTAAATTTAATGTAGTTTACAATACCGATCGAAATTTTCGCACTTCTATTACATTTTGCAGGATATTCACGACCTCTGATTTTTGAACGCATCCTCCGTAGCAACGACGTTAAAAAAGGTATAATTGGAGTACTAGAAATACTGATGATAGTTATATTATGTAGTCGTAGGAGAAGGATATTCCAAATTGGCAGCATTTTAGCAGTAGTGTTATAGTATTAGCAATATAATTACTACAGTATTCAGGTATAAGTTGAAATAATAGTAGAGTAGATGTGTAATGTTAAAAGTAAGCCTATAGTCATGATAGTAGTATCAGCAGTAGTTATTGGGGACATACGGGATAGATAATGACCCCGAAAGAAATTTGGAATTTGTTTAGTTGGCTTTTTTTTTTGGGTGTAGTAATAGTGGTAGTTGTAATGGTGGTGGTGGTGGTGGTGGTAGTAGTAGTAGTAGTAGTAGTAGTACTGTAGTAGTAGTAGTAGTAGTAGTAGTAGTAGTAGTAGTAGTAGTAGTAATAGTAGTTATATTATTAGTAGTAGTACACTAGAAACATCAATAACATGTAATTGTAATTCATTCATTATGCATTCATTAAAAAAAAATGTCCATTGAATAACCCAGTGATTCATTCATTCGTCCGTTCATATTATTACGACCCAGTTTTCATTATGTTCATGAGTTGTTTGTTCAGCGTGAGAAAATCAGCATTTGGTTTGAACATTGCTACTATGTACCCATCCCTGCATCTCATTAAAAAATATCAAAAGGCATATTTGCTGATAGCAAGCATTATGTTCACGCCTTTATGATAGTTTTATTATACGCAGATTACAACCGAAGATATGTTCTGATATTTGACACATCTGCTAAAATGTGACTATTATTTGTATTTGTCGCAAAATATACATGTGTAACCAATCATACTTTTGCATTTGTAGCTTCTACTATCCTTGCATTGAGTTATCGTTTAAAATCCATGAGAAATTATTATTCTTTTATTTGTGCATGATCACTATGTCTGTCTAGTAATTAAAAATATATACACCGTGATAGATTTGCAACTGGAAATGATAAATGTATTTATTCCTATAAAAAAAAAAAATTAAACCCGATTGCTTTGTCCAAATGAAATTATTATTACTTTCAAGCATAGTTTTATATTCCAAGAAATAATCACGTTTGCTACAAACCCCATTGTGACGAAAACTCAATTTTAAAAGGTTGACTTTCTTCGAGTATATAACATACTTTGTTATTGTAAAAAAAAAATATATATATATATAATAATTTGAAATATTGTAATGAATAAGGTTGATAAGACTTTGCATTGAAATATCTTTTGTTTAAATCTGGGTCGGGCATGGACCAATACACTCTTTAAAATCAGTTTTCTCGGCTATGCTCATGCTTCTCATGCTTTTTTGCCAAAAGGAAACCCGATTGCTTTGCACAAATAGAGACGGACCGCATAGAATTTTTTTGAATTAGCCTGCGATTATCCTTAGTTTGCCTCGTCCTCAGAAAAGTGCGTATTAACGATTTTATCCTCATCCTTTTTAGCAACTGTTTTTCCCGTAGTAAATTCTCTTTTATTTGCGCTTTTTTTAATATGTGAAAGGGAAATTGGGTTTCTGGGCTTCGAGATAAATTCAAAGAGCCGGTGCTTTCTTTTGAACCCCCTTTTTAATTAAAATCCTTTAAACCCAGTTGACCATAAATTTTGGGGAAAATAGGAAGGGTATACAAAAAAGGCTGGAAACAATCCACTACCAAGATGCTTATACGTCACGTATGGTTGTCATGTGATTACTAAAGTGTACGGGAACAGAAGAATGGAAATATACGGAAGGAGAAGAGTTTGGCCGAAATTTATATCACCTTGGGTGTAAATAATAATAATAAAAAAGCTGATCAATACAGGAGTTGAACTCAGCATGTACCTCTTGAAACACGCACACTGACTCGATACACACATACACCCTTGATCATGCACGCATACCTACCCTCCGAAGCAGGCGCACCAACCCTGATGAACGCACACCACCTTTATGAACACAATATCCACCTTCGTGCCCACACATCCACCATCATGTCCGCACACCCTCCATAATAAACGCACCCCACCCTTTTGCCCCTGCCCTCATGCACATTTAGTCACCTTTGAACGTTTTTGCAGATAAATAGCGTCTTAGAAATGCTGTTCATCATCATCATCATCATCATCACCTTCATGCACGTACACCCACTTTAATGTACGCACATATATATCCAACTTCATGTACACACACCCAACTTCATGCATGCGCACCCTCATTTATGAACGCACACCACCCTCTTGCATGCACTTCCGCCTTCATGCGAACCGACCTTTATGCACGCACACCCACCCTCATTCACGCACACTCACTTTCATGTACGCACACCCACGTTCATGCACTTACACCCAACCGCATGGACATTCATCCACCTTCGTGCACGCACACCCGTCGTATTGCACGTACACCCACCCTCATCCACGCACACCCATCTTTATGTACACGACCACTTAAGGACGTTGCCCAATTGCGTGTTGTTTTTTTTTGTTTTGCACATCCTGACCGCACATCCTGGCCGCGTATGATGAAAACGTCACAAATTAAAAATATTCAGCGCTCAAAGAGTTAAAAGAAATCAATTGTAAAGATGCCCGTTTATTCCTTCTTTTCGTTCATCGTTAACGTAATTGCAGAGATGTGTTATGCGGCGGTCACAACTCGCCGTACCTTCGACGTGCAACTCCCTACGATGGATTTCGTACAAAAATCGTGCAGCGCAGGTACCTCGGAGGCACGTTGCATGTGCGACGCGCGTGAAGTTTTTCCAATACTCTTACTACAGAAACTTAGGGATCGCAGAAATTGACCAACGACCAGTCCTGTGCATGCATTGTACATTCAACGCAGGCTACGTTGATGGCACGTGCCCCGTAGCCTACGACGAGTTGTGACCGCCGCATTAAGCATTTGTGTGATGCATGTTCGTTTTATTCTAGAGATTGCAATGAATATAACACGAGTTGTGATTGTTTGAGAGCATCATTTTGAATCATTCGTAATTTCGATGGGGTTTTCATACTTTTGCGTGCTTTGGGCACGTTCTAGTGTTGTTCATTTATGGACCCCCATTTTGTAATGCTCCTATTCTATCACCCATCTTCAATCATCACACACTGAAAATCAGTCATATAATAGATTGAAAGTACGCATTACGTGCAAAAATTTAACCACCACTGTCCATTAATCATTAATTATCTTTAATACATATTCAAATACACCTCTTCATCATGTTAATGTAGCTTGGGAGTCAATGTCCTTTTAAGTGATGTAATCCCATCTACACTGTTCGTCATAAAGGTGGAATATTTTTTTCTGTCTCAAGCGACATTATGTTGATCCGTTATTAATTTCTTCAATATGTTTGTCACCGCTTTCACTTTCTGGGATCCTGGGTATATTTTGGACGTTCCCTCAACCCTTCCCGGGGATCTTTCTTCAAAACAGTTTGTCACCCCCAGAAGATGGCCATTTTCGTCATTTTTTCTTATTTTTGGGGCCTTTTTTGTTCACGCGACCCACCAAGGCCCCCTCAGTCCTACCCCAAGGAAACACGTCTGAGGTGGAGATTTGTTATTGTTCATTAAATTAAATCTAGATTTGTTGTTACAGGCTCGACTCTTTTGTCTAGGGGAGGGGTCAAAATTTATTTTGATTGGTGTTCAACATTCATTTTATTCATTTTTACACCGTGGAAATTTCTATCTTCCCTAAATTGTATTGTAAAATCTCAACCAAGCTTAAATCAAAATAAAATATTGTCAATAATGACTATTTACAGCCTTGTCATCAGGGCTAAACAAAATTTAAGGGGAAAATGACGATATTTAAGGGTTAAAATTGGTTTTTCATTTCTTTTGTTTTCAGCATAAAGATGGAATAAAATATTCCGAATTTTCACCAATCTCGTTTTTTACTTCAACCCCTCCCCTAGACAAGAGACCTCAGCCTGTCCCCAGAAATATAGATTTAACTTAAAGAACAATATAAAACAGTACACCTCAGTCGCGTTTCCTAAGGGTAGGACTGAGGGGGGCTTGATCGGCCAGGAAAACAAAAAGGGGCTCCAAAATGAGAAAAAATGACAACAGTGGGCATCACGGGGGTTGACAAAACTTTTTTGGAAAAAAGGTCCACTTGAAGGGTTAGGAGAATGTCCAAGATATAGCCAGGGTCACAAAAAGTAAAAGCAGGGACAAACATATTCAAGAAATTAAAGTCAGAGCAAAATCATGTCGCTATAGCGGCAAAAAATATTCCATCTTCATGACGGACAGTGTACATCACCGTACATTATAATATAATAGAACGCTCTTCACAAATCAATAGCCAATGAATGATTTTGAATAGAATAGTCGTTGATGTGTGGTTGATAAATAATCATTTTTCTGCCAAACATGACTTATCAGAAAACGTTATAATAACAGACGAAGTGTATACAGACAAAGTGTAAAATACAATTCGTGTCAATGGTACAATAAACGTGAGATAGAGAGAGGAAAAGAAAAATAATGATTAAAACGTATTTTGTGACATCTACACTGTAAAAAAAAAAAAAAAATCCTACAGCAAATGTGACAGCAGAGGCGCCATATCTGATTTAAAATTACACTTTTTTTCTTCAGGGAAATATTTACGTGAGAGATACAAAATATACATCGGGCTAAACACATCTCCCTAGTTTTATTCCGTGTATGACAGCTTTTCAATTATGACGATTTCTTTTTGCATCTTTCTCATAGATTTTTGGAGGAAATATTAACAACAAAACTGTTTTCTTACATCCGAGTTAAATGCAACTCTACCGACATCACATCGATGTTAAAATATAGAGGACTTTGTTTTTCTTTTATACAGTATATATTGTTATACTAATCCCAGGGTTTGATATATATCAGACGGTTGGCTTCAATCTGCATCGTGATACCAATCAAAATAGTATCAAGGGTGAATATGTACTGAATACTCTGAGACAAATGCAACGCTATACCCAATCAAAAGACAGATGTGTGTTGTCTTTGTGTTATATTATATACATGATATTTTCTAATGATCATTAAAAGAAGGATGGTGTAGTTATTCAAAATGGGGTAAAAAAAAAAGTGGTGTGCATAGGCAGGACCAGAAAATGAAAGTAGATCAAATCAGATCAATAAATGAAGACGTTACCCAGAAAAGTTTGAATTGTTTGTAAATTCGATGAGAATTTCATATACCCGTTTCACGTCGTGGATTTTACAGCTCCTGGCTATGCCACTTGACGCTCATCTCCAAGCTGCAGAGACCCGATTTAAAAAGCTCATGTAGGCCTTATTTAAGTCGAACAGGAGACCATCTCTAATGATAAAGGATAAATCTTCTTTAATTAAGTCAAGGTAATATTGTGATGCATGCAATACATTTGAAATAAGCGAACAGTCACCTCAGCATGCTCAGTGGCTGATATAATGTTCCTACATGTAGGACTTTATAATTATCCTCTACATGTATAGCTTCAATACCATGAGTATATACCGAATTAAAACTCAAACCTGAATTATCTCTAGTCGCATTTGTTAACTGTCAGTTGCGAAAAGGTTTTGACAGGGCAACATATTCAAACGGCAAATATTACACTAGGAATCAATCTCCCTGCATAAATTATGATGGCCGATATCAATCTCCATGAATAATTGAGCTTCGATACTTCGCATATCAGAGAACTATTATCAATGCATCAATAATTAAGTTATAATAGAAACGTGGCCATAGTCCTGAATAGAGAGAATACAAAAAAATTGAGACGGGTGTCATAGTTACCCACTACCTACTTCTCTTCTAAACAGACTAATAAAATACGAAAAGAAATTGATCATAATTTTGTCGAAAGCGATCGGGATAATCAGTTGGTTTATTAATAATTTTTATTGAATATAAATTGCAATTAAGCATATACATTTGGAATACATTTATACATCTATAAATTGAAGGCCGTTTTGTTTAAATTCTTTTTGTGTGTCTGTTATAAAACGGTATTTTAGCTTTGATGGTGAATTAAATGGGGCTCACCCCGATCGCCGTTTATCAATTATCATGAAGCCTTCATTTTCGCATTTTTTAGTCGGTCATGACGATATACTTTGGACGAGCTGAAACAATCTGATTCTAATATCAACACACATTAATCTTTATCACTAGGACGTATACACTTCATAAATGTAAAAGCTTAATTAATGTGGTTACAATTTATTGTCCACCGAAACAGAGTAATAACTTAATATGAATTGTATAGGGCCTGTTGTTTAATGGTTGTTTGAAATATCAACAGTATTGTTTAACGTTTCTCTCCAAAAATAAAAACGCTCCAACTTTTGGTTAATGCGGCCGGGTATCGAACTCACGACCCTTCGATTATAAGGCAGACACTCTATCCACTGAGCCAACACATCAGTACGTACACTTTATATGTAAATATTGTAATTGTAAACCAATGGAAGAAGAATTTCCGTTTTTGGACAATAAATGATTTATCTTATCTTATCTTATATAATGTGTGAGGCATAAGTCCTTCGCCATGATTGAAATGTTGCGCCTATTTTACCTCGCATGTTACGAGTGATGCCATTAGCTCATGACTATCACGTGACATTTGCCTCGGGCTGTTTAAACAAAACTGTTTAATATCTAAACTCTAATTTTTAAGCCGGTCTTGTCTAAGGCTATAAAACCTCGCTTTTCCGGTTTTAAACAACATTGTTTAAGTATTAAACAAGAATGTTCAACTTGTAAACCAACATTTTTTTTTAAACGAAATTTTTAAACCGCGTTCTAACAGTGCAGGGCATCATACATCTACATGTAATTGGTGTAAACATTAAATATAATATGTAGACATAGGCTTCGAAAGTGCATTAGAATATGAATGCTCAAACGGCCCTACATTGAAAAATGTCTATATTCTTACAGCAACATGCAAATATTTACGTGAGAGATACAAATTATACATCAGGACTAACATATTTATTATGCTTCAACTACAATTCGTTGGCTACGCTATAGAAACTCTAATTTATTCTCCTTTTATCCCGTAACATATCAATTCTACTCTATGTAAAGTGTAAAGTTAACGTATACCAATGTGCGGCATTAAATCGTAATTAAACAAGGCACGTCCATTATCTTAGAGGACAGACGCAACAAAGTAACGTTGGAAATACGGCTGAGAAGCGCAGAAATCTATACAGCTGGCTGCAATAATAAATAAGCTCACAAAAACTCACGTAAGAAGACTTCCCTCCATGTGGAATGATATTGTCCGTTCGGTTGAGCAATCTACTAGTGGAGATGAAAGAAATTGATGAAATTTTATCATGTTGTTAGTTAATAGATTCTCCAGACCAGATTGAGGAAATACACATTTGGGCAGGCTTATAACATTATTGTGCTGAAGTTGTAATCAGAATATGCAATTCATATAAATTGATGCTCAAAACAATGACATAGATTGTGAACTTGTCACAAGTCTTGTGAAGACGCTGTTCACATGTTTCTATGCGATATGCATGTGATAAGCGTAAATATTGACTAGTCGAGGAAAGAACCTCTTATGATTATGTTCAAAGTGACAGGACTTTTTTTTAATCAATTAAAATGAATGTACCATCTCCGGAAAGCTGAGAATTCAAGCTTTTAATTGCCCTGTGAACAATAAGCTATAATAGTATAATGCGGCATCGAGGATCAAAACTATGCAGCGCATGAGCTATTTTGAGAGCAAAATATACCATATTGTACAGGAATTTGATCTGACTAGGCTTTCGAATTGACACAAGTGACAGGACTTTTTTCCCCTTTGAAATAAGTTATTCCTATTTTTGAAAAATTCAGACTCTTAGCGTACTATTCTTATTCAAGTTGAACATTTCTTTGAAAAGGTAGTTGCTCGCCACAATAAAGAAAATAAAGTGAAAATCTGTCCAAAAACAAAAAAAAGTCAATGGGCACGTTCGCTTTGAATATAATGGTACCTCCCTCTATCTCTTAAGTTTACAACTAGAATTGATATGATTCATTGAGAAATTTATCAAGAAAAAATCTTTTGCTTAAAAACCAGATTTTATGGCGACTCTGCTAACATCACTTTGCTGTAAAAATATACACTTTTTTTTTACATCGCATATTTGTTCCAATTATACTGCTATCTCACACTTGCTAACCTCTCTCTGTCTCTTTCATTTTCTCTGCCTCTCTCTTTCCCTCATTCATTATTATAGACCCAATCAATTAATCGGACCCACATAACCTTTCACTACAAATCTACAAGGAAGGTTGATATTAACGTTATTATCGCACTGTTACTATATCAGAATATATCGAGAAATTAGCAAAAATCCTTTCCCTTTATTTACGGCAATTTAAAGTTTGAAGATTGATATACATTTATCTCAATGCTTTATGTCTACATTAAGCCGCTAGACAGAGCGTCCCAGAAAAAGCGGAAAAGTTATGGTCAATCATTTTCTAAGTAAAATGATGAAAACACGATGAATGAAATATTGAATGCATACCTTAAAAGTTCATCTCTTCTTTTTTTTTTCAAGAATATTTTGAAATTGAAATTATGCTGATTAAAGCAATAGGTATCGCACGAGATCTCTGAAGTTTGTATTCACTATATCATTAGGAGATTATATGAATAAAGCCGAAGTAAGAACATGAAAGAAATGCTGATGAAATATTCCTTTTTTGTTGCATCCGTCCAATTCCCGCCCACTCATTCTGCGCAAATTGATATTTTATAATTAATTTTCAAACATGACCATTTATTCTTGAAGCACTATATCACATCTTACCAAATCCACATTCTTGAGCTATCACGATGATTAAGCGCCAGCTTTCTATCGGCATACACCATAGTTCTTATAACATTATTCATATATATATTTCTGATTAAAAAAAAAAAAGCGTTGTCCAGAGTAAAAACCAATTTCGGTCAAATCATAAGCGTGACATTGAACATGATGTATATGGTTCTCAAGGGATGGGAAGTATTATCAAGTTTCTTTAAGAAGCACTAATGCAAATGAAATTGATCCTATATACAGAAAGAGATCATAAACAGTAAAAGATTTGACGTCTTACCCCAGAGCTGTCGTTGACAAAACGTTTGTGTGGAATTGAGATGGATTTGATTTAAAGACAGGTCCATTCTGATGTGCCTTTGCTTTTGATACAAATTTGACGATTATCCGATAAAGAATACCGAAGTCATATGTTGCATTATTTCATAGTTAATTACACATTAAAAAAAATTCACACTGTAATATGACATCACTTGTGAGCTCATCTCTCTCACATCTTTGTCATAAACATTTTGTACATGTAGAGTATAGTTAAGTTATTATTTTTTTTTTTTGGTGTGTGTTCAACAAATAAGGTTATGTTTTTCACTTCCCAAGTGTATTAAACTTTTTGTATATTAGACAAACATATTTTGAATAAATTCTTCTCTAATACTTGGCAACTTATCTTCAAGGGTCCAGTAGTTCAAGAAAGTTTTAAAGAAACAAGGTGAGTGTATGGTCAACTCATATAGTTCCTCTTAATGGTTTAAGTGTGGCATTTCCTAATAAAGAGTGCACTGGCAAATGCTCAAAATTGACATTGATGAAAGTAAGATCGAATTATACGCCCATATGTAAATATTACAATTCCCTGATTTGATCGTGATATAATACGTATACTCGAGCCTGTTTTGTTTGTTTATGGTTCTACTTATGGTATTTTCATCGTGATATGTTTCATGACTAGGCATAATAAAAGCATATTACGGTAGTATAAGGTTATAAAGCCATAGCATTTCTTTTTGTAAACCTGCAACTTCATTTGCAGTTCACTAGCACCATATTTAATACCGTGTATGAAAGAAATTTTGGGGGTTAAATTTCTATATCAATTAAATCACAGTAAAACACAGGTTCCGTAGATTGAACCACACTGTGAAGTGTGAACACAATATGTTATAATGGCACAACTGTTATATTTGAGAGTTTTAACATTGTGAATCACAGTCATATTCACACTGGGGATTTGGTAAATTCACAAAGTGAAACACTGTTAAAATAAGAAGACCTTTTCTGTCCCCCATATCCGTTTTTAAAGGTGCAGAGGGTGAGAGAGATGATAACGATGAGGAGGAGCATAAAGATGTTGTGGTCGATTGGATCGACAGGTCGTGG
This sequence comes from Paracentrotus lividus, assembly GCA_940671915.1. Lineage (NCBI taxonomy): Eukaryota > Metazoa > Echinodermata > Echinoidea > Camarodonta > Echinidae > Paracentrotus > Paracentrotus lividus. Next base: position 37,024,869 of record CALNVZ010000174.1, on the reverse strand, counting down.
ACCGTCGATCACTAGATACGCGATTCGATTACCGTCAAAAATATTCAATTGATTTACAAAAGAAGTAGGATTAAAATTTTTTTTTTGCTATTTGTTCTTATGATATTTATATTTAAAATAATCAAATTAAATATTACTTTGATCTAAAAAGGAAAACAATAAGCTCATGCTTTAGATTTTGTATTGGCACCAAGTGATGTTAGATTGTGTTTTCTAAATTCACACTTGATATCATCTTGGACTTGCATATTTAACACCACTGTCAATGCAGTGTACACTGTAAAAAATATTTGTATTTTTACAGCAAATCTGCTGTCAGCAGAGTCGCCATAAAATATGTAATTTAAAAAACAGTTTTGTTGTAAATTTCTCCTGCAAATAATTAAGCGAGAAATACAAAATATACATCAGGAGTAACGCATTTGTTCCATTTTAACCAAATGTGTAAGCTATAGAACTCTAATGATTTTTTTTTCTTCTCTTTCACTAATTATTAGAGGAGAAATTTACAGCAAAACTGTTATTTTAAATTACATTTTTGTATGGCGACTCTGCTGACATCACTTTGCTGTATTATTTTTTTTTTACAGTGTAGCACGGAATCCATTCTACAATACAGAATATTCACGTTATTAAGGCGTTCGTGATTTCAATATTTCTTAATCACGAAATCAGTTGTAAGAATGCGCGGTGTTAACTCATCTTTAAACAAAGCATAATAGCCGTGCTCCAAGTACCACTTTGCTCGTTATGCCGTTATATCCATGGTAACACGAAGAGGATGCAATCCCTCCCATCATTTAACGACCGAGTCCTCTCCTAAATTTCATCCGATTAAAGTATTCTCGAGAGAAAGCAGTTCCCATCAATCCGTACACATTAAAGGTAATCCGTATAGCGTTGGAAAATTTTTGAAAGTATCATCAATATATTTCTTGTCATTGATTGTCATTTGTCATTGTGACATCAGAAACAAGAAATAGAGTAAAATTATGATACAGGAATCAAATGAGAAAACATTTGAATAGATAGTGATTTTCAGGAGGAAATGTTTTGTATAATTTTATGAACGATTCAGAGAATCGGAACCCGTTCTGAATCAATTTCGTAAATTTTGTTGTTTTGAAATAAGCTTTATATCTAGAATTTAAACCACTGAAAAGTTTTCTCGTCTCTCTAGGAGAAAAAGAAAAAGAAACATTTATTCTTAAGGAAAAATATCATAGAATGCAAGACAGTACAAAATAGCGTAAAGGAAATGCAGAAAGAAAATGGAGATTATGAATGCGTATGAGGGTGTGCGCGTGTGTTCGTGCATGTATGCGTCCATGGGCGACCATGTTCGCCCATGCTTTCTTATTACATTATTATAAACGTACAAAAACTTAAATGTAAATGATCACGTCATTTTCCACCTCTGCACTGCATTATAAAATATTAAAAATTGGCATACTTTTTAGACAATTGCGCTTGTGTTTTCCCCAGAGTCAATCACTGTAACTACGTTCAACCACTTCATCAATTAGATTGCATACTCGTTTTCTGTACTCAATGATTATATGACATCATAATCGGCGCCACTTGGTAGGCGTGACCTCAGTATGGTTGAATTTGATTTCAGACTAAGAAAAATAAATCCTGCCGATGCAAATCAACAATGTTCAACTGACGCTAATGAAAATTAAGTAAGATCAAAATCATTACTATGAATAGGTCGGAATGGTGACGGAGTCAGGTTTGTCGAATGCCGCACAATAATCGAACAAGCAGTCCCCAGATAGTAGTAATAGACCGTAAGCCTACATTTACACAACGTTATCACTCTTTAATGTTTTCTTGGTCATTTTCGTGTAATCTCTTGCCGACCAACAATAAAACTACTAAAATAGTTATGGTCAGGGATTTATTGAATAATTATTATGAAAACCCTCGTAGAATAAACAAAAATCATCAATGAAAATAAAAGGCAATAAAAGGCTGAATGTCAAATTGATCATTCTTGAAAAAGATTGTCCGCTGTTTAACACGGAACATGAAAATTGTAGACATAGAAAGGCCGGGCTAAAATGATTCAGCAATCTGAAATTGGGGTTAAGTGGGTTATTTTGACCCTTAGTATTTTTATCTAATCATTTGACTTCTCATTCTATTTATGGTCACTCTGCCCATCTGCTTACAACAAACTCTACTATTTATCCGGATAAAGTGTAAATATTGACTTCTATAATTGACTTCACTTTGACCAGATAAATGAGAGGCCAAATACATTACTACAGTATATACCTCAAATCAGCATCATGAATAAAACATTTAAAAATTATGGTAAAGGGGCAGTCTAGGGGGCAGTTAGGAAAAATGGGGAAAAAAATCGCTACCATTACGTATACCATTTGTAAATCGACACCTTTGTCATGTTTTTGGGTTATACTTTGTACATGAGGAAGCACAGTGCGTTACAGTTTGCTTCCATCGGCACAGCAGACTGAGTTTGCTCCATCATTTACACAATTATTTACTCCTTGCATTTGGTTTTGAATACAATATCAATTTGCTGTGCAAGCATTATACCGAGTGGCATTATTTTTCACTGTGAAAATTCTGCGTATCTTACAGGAAATTTTATGTCAGCAACGTCAAAATCGATTCTATGTAAGAAGGGCAGGGGTGTTATGTTTTCATATAGACATTACCGAGAGGTAAACCCCCCCCCCCCCAAATATCAGAATAACCGTATTTAGTTTAAACGGGAAAAAAAAATCTGTATTTTTTCCCTTGTTGAAATATATCTTCTTCTTTTTTTGTACAGTGCAGTGCGCAATCATAGAGTGCCTACATTGTCTGTACTTATATACAATTTTTCTGTTCGTCCTTAAATCATGTAAACTGAGAAGGGGTGGCCCTGCATTTCTCGTAATTGCCTAGTAATTGCGATACAGTAGATTGCAACCTACTGATTTGACTACTGAGATTACTTTTTAATTTGAAATGAATGTCATAGATAGTTCACAATTATCATGCGCTGTAAAATGGTAAAATTATTACTGATTGGCTAAATATAACAGAACATGGCGTTTTAAGTTTCACGACCACTTTTCTCGTGGTCTCGTATTACTGTATTCAAAATTTCAGATAAAAAAGAATATGACCGACCACATTGACCTGTAGATAACGGTATAGTTATAGAGTAATGGCAGCAAAAAAAAAAAAAAAAAAAAAAAACCTACCAAAAATCTTAACTAGTGAAACCATGTAAGAAAGGGGAATGTGAAGGCCATTCTCTAAAAATAAAACCAATCTCATTAGCGGCGTCTCAGATAAACACGCAGGATGAAACTAATTTCATAAATTTGAAAACTAATTGCGCCTAACGCTCGAGGAAAATTATGTAGAACATGTTTGATATTCTAAGGTATAGGCGGGCGAGGTCATACTATTATGGCGTTTTCTTCTCCTTTTAAGGTCTCAACTTAGGATGATTATCAGTATGGCATTATGATGAACTGTTCTTTCTTTTTTTTTTCTTTATATTACATCTTCGTTCTAAAACATGTATAAGCAGTAAAAAAAAAAAAAAAAAAAAAAAGAAGCTATATTACGAGACCACTCAGAACAACCAACAAGTGAAAAAAAGAACAAACCGAGCAAATGGCTAAATATTATTAATAGCCCTTGCTCTCACATGACATTTAACTTTGTTATACTTCAGCAAACTAAAACTGAAAGCTAGAAATCTTTCAGAGGAAAAAACAGCAACTAAAATTACAAATTTAAATTCCGCGTCTAAATCCAGCCCATGTCTATATAAACAGGAATATATCCAGCATATTATTTGTATTGAAGTGTCTTTTTTGATGAAGCGTTGTACAGCCTCATCACACAAACCCAATAAAACAATATTTTGACTAGGATCCCAGAGATTAAGAAAAAATAATAACCCCATGTGGGATAAAACGGAATTTAATTGATATTCAGAGAATAGTGGTTATGATGACGTAGATTAGTCTGGAGTGGGTGACCATAGCAACGAAATCATACAGACAATGTGACTACAAGAACAAGCACTATATATATGGTTCCTGGGAGTTGGAACGTTAATTATAATACGAATATATATATATATATATACTCAAATCACATTATGAAATAAAACACACACAAAAAAAATCCCCCCTCCAAAAAAACAAAACTAACAAAACAAACAAACAAACAAACAAAACAAAACACGAAAACAAATCGAACAGACAAAACCAAGTAGGTTAAATGTATAGTCAACGTCTATACAAGAGTACAAGGAATAAATGATGAACGGCTTTCTAATGATAGTTGTACAATAGGTAGAGAGAGAAAAAAGGTGTTGCAAGATAACCTACATATAGTATACGGTAAGTATTGCAACATAACTGATATTCTTTGATTATCTTAAACTCTACAAATCTTTTATATGTTGTTATACTCATTACTGGCGAGAGAACTCTCGACCACTTTTGATTATTGTGAACGAGGAGAGTTGTCCCTCATGTCCCTTTTCATTCTTGAGAACAACACGTGAGAAGACCGGGTAATTTCTTAAAGGGGAAGTCCGGACCCAAAAGAAGTTGCTTTTATTAAAAGCAGAAAAATTAGAAAAAGAGATCAAAAAAGTTTGAAGAAAATCGGACTAGTAATAAGAAAATTATGAACTTCTTTAAAATGCAAGAATAAAAAAAAAAAAAAAAAAAAAATCTGATCGCTATACCAAATTGGCAACATATGTGATGTCATAGGTGCACTACTTGCCATATAAAAAATTATGCTCTATATTGTTTGATCATAAATTTTCAGTTTTCTTGTTAAGAAACCGTTTTCCTCATAACTTTGAACCAAGTTATATCGATAATGCATCTATACAAATATTGTAAAATCAGCATCCCATCTATAAATACAAAAAACAAAGATTTTTAGCAGGTTTTCAATATAGAAAGAAGATATTCATCAATGTTGAAATTTATGAAAAATATCACAATAAAACATTATTGACAAAATAAGGTAAAAATCTATGATAAAGCAATACAGAACACATGGCAAGGAGTGCAACTATGACATCACAGCCTTGTGAATGTGTTGCCAATTTGGTATAGCGATCAGATTTTTTTTTTTTTTTTTGCATTTTAAAGAAATTCATAACTTTTTGTTATTAATCCGATTTTCTTCAAACTTTTTTTGGTCCGTTTTTCTAATTTTTCTGCTTTTAAGCAACTTATTTTGGGTCCGGACTTCCCCTTTGAACAAATGGGAGGCATAAACAAGTTTCGTTTATACTTCTGGCACATGAAAAAAAAAAGCAGCAACTTGACAAGATGAATATATTTCTGTCTCTGCCTAGGGAAAATTTGTCCTGTATTGAAAAGATGTTTAGTGCTACTTTATTCCACTAAGTTATCAGATTAAAGCAAATTTCTTATGGTATATATATACATTGTACTTAACTAAAAGAATTGATTTTCGCACACTTTAATTACATTTTTCTTGAATTTCGGCACGAATCCTCCTTAGCAACGGTGCAAAGGTGTTTGTTTTCTCCGGATGAGTTTTTTTCTTTTTCATTTTCTTTTTTAATCGGCCCGTATGGCCATTGTTCATTTGCAACAGGTACAAACGAATCGTGAAAACAGTTTTCGGAGAAATATGAAACATGTTTCATAAAGGGACTTTAAGAATATACAAAAATATAAAGTCTCTCGCAATGCAAGAAAGAAGACGATTCACTATTTTCGGCAATTAGTTGATTCTTTATTTATGACATGTGCATGTGGAGGGATTCAGAGTTTAAAGATAAGATAGGATGTGGAATGATTTTAATTTATTGAAAACAGACCTGGTATTTAATCGACATAAAACAAGAATATTACTTAAAGGGGAAGGAAACCCTAGGAATTCATTAAATTGTACAAAACAGAAAAATCAAAGAAGCTGATCAATGAAAATTTGAGAAAAAATGAATGAATAATAACAAACTTTTGAGCATTTTAATGTTGTGATCACTACCGCTATGGGGATCCTCACATTTGCAACGGGACCAAGATGTGTGATGTCATACCTGAACAACTTCCCATTACTTTTGTACATATTTCACTCAAATTGACTTTTTTATTTATTCTGTTAATAAAAGATCTGAGATTCTTTTCATGGGAGGACATGTAATACAGGTACACAAAATATAATCATGTGTGAAGAGTCTGTACTACCATTAGAATGAGGAAAAAGAAATATTTTTGGTATTTTTTTGTATGTCATATGGGAGAGTTGTTCATGTGTGACATCACACATCTTGGGCCTGTTGCCAGTGTGAGGATCTCCATAGCGTTAGTGATCACAACATTCAAATGCATATCATTTCTTATTATCTATTCAATTGTTCTCAAACTTTCTTTAATCTGTTTCTTTGATTTCTTTTGTTTCATACAACTCAACTGAATCCTAGGGTTTCATTCTCCTTTAAAAATATACAGACGATAATTAAATAGAATATATTGTTGTAATACATGACATTACTCCGGAATGTCTTTAATTTCGTAGATATATTTTAGACAAGCCTATAGAAAATAATAAATATCAAATATTCAAATACTTCACAATGTATTTGCTATGTTTTGTCCTAATTAAATAGACAGTAGATGTCGGTTTGTCCGACCGCTTGGCGTACTAGGCGGGGTCATTGGGCTAGGCTGTAAGGAGGGCGAGCATGTTGATTTAGCTGCCTGTTGAAGAAATGAGGAGAAATTTCCTGCCCCCAAGGCTGATTGTGATGTCACTATCGCTGAAATATCGATCAAGGGCTGTGATTTTTGGTATATGTTGCATGCAATACGGACTCGTAATCAACGAAGGTATCGTGTAAATGAAAAAAAAATAAATAAATGAAATAACCTTTCGTTTGGGGTTATGTTTAGCTAACTGCGTTGCGCCATTGAATATAACCTTCCCTATAGTATACAACGTTCCAGCCTTCTCTCTTTCTCTCTCTCTCTCCCTCTCTTTCTCTCTCTCTCTCTCTCTTTCTCTCTTTCTCTATTTCTCCTCCATCTATCATTGTTTCATAATTCCTCTTCATTTTGAGCTCTTCAACATGTTCAAGATATTTATTGTTACACTCCTTCTTCTCATTCCACATCTCAATTTATTCATCTCCTCTCTTCAACCTACTTGAACATTTTCTTTTAAACTCGGCCATTCAATCGTTCGAATCGTTTTATAGAACCTCATAAAGATACCTATTCATAAATCTATTCTAATATTCCATTCATAAGAATATTCTTGTCAACAAAAAACAAGTGCTATTTTGTGAGGTAGGGTTATCGTGAACAAGGATATGAAAGTGTTTTATGTTTTTCCCAAAACTGTTTGGAGGCTTCGTTTATACTTTTCGAAAATAAATAATGGCCATTAAATATCGGCAAAGGGCAGAGGAAAACTGCAAAAAAATGTGTGTTTGTGTGTGTGTGCGTGTGTGTGTGTGTGTGTGTCTTTGATGTACACTCACTTAGCACTGGTATTGCAACATTGCTAAATGCGTGCATTTTTTCATATTTACAAGTCTTTTAGATATTGTCATATTTCATTTATGGCAATAGATTTTGCGAACAATTTTGTATGTTCTGAAAGAGGAGACTTTTCCCTTTTAATTCCCGAGATCAGTAAATACTCAGATAAGGGAAATTTTTTTTAACAAAGGGGCGACAAATTAACAAAGGCCCTCAAAAATGAAATTTTAAGAGGTGGGGATTATCAGTGAATGAAATTATTAAGGAGGAGTCAAATTTCTCTGCAAACCTGTTAACATGTTTCCATTATCCTTGTGGCAAATTAAAAATAGTCATAAGGAACCATCACAAATGCTAATGAAAGAAACATCACGCACACAAGACGAAAAAAAAATGTTACGCCGTTGCTAAGGAGGATGCGTCGCAAAATCAGAGGTGGTGAATATCCAGGAAAATATAATAAAAGTGTGAATTTTAAAAATTTCTATTGTAAACGAAATTATATTTACTACAAGAATTCAAGATTAATCGTCTCTGCAATACGGGACTAAAATTTTCCTTGGCAACGATAGAAATGAATTTATCTTCATCGGGTGTTCCTCCTTTTGTCTGTCATTGTAGTGCTACCTTTTTGGCTATTTTGAATTTGCCACAAGCATGATGGAAACATGATAACAGTTTTGGGAGAAATGTGACTCCCCGGTAATGATTTTATTTACTAATAATCCCCACCTCATAGAATTTCATTTTTAGGGGTCTTTGTTCATTGTAACATAGTTAAATTCGTGCATTTTTTCATATTTACAAGTCTTTTATATAATTGTCATATTTCATTTATGACCAGAGATTTTCCGAAAATGTTTGCATATTCTGAAAGAAGAGACTTGTTCTTTTTCATTCCTGAAATCAATAAATACTCAGACAGGGACACTGAGTTTTATAATCAAAGGGGCAACAAATGAACAAAGACAATTAAAAATGAAATTTTTAAGAGGTGGAGATTATGTTTCTTTATCTCAACGTAATGATAACTCATCGTCAACTCGTATTTGTTACAATTTAAATACTCTGTATCAGCTGAATAGACAGCCTCATCATTTGTTACCTCAGGTTGTATGGAGCAGGGTCTGTGAGCTCGGTATCCGTCGTCGTCCAGCTCATCGTGGACGTCGACATAGGGTTCCGAGGCCTCAGTGCTCTGTTCCATTGCACACGGGTCTCCATATAGGCCTATGGAACGCACGTTCCTTGACCAATAAGACACATGCAGTTACCGATTCAGTTGTTGACAATAACTTAGACCTGTTGGTTATAACTGAGTCTTGGCTCTCTGGGGATAGTAATAAGGATGGTCACACATTGGCTGATCTTAAATCAAGTTTGCCTAACTATGATACTATTCATCGACCCCGGGTGTCTTCTAGGGGTGGCGGTATTCTTGTTCTGTTAAGGTCAACTGCCCGCTGTACTGTTAATACCAATGACAACTTCTCGTCCTTTGAATTGATGGACATAACGATTAATATTCCCCCTTCGTCTGTTATACAATTGTACTGTATATATCACCCCCCTCCCTCTACAAGTAACAATATATCTAATATTACCTTTCGTGAGGAGTTTCTAACTCTTCTTGTTCGCAGTAATTAACTTGGATTCTCTTCGCAATGATATCAACTGTCATTCCAGTCACTCCTTGACTCAACTACTTCAACTGAAGCTGCTGATCAGTATAAACACCTGTTTGCGGACCCTGATCGACAAGCACGCTCCTCTTCAAGTTCGAACTGTGACAATCAGACCTCATGCGCCATGGTTTACCAATGACATCCAGGAGGCTAAGAGCCGAAGGCGTCAGGCGGAACGCCGTATGATGAAGTCAAGACTTAGTGTTGAAGGGAACTGTATCGACAGGGAAGTGACTCCTACTACAGCTGTATCCAAAATGCTAGGTCTAACGTATCTCCGAAATCTTATTGCAGATGCTGATACAAACAGTTGTTTAGTATTGTCAAATCATTATCTTCTTCAACTAATCTTCAATTCTTCAGATCACTCATCTGACATTGAGCTGGCATAAGGTTTGCTGGATTTTTCTGTGAGAAAGATATCCAAATGTTCTTGCCTCTTTCACCGATCAAGTTGTGGTCCCAGCAACTGCACCTGTTGTGCATCGTCTGACCGTGGACTTCGAAAATTCATCTTCTTTCTGACTCGGATGTGAAGAAGCTCGTTAAGTCTCTACCATCAAACATTGCAAACTTGACCCGATACCTACTTGGCTTCTTAAGGAACTCTTGACGATCTCCTTCCTGTCATCACTAGAATCTTCAATCTCTCTTTGTCTTCCGCTTGTCCCAATTGTTCAAAACGTCTCTACTACTTCCTCTCTTGAAAAACCCAATCTAGATGCAAAGTATTGAATAATTAAGACCGATTGCCATCTCTCTTTATTGGTAAGGTGCTGGAGAGGATAGTATCCTTGCAGCTGACGTCTCATCTCGCAGATTTGGCATGTTTCCAGTCCACCAGTCAGCGTAAAACCACCATTCGACGGAAACTGCTTCTATAAGGGTTTTGAATGATGTTCTTCTGCAAGTAGATAAGGGCAGCGAGGCCTTGCTAGTCCTACTCGACTACACGCTGCATTCGATACCATAGATCATCAATTGCTCCTACATCGATTAGAGCATGATTTCCACATCACAGGAACGGTTCTAAAGTGGATACGTTCGTATCTTAACACCGCAGTCAACGCGTAGTCATTAATGATGTTCAATCAGAATCTTTCCCATTTCTATGTGGGGTTCCGCAGGGCTCGGTAATTGGCCCACTCCTTTTTCTTATGTATACTGCCCCATTATCAAAGTGATTGATTCCCATCCTTCCATTCGCCATGCAATGTATGCTGACGACACCAGGTATACTTACCTTCAAACCTAGCGAGAAAGAGGTAGCTTCTAGAAAGCTCAATAGTTGTTTGGCTGATATAAAAATGTGGTCATTTACTAATAGACTTTGCCTCAATGAGCGCAAGTCTGAAATGATCCATATGACATCTAATTCAGAAACACGATCCCTTTTCCTGTTTAGCTACAAACGATATTTCTCTGAATTGTAGTGATTCTGTACGGGACCTTGGTGTGATAATAGACAAAAATCTCACATTTCCAACAACACATCAGAGCTGTATGCAAATCTGCATCTTACGGTATCTTTAAGATTGGTAAAATAAGGAAACTGCTTGACCGACCCACAACTGCAAACTTACACATGCCTTCGTATCTTCGCACCTTGATTATTGTAATTCCATATTTTCTGGCCTCCCTCATCATACTTACTTCCACTGCAAAGGATACAGAATACGCTGCAAGACTTGTCACTCTCTCAGAAACATGAGCACATACACCTATCTTACGTTCCTTCATTGGCTCCCCATACACCATCGCATAACTTTTAAAATTCTCTTCTCACTACAAATACTTCGAAATCAAGCCCAAAATACCTTTCCGACCTCATCACATTACTTCTTCAGTTCGTCAGAACACTAAAATCCTCATTTACCCAACAATTAGTTTCTGGTCCTCGCACTGCGACGAGATATGGTGGTCGCGCATTTTCAGTTATAGCTCCCATTCTATGGAATAAACTCTCCAGTACAAATTCACAATGCAAATTCAATCGATCATTTCAAAACCGTCTTAAAGACAACCTCTTTAACACCTAAAGCACTCAGTTGTGAGTCGGTCAAGGGAGGTGCACACCATCTTTTCTTTGTTTGTTTGATTGACTACGTTTGAACTTAATTTTAGTCATCATCTGTAATTTGTGTGTATTTATTTCAAAGTACATGAAGTACAGTTGCACATTTATTCCAAGTATATATACTTGTACAGGTTTACTGGGTTTTTTTTTTTTTTATACAAGTAACTAGTTATTGTTATTATAATTCCTTGTTTTAGT
>CALNVZ010000174.1:36982836-37013364 GCA_940671915.1 Paracentrotus lividus | reverse complement strand
TGAGAGTCTTCGGTTACAGATCATTCTCTTCTGTACTCTTGGGGGATTTCAACGTACATGTTGATGATACAAATGACTACGCTTTGCTAATTCTTTTATTGGGCGGGGTAAGTTCACTTGGGTTTTAAGCAGCATGTCCATGCACCAACTCATCGTGCTGGTCATACGCTTGATATTAAATATTTACAAGAGATTCCTGATGACATTAAACAAGTAGATTGTGTTGTCTTCAATGCCTTCTGATCATTCTGACCTTGTTGCAACTCCTCAACACTCGCCAAGCCAGGAATCCAAAGAAGGAATCAGCTCACGGAAATTTCGCAGTATTAACTTGGATTCTCTTCGCAATGATATCAACTGTCATTTCCAGTCACTCCTTGACTCAACTACTCCAACTGAAGCTGCTGATCAGTACAACACCTGTTTGCGGACCCTGATCGACAAGCCACGCTCCTCTTCAAGTTCGAACTGTGACAATCAGACCTCATGCGCCATGGTTTACCAATGACATCCAGGAGGCTAAGAGCGAAGGCGTCAGGCGGAACGCCGTATGATGAAGTCAAGACTTAGTGTTGACAGGGAACTGTATCGACAGGGAATGTGACTCCTACTACAGCTGTATCCTAAAATGCTAGGTCTACGTATCTCCGAAAATCTTATTGCAGATGCTGATACTAAAGCAAGTTGTTTAGTATTGTCAAATCATTATCTTCTTCAACTAAATCTTCAATTCTTCAGATCACTCATCTGACATTGAGGCTGGCATAACGGTTTGCTGGATTTTTCTGTGAGAAAGTATCCAATGTTCTTGCCTCTTTCACCGATCAAGTTGTGGTCCCAGCAACTGCACCTGTTGCTGCATCGTCTGACCGTGGACTTTCGAAAATTTCATCTTCTTTCTGACTCGGATGTGAAGAAGCTCGTTAAGTCTCTACCATCAAACATTGCAAACTTGACCCGATTACCTACTTGGCTTCTTAAGGAACTCTTGCGATCTCCTTCCTGTCATCACTAGAATCTTCAATCTCTCTTTGTCTTCCGGCCTTGTCCCATTTGTTCAATAACGTCTTACTACTTCCTCTCTTGAAAAAACCCAATCTAGATGCAAATGTATTGAATAATTACAGACCGATTGCCATCTCTTTTATTGGTAAGGTGCTGGAGAGGATAGTATCCTTGCAGCTGACGTCTCATCTCGCAGATTTGGCATGTTTTCCAGTCACACCAGTCAGCGTACAGAAACCACCATTCGACGGAAACTGCTTCTATAAGGTTTTTGAATGATGTTCTTCTTGCGTAGATAAGGGCAGCGAGGCCTTGCTAGTCCTACTCGACTACACTGCTGCATTCGATACCATAGATCATCAATTGCTCCTACATCGATTAGAGCATGATTTCCACACACAGGAAACGGTTCTAAGTGGATACGTTCGTATCTTAACAACCGCAGTCACGCGTAGTCATTAATGATGTTCAATCAGAATCTTTCCCATTTCTATGTGGGGTTCCGCAGGGCTCGGTAATTGGCCCACTCCTTTTTCTTATGTATACTGCCCCATTATCAAAGTGATTGATTCCCATCCTTCCATTCGCCATGCAATGTATGCTGACGACACCCAGGTATACTTACTTCAACCTAGCGAGAAAGAGGTAGCTTAGAAAGCTCAATAGTTGTTTGGCTGATATAAAAATGTGGTCATTTACTAATAGACTTTGCCTCAATGAGCGCAAGTCTGAATGATCCATATGACATCTAAATTCAGAAACACGATCCCTTTTCCTGTTTAGCTACAAACGATATTTCTCTGAATTGTAGTGATTCTGTACGGGACCTTGGTGTGATAATAGACAAAATCTCACATTCCAACAACACATCAGAGCTGTATGCAAATCTGCATTTACGGTATTCTTTAGATTGGTAAAATAAGGAAACTGCTTGACCGACCCACAACTGCAAACTTACACATGCCTTCGTATCTTCGCACCTTGATTATTGTAATTCCATATTTTCTGGCCTCCCCTCATCATACTTACTTCCACTGCAAAGGATACAGAATACCGCTGCAGAGACTTGTCACTCTCTCAGAAAACATGAGCACATAACACCTATCTTACGTTCCTTCATTGGCTCCCATACACCATCGCATAACTTTTAAAATTCTTCTTCTCACTACAAATACTTTCGAAATCAAGCCCAAAATACCTTTCCGACCTCATCACATTACGTTCTTCAGTTCGTCCAGAACACTAAAATCCTCATTTACCCAAATTAGTTTCTGGTCCTCGCACTGCGACGAGATATGGTGGTCGCGGCATTTTCCAGTTATAGCTCCCATTCTATGGAATAAACTCCCAGTACAAATTCACAATGCAAATTCAATCGATCATTTCAAAACCGTCTTAAAGACACACCTCTTTAACACCTAAAGCACTCAGTTGTTGAGTCGGTCAAGGGAGGTGCACACTCATCTTTTCTTTGTTTGTTTGATTGACTACGTTTGAACTTAATTTTATGTCCATCATACTGTAATTTGTGTGATTTATTTCAAAGTACATGAAGTACGAGTTGCACATTTATTCAAAAGTATATTATTTGTACAGGTTTACTGGGGTTTTTTTTTTTTAATACTAAGTAACTAAGTTATTGTTATTATAATTCTTGTTTTAGTATATTTTCTAAGCAGAATATTGAGCGCTTAGAAACATCAGTATTAAGCGCCTATAAATGTCATTATTATTATTATTATTATTATTATTAGTGAATAAAATTATTAAGGAGGAGTCATATTTCTCCAAAATTGTTAACATGTTTCCATCATACTTGTGGCAAATTAAAAATGACCAAGAGGTAGCACTACATGAAAGACGAAAGGTGGAACATCCGAAGAAGATAAAGTTATTTATATCGTTGCAAGGAAAATTTTAGTCCCGAATTACAGAAACGATTTAATAACGTTTCTTGTAATAAATTAATGTCGTTAAAATAGAAATAAATTTTCACACTTCATTATATTTTGCAGGATATTATGACCTCTGATTTTGCCACCCTCCTCCTTAGCAACGGCGTAACAGAATTCTGTCTTATGTGCGTGTTGCTTTCTTTCATTAGCCTTTGTGATGGTTCCTTATGACTATTTTTGATTTGCCACAAGGATAATGGAAACATTTAAAGTTTGCAGAGAAATTTCAAACCTCCTTATAATGTTATTTACTAATAATCCCACCTCTTAAATTCATCTTAGGGGTCTTTGTTCATTTATCGCCCCTGTCTGAGTATTTACTGATCTCAGGAATGAAAAGGGACAAGTCTCCTTGTTCAGAATATACACAATTTTCGGAAAATCTCGGGCCATGAATGAAATATGACAATATAATTATAAAAGACTTGTAAATATGAAAAATGCACGCAATTTAGCTATGATGCAATACCAGTGCTAAGTGAGTGTATATGGGAGGATGTGTGATAAAAATAAAGTCGTTATTGTTCGGCAAAATATAACAATATTGAAATAATCCTGAATGCTGTAAAAATTACATATATACACCAAAAGAAAACTGACTATGGTTTGATATATCGATGGAATGCAGTTGCATTAAATATTTTTTAATACAGGACTAAATCCGTTGTGTCAACGGAAGTATGAATAATTATAATTTCCGGGTGTTCCCGCTTTGCACCTGGTAGACATCATTTTGCTTTCGAAAGTTATAAACAAAACCTGTTTAGCACGTTAACAGTTTCAGTAGAAATATGTGACAGTTTAATGATTTCATTCCTCCCAAATTTCTTTGCTCTTGTTCTTTTGTCTTCCTCTCTGTTTAGGGGAATCATGTAGTATATGATGAAAAGGGAGGGTGTTATATATACTGACCTCAAAGATTAAAGGGGAAAAGTTTCCCTCCTCAAAAAATACACACAACCAAAAAAAAAGGGGGGGGGGTCAACAACACGTTGGACAGTTTTGAATGAAATAATAACAATAATTATACAAAATGCTTGTGAAATTAAAAATGCTTTTATTGTATGTTGCAATATTACTATACACTATAATTTTATCGTTGTTGATATTATTAATATTATTATTACAATGTACAATACGTCATAACATAATATGACACTTGCAGCCGGTCTTGCCTATTAGCTAAATTGCCAGCCTATTATGATGGGTAAAGATTGTTGTCATACGATTGTGATCATTATTAACTCCCATGGTTTCAGAGTTTCGCTTTCCATCCATTATAAACTAATTATTTTTCACTGTCGCAGTGCTGGTCTTTGTACCCATTGAGAGAGATTGATAGATTCAGGAACGAGGAGACATTGATAACTGTCATTCTAACACCATTATATAATGCTTTATTGCATATACGGCACTTTCGTGATTTCAATTTATGAACCTTTTGCTGGTGAACTCAGTTACAAAGGAAAGTTCCTGTAACATTATTATTCTGTAGATGCCATGTTTGTTTATATATACATGTATATTACGAAGAGTATTGTAAAGTTCCAAGCGGTACGTTATCCGTCTTCGTTTCTTCAAGACAAAGCGCTTATTTGCTTTTTTTTAAACAGATGTCTATGGAAATGTAATTTGGAAAATGCATTTTCTAATTGTTGCTTTTAAAATGGAGTTTTAAACGTTTGTCGAAAAACACTAACCACCGACAGGCAAGTAATATTGGATGTAGTACCATTTGGAACTATTAAAGCTGTTCATATATAGTTTGCTCCAGAGTATTTGAAATATATCTGTCAAAACAGATGCACCAATATGACAATTTATCGTATGTTGTCAGGCGCGGATCCAAGAAAATCGAATTGAATGCTTTTCGGGGCCCAATTGTCTGGAAAAAAAGCGGCTCTATTTATGTTTACCCATGGGCCCGGTAAGTTCATTGTGTGACTCCGGTCTGCGTCCGCTACTGGTTGTATATTCAAAGTCATTTATAAATTATATACATGAAATATTTCAAATTGCGCATTTTTTTTTTTTTTTTTTTTTTTAACCAATTACATATTTTCACTGTAAAAAATATTGTATTTTTACAGACAAATCTGCTGTTAGCAGAGTCGCCATAAAAAAACGTATTATAAAAAACAGTTTTGTTGTAAATTTCTCCTGCAAATATTACATGAGAAATACAAAATATACATCAGGAGTAACACATTTGTTCCGTTTAACCAACTGTGTAAGCTATAGACTCTAATGATTTTTTTTCTTCTCTTTTTTAATTATTAGAGGAGAAATTTACAGCAAAACTGTTATTTTTAAATTACATTTTTGCATGGCGACTCTGCTGACTTCACTTTGCTGTATTATTTTTTTACAGTGTACCCTATTTGATAAAACATTATAATAAGGTCAAGTCCTTATCCCTAACCTTTATGAAGTGGATACATGAAATTATTTGTTAACTACATATCATATAATAATATTTAAAGTAAATATTATGAAAGAATAAAGTCGTATACCGCGATTCCTGATATTGATTATGTAAAGGGGATACATTTCATTAAATAAATTGAAATATTTGACCTTTGCTGAAGCGAGTTTTCTAAATTGAAATTATTATACAGGCTGACTGTTCACAAGTTCACACCAAGACCGCTCAATGAGGCGAGAACTCGTTGTAAAACACTGCAAAATATTGTCTTCTAAAAAGCATATAACATTATGTATAATTGCTTTGAGCTTTTCTAAATGCAGTGGCGCTTTAGTATTGACGGTGTTAAAGTTGATGTTTAGTGAGGGAGTCCTGCAAGCAAATTAATTTCTAATTGATTAGTACTGCAATGCATATATCAAACATGAATAACATCGCGCTATTCAAGGTAGTATCCAGCTATATGCACAGAGAAATTCGATTTCATTGTCATTTAATTTAGGTTGTCGTATGTCAATTATATTTTTTGTGTTTCTTAAATTACGAATTATTCGTCAGTGCAGAAAAAAATTGACATTAAACCAGATAATAAAGAATTTACATTCAAACACATGATTGAGCAACATAATCATTATTTTATGCACACTTTCATTTGACAGAAATTATTTAATCAATGACAGGCAGTCATTACATGTTCCTTGAAGCTGTCTGCACCTGCCCGTTGGATAGTACACAGATGCTCAGAAATAGGAACTAGCTTTTAGAATGATTTTTAAAAGCTTATTGCGAGTGTGTGGGTTTTTGGTAGAGTGGGTGTGGGTTGTTATGTTGTGTATGATGTAGAGTAAAAGAAGTGAGGGGTGTACACCGTATGCATAGGACGATTTGGTTCTTATGTCTAGTGTTGCGTTAGAATATAAATGTATCGACGCCTTAGTATATTCCTGTAATTTGATTGGAGGGTTGCGCGTTGGTCACGTGATATTGAACGACTCCGTCATCAAGCGTGCACTTTGGTTCTATACGTTTTGTACCAATGCCGCCACAACCATTGTCACATTACCTCAAAATTCCATGTAAAACAAATTTGGTGGAGCAGTTAGGCTTATCATATAAGATAAATAATGGATATTGTAAGTTCAGCCTGCCTATATTTCATTAGTTGAAAGAATAAAGTTTCCACCCAACTCGGTTCGCCTCCTTTAGTAGCAGATAAATCGTTCAACTCTTAAAACATTGGCATCTTTGAACTAATATAAAAAAAAATCACTTTTGTATACCATTTGAATGCTCTAAGCATTTAACCTGTTCAGTAACTTGTCATATTTTTACTTCATTATTTTGACCCTCCTATATCATATCGAAATTGATATTTTCTAAGCAGAATATTGAGCGCTTAGAAACATCAGTATTAAGCGCCTTATAAATGTCATTATTATTATTATTATTATTATTATTAGTGAATAAAATTATTAAGGAGGAGTCATATTTCTCCAAAAATTGTTAACATGTTTCCATCATACTTGTGGCAAATTAAAAATGACCAAAGAGGTAGCACTACAATGAAAGACGAAAGGTGGAACATCCGAAGAAGATAAAGTTATTTATATCGTTGCCAAGGAAAATTTTAGTCCCGAATTACAGAAACGATTTAATAACGATTTCTTGTAATAAATATAATGTCGTTTAAAATAGAAATAAAAATTTTCACACTTCTATTATATTTTGCAGGATATTCATGACCTCTGATTTTGCCACCCGTCCTCCTTAGCAACGGCGTAACAGAATTCTGTCTTATGTGCGTGTTGCTTCTTTCATTAGCCTTTGTGATGGTTCCTTATGACTATTTTTGATTTGCCACAAGGATAATGGAAACATTTAAAGTTTGCAGAGAAATTTCAAACCTCCTTAATAATGTTATTTACTAATAATCCCCACCTCTTAAAATTTCAATCTTAGGGGTCTTTGTTCATTTATCGCCCCTGTCTGAGTATTTACTGATCTCAGGAATGAAAAGGGACAAGTCTCCTTGTTCAGAATATACACAAATTTTCGGAAAATCTCTGGCCATGAATGAAATATGACAATATAATTATAAAAGACTTGTAAATATGAAAAAATGCACGCATTTAGCTATGATGCAATACCAGTGCTAAGTGAGTGTATATGGAGGATGTGTGATAAAAATAAAAAGTCGTTATTGTTCGGCAAAATATAACAAATATGTGAAAATAATCCTGAATGCTGTAAAAATTACAATATATACACCAAAGAAAACTGACTATGGTTTGATATATCGATGGAATGCAGTTGCATTAAATATTTTTTTAATACAGGACTAAATCCGTTGTGTCAACGGAACGTATGAATAATTATAATTTCCGGGTGTTTCCCGCTTTGCACCTGGTAGACATCATTTTGCTTTCGAAAGTTATAAACAAAACCTGTTTAGCACGTTAACAGTTTCAGTAGAAATATGTGACAGTTTAATGATTTCATTCCTCCCAAAATTTCTTTGCTCTTGTTCTTTTGTCTTCCTCTCTGTTTAGGGGAATCATGTAAGTATATGCATGAACAAGGGAGGGTGTTATATATACTGACCTCAAAGATTAAAGGGGAAAAGTTTTCCCTTCCTCAAAAATACACACACACAAAAAAAAAAGGGGGGGGGGGGTCAACAACACGTTTGGACAGTTTTGAATGAAATAATAACAATAATTATACAAAATGCTTGTGAAATTAAAAATGCTTTTATGTATGTTGCAATATTACTATACACTATAATTTTATCGTTGTTGATATTATTAATATTATTATTACAATGTACAATACGTCATAACATAATATGACACTTGCAGCCGCGTTGCCTATTAGCTAAATTGCCAGCCTATTATGATGGGTAAAGATTGTTGTCATACGATTGTGATCATTATAACTCCCATGGTTTCAGAGTTTCGCTTTCCATCCCATTATAAACTAATTATTTTCACTGTCGCAGTGCTGGTCTTTGTACCCATTGAGAGAGATTGATAGATTCAGGAACGAGGATGACATTGATAACTGTCATTCCTAACACCATTATAATAATGCTTTATTGCATATACGGCACTTTCGTGATTTCAATTTATGAACCTTTTGCTGGTGAACTCAGTTACAAAGGAAAGTTCCTGTAACATTATTATTCTGTAGATGCCATGTTTGTTTATATATACATGTATATTACGAAGAGTATTGTAAAGTTCCAAGCGGTACGTTATCCGTCTTCGTTTCTTCAGAGCAAAGCGCTTTATTTTGCTTTTTTTTTTAAACAGATGTCTATGGAAATGTAATTTGGAAAATGCATTTTCTAATTGTTGCTTTTAAAATGGAGTTTTAAACGTTTGTCGAAAAACACTAACCAACCGACAGGCAAGTAATATTGGATGTAGTACCATTTGGAACTATTAAAGCTGTTCATATATAGTTTGCTCCAGAGTATTTGAAATATATCTGTCAAAACAGATGCACCAATATGACAATTTATCGTATGTTGTCAGGCGCGGATCCAAGAAAATCGAATTGAATGCTTTTCGGGGGCCCAATTGTCTGGAAACAAAAGCGGCTCTATTATGTTTACCCATGGGCCCGGTAAGTTCATTGTGTGACTCCGGTCTGCGTCCGCTACTGGTTGTATATTCAAAGTCATTTATAATTATATACATGAAATATTTCAAATTGCGCATTTTTTTTTTTTTTTTTTTTTTTTTTAAACCAATTACATATTTTACACTGTAAAAAATATTTGTATTTTTACAGCAAATCTGCTGTTAGCAGAGTCGCCATAAAAAAACGTATTATAAAAAACAGTTTTGTTGTAAATTTCTCCTGCAAATAATTACATGAGAAATACAAAATATACATCAGGAGTAACACATTTGTTCCGTTTTAACCAACTGTGTAAGCTATAGAACTCTAATGATTTTTTTTCTTCTCTTTTATTAATTATTAGAGGAGAAATTTACAGCAAAACTGTTATTTTAAATTACATTTTTGCATGGCGACTCTGCTGACATCACTTTGCTGTATTATTTTTTTTACAGTGTACCCTATTTGATAAAACATATTAATAAAGGTCAAGTCCTTATCCCTAACCTTTATGAAGTGGATACATGAAATTATTTGTTAACTACATATCATATAATATATTTAAAGTAAATATTATGAAAGAATAAAGTCGTATACCGCGATTCCTGATATTGATTATGTAAAGGGGAATACATTTCATTAAATAAATTGAAATATTTGACCTTGCTGAAGCGAGTTTTCTAAATTGAAATTATTATACAGGCTGACTGTTCACAAGTTCACACCAGACGCTCAATAGAGGCGAGACTCGTTGTAAAACACTGCAAATATATTGTCTTCTAAAAAGCAATATAACATTATGTATAATTGCTTTGAGCTTTTCTAAATGCAGTGGCGCTTTAGTATTGACGGTGTTAAAGTATGATGTTTAGTGAGGGGAGTCCTGCAAGCAAATTAATTTCTAATTGATTAGTACTGCAATGCATATATCAAACATGATAACATCGCGCTATTTCAAGGTAGTATCCAGCTATATGCACAGAGAAATTCGATTTCATTGTCATTTAATTTAGGTTGTCGTATGTCATTATATTTTTTGTGTTTCTTAAATTACGAATTTATTCGTCAGTGCAGAAAAAATTGACATAAACCAGATAATAAAGAATTTACATTCAAACACATGATTGAGCAACAATAATCATTATTTTATGCACACTTTCATTTTGACAGAAATTATTTAATCAATGACAGGCAGTCATTACCATGTTTCCTTGAAGCTGTCTGCACCTGCCCGTTGGATAGTACACAGATGCTCAGAAAATAGGAACTAGCTTTTAGAATGATTTTTAAAAGCTTATTGCGAGTGTGTGGGTTTTTGGTAGAGTGGGTGTGGGTTGTTATGTGTGTATGATGTAGAGTAAGAAGTGAGGGGTGTACACCGTATGCATAGGACGATTTGGTTCTTATGTCTAGTGTTGCGTTAGAATATAAATGTATCGACGCCTTAGTATATTCCTGTAATTTGATTGGAGGGTTGCGCGTTGGTCACGTGATATTGAACGACTCCGTCATCAAGCGTGCACTTTGGTTCTATACGTTTTGTACCATATGCCGCCACAACCATTGTCACATTACCTCAAAATTCCATGTAAACAAATTTGGTGGAGCAGTTAGGCTTATCATATAAGATAAATAATGGATATTGTAAGTTCAAGCCTGCCTATATTTCATTAGTTGAAAGAATAAAGTTTTCCACCCAACTCGGTTTCGCCTCCTTTAGTAGCAGATAAATCGTTCAACTCTTAAAACATTGGCATCTTTGAACTATATAAAAAAAAAAAATCACTATTTGTATACCATTTTGAATGCTCTAAGCATTTAACCTGTTCAGTAACTTGTCATATTTTTACTTCATTATTTTGACCCTCCTATACAATACGAATTGCACACTGTTATGTATGTCGTACACCTGCTTATTTCAAAACGATAAAGGTCTACTGCCTGGAGCAGACAAAATGCCATTATTTGTCATTATAATGTGCAAAATATGACATAATTCAATGGAATCAACAAAAGCATACCCGCCAATTCATATTCGTTCTTCAATATATAAGCTTAAATCTAGTTTATATAGAAGGTATATCAATTTTTCTTTGATTTTGGGGTCTATTCAACGTAAAAGTTTAAGTGTAACGATGCAAGAAAAGGAATGTGATTTTCAATTTCCGTTTTAACAATTTTAACCTTCATCATAAAGTTTTAAATATATTTTAAAATAAATAATAGAAGAATAAAAACGTTTTACTCTTGATATTTTATTACACGACAGGGCTGGAAAGTTAGAAAACCAAAGCTCACAAATTGAACTTTGATTCAATTACCATTCATCGATAAATCGATAGGGTGTCTGACTTGAATTTTAAGTATGATAAAAGAAATTAAGAGAATTTATCAGCTTTAAATTTTTTAAGTTATTCGATGCCACATACAAAGTAATTGTAATGAAATCAAAAATAAGAATTTCGATACTATATACCGAGTTAGTCAGAAAAATACTTAACACCTAGACAAATGTTAATGAAAAGGAAACTAATTTATAAACCCCAAATTATTATACATATTCTGAAAGAATAACTCCATCCGCATCTTTTGGTACCATTTTTGTGAGGTATGTTTTTACGCAAAGATGAACAAGGCGCATTGTTTGCGAAAATGTAAATTTCGAATTGTGAAAAAGTGGGAGTAAACTCAATACAACATAAGCCATCAAAACATCAACTCCATCCTGACTAAAATAGCATAACCTTCTAACGAAAATGTTGCTACACCTATCAACTACTTTGTGTGTGAAAATGAGATAGATTTGTAGAGTCAAGCATGAGTGAGCACACGTCAAAGACAAAATAATCACTTTTCAAAGATATTAAGAGGCCTTTTTAGGTCTGTATGTGACAATTTACTCTCTGATGTGTGCTCACTCATGGATTACCAGATGAATCGATCTTATTTTTACACAGAATCTAGTCGATAAGTAAAACAATACCCTTGCAAATTTATTTGACTCAAAACATTTTCATTAAAAATGTCATTTAAATCAGGATTAAGTTGATTTTTGGTTAGCTTTTGTTGTTTTCATTTTATCCGTACTTTCGCACAATTCGAAATTTACATGTTCGCAAACACTACTTCGTGTTTATCAAAGCGTAAAGACATACCACACAAAAATGGTACCAGAGGATGCGGGAGGAGTTACTTTTTCAGAATATGAATGATAATTTGGGGTTCATAAATTCGTTTTCTTTTTATTGACATTTGTCTAGGTGTTATTTTTTTTCTAACTCACTCAGGAAAAAATATACAGAAAAAGTAAAAAAAAATAAATAAAAATTGAGTGATGTGTCCAGATATAAAAATGTTCTTTGCAACGTATCATCACTCCATTGGAATAACACAAACCACATACCCTCCACCACAAATCCCAAAAGATCTACTGAGAGATATTCCACTTATCCTCAAGTAATCACCCAAATCCTGCCGATTCATTACTAAGCACTTATAGAACAGGATAATTAAAGAACTTGATAGCTACTTAATCATATCAACTATAGTCAATCATTAATGATTATGAGGCTTGTGTCTATTAGGTGCTATTAGTTGAATAATTTTTGAAGGGAAAAAAATGTAAGCAGCAACTAAAAAAAAGTGAAGTTTTACAACCATTTAGAAATCTTATTATCAAATATTACTTGTACTTCCATTTACTAGCGTACGTGCTGCTATTCTTAACATACTTTGAAAAAAAAATATTTATCTACCAAATGTCTTCGTGTCTGACAAAGATTATTGAATTGAATTAAATTGAAATTTATTCGACATCATCAGTAAACGTACATGATATTTTTTCAACATTACAAAGAAAACAAAATAATGATACATGATTGTATAAATCACATTTTTTTTGGATACAGTCATATCGAACATAAAGTGACACAATTCAGTTATAATAATTTATTGATATAAGATATACAAATAATTGGAAAAAATTCAAAGTAACATAATTCATTTATAAGAGTTCATGGATATAGTATATACAAATAGTTAAAACATAACATATTGTTCAAAGCTGAGTTAATGAATACTTCCTGCATTCATTACGCAACGTGGGTTATTCAGGCTTTTCCAGTGTTGTTGTTGTTGTTTTTTTCTTCAAATAGATCTTTTTAAACTGAACGCCTGCCTTATGACAGGGAAAGTGTACATGTAGGTTAAATACCCGGCCTAATCATACAGAAGGGGACAGCCGGAATTATCATAATTATTATTCTTATAATTATTAAAATGATGTTAAAAATGAGTGGTATGAAATGAATAGGGGCGCGCCTTTTCCGTCCCAATAAATCTGTCAAAAAATGAATGTCCTACCTTGCAGTCAAGCGCTTGGCATTTTAGAAGGGTAATATTAACTTATTACTTTCAGACAGTGCCTGTTGACAGAGCAGTCTTCAAAACTATGCTAACTTAAGAAAATAAAATGTATCATATTTTGAGTAATCAGCCACCCTGAGAACTGCTTAATGATTTTTTTCTCAATTATGTGTGCTCAGAAACCATTTAAATGTCAAGTTACATCAAAGTGTGTTGTAAGATTTCTATTAAAGCCTTAAATTATAGTATGTTGTTGTAGTTTTTATAATTTAGGGCTATTTCGGTTATTCTGTATGATGCTTAAATGTCAACAGAATTCAAATCATCTCCAAAACATGAAATAATCATTATCATATTTTGAGTAATTAGGCAGTATGCAGAATTCTTAATGTTTTTATTTCTCTCAATTATGTGTGTGCAAAAATCTTTTCAATGTCAAGTTACATCCAAGCGTGTTTTAAGATTTCTATTGAAATAATTTTTATTATGTTATGTTGTTTTCGCTACTATGATTTAGGGATATTTAAGTCATCTTCTGTGTAATGTATATGAACAGAATCCTAATCTCGTTCAAAACAATAAGGTGGCACATAAAACTACTGATTATCTTTGGTTCTGATCTACTTTTTCGTTATCAATTCCTTTCGATGCAAATTAGAAACATATTGTAAGATTTCTTTTAATCTACCTTTCTTGACATTTCGTTGTTGTCGTCCTTGTAGTGATTTGGGTGCATTTTAGATTTGAAGGATTCATGCATATGTTATAATTGCATAATGTTAATGTAACCAAAAACAATATGCATTGATATAAAGATGATTTATCTAACGTTTCATAGATTGTTCAAGTTTATACAAAACATTTCAATTTTGCTATTTCATTTCTAATAAATAATATACTGAAATCAAAGTGTCATCCTCGAAATCAATCTATTACTTGTGAAATGAAATAACTTATTTGTCAATCAAGTATAACAAGAGAGGTTATGTTTTCCGATGTGGCGACACTCGTTGACAACCGTATACGACTCGACCAAGGCAATCGCGTACGTACAACATACCAAACCGAAGCGTCAGCGCGCGGCTTGAAGCGTGAATGAAATCTTGTTCTGTTTCACCCGGACGTGCAAATGACACCATTGTGATGCATTTTTTATGAGAAAAGTAAGCTCAACTTTGGAATTATAGTGGGCTACTGTCTCAGGATAAAAATATTCCCCTTTCTGAAAAGTCATCGATGGCTCTTGATTTATTAAGTTAATTTCGACTTGATTAACTTAATTGCGACCTTTGATTGGTGCTGTCTCTGATCACAATAATCGATTTTCATGCAATGACATTTGCTCTGGCGTCTATTGCTCCGCGCTGCATATTCCATAACAGAAAAACTACAGTGTAACACTATACTAAAGCTAACACTAAACCGAACATAAAACCTCACCCAAACCCTTTGTTGTATTATTGTTGGGATTAAAAATAAATCCTTAAAGATTTTTAGATAGAAACCAACTGGACTGATATAAATGTAAATAAGATTGAAATCTAAATACAAAAATCAATTGATCCCAATCTGCAGTGTTCAAAATCTATTTTAAATCCTCGTTATTTAGAGTGTACCAATGCCTCTCCTTTTCCATGTTGTCTGAACAGCAATCGATGCCTCTCGAATACTATCTCAGTATTGAGCAATATGGCGTCAACTCACATACTTCAACAGAGCCCTTTTGGTTCTAAACATGAATGGCGTGCATATAATCTACCCCTTGCAGTTCATTCAAACCTCCCCCTATACGTCATATGATATTTACATTGGACCAAGTTGAAGCGAGGTGAGCTTTTGTCAATATCACCCTGTAACGAATACAATGAAAATATCAGAGTGTCATTGCTTACTCTAAGAGGGGGGTCGTTTAATGCCATAGGGTATAGCTTGTCAATATTGTTACTTAAAGTACACAATCTCCTCATCTACTTGTATCTGCGGTAAAGTGCAGGATTCTAAATACTGAATTCTCGGTGGTTTAGATTTTAACTTTTACTACGTAGTATAGCATCAGTAGAAATAATCTAATATCAGGCGTAGTATAGTAAAAAGTAGTGGTAGAAGTTAATAGTAGTAGTAGTAGTAGTAGTAGTAATTCTCCTGATTTGGTCAAAAGAACAATTTCATAATCGTGTCTTTTAATCATATTACATTTTTCAGTGAATAACGTTATAATTAGTAGATATAATTATCACTGTTAAATCATAAGGGGAGATAGAAATCGCCGTATGATCATTATCTACGGTAGATATTAACATATCGTCGATTTAATTGTCTAACATGCTGGTTGCCACTCGTTGTTCCAAGGGTTCGTCTGTTAAGGGTCGTTGGTCCAGATATAAAATATGGTTCGTAATTCTGAAGATCCGTTAGTCTGAAAACGAAATAGGTGTCGCTATAGTCTAACGGACTCTATATAATAATATTTTCAATCTAACGAAACCGCTTTATTTTTATTACCAACGAACCGTTGGAGTGACGAACCCTGTTTCAGTTTTGGATCAACACACCCTCTACATTTTTTTTTTATAGATCAACGAACATTTTGATTATTGCATTGAACAAAACTTATTTTTTCCCGGACAAATTAACATTCATTTATTATGTTAATATGAAATTTGGATTTTCGGACAAATCACCATTTGGAATAGAGCCCAATTTTATTTCCTTGCAATATTTTGCAACAACGAGCTGCAAGCAATCAAAATGATAATATAAATGCGAACTGTAAGAGGCGTATTTGCCACATGTCTGAATTCACAGACTAGGATGTTTCATCAAAAAAACTGACGCCGTGGTAGATTCGTTGCACAATCAATCCATTACCAGTACTATTCACTCAACCGTTTATATTCTCTGTTATTTACACTCACCGAGGGCCTTACCTGCATGCTAAAAGCAATGGGTTTCTTGACTTCGAAAAGCACATGGTGCTCAGTCACACTCAAGAGCTGTAACCATACTACAACCACACAGCAATATTACTCTTACAAGTCTCTGTACATGGTCCAGTGGACAAATGGATGCATATATTCTTTAAACCAGGATAGGAACGCCACTTTTTTTTAATTATATAAGCCTTGTAAGCACCTAAGGGATGGAAACGCTTTTGTTGAATTACATAAGCCTTGTAAGCACCTAAATAATACAGGGTTGGAAAGCAGGCTCTCTGCATGTGATGGAGCTTGTGCACAAATTGTCTGATTGTTTTGTTGGTGATGAATCCGACGACTGGGAAAATACATTAATTTCCAAAGCATATATCAAAATCAAGACTTTTAACAATAGTCGGCATATTGTATTACTATTATTATTTCATTACATTGTTGTTGAACGTATAAGAACCTTTTTTACATTCATTAGACTAACTAATCGCCATTTCAGCGTTTTCTTTTTCTTTTTTTTTTCTTCTTCTTTTGAAGATGTTGTGAATGACAATATTTAAACAAACAAAAATTTATCCGACTCAAATCACAAAGCAATATTCTAGATGTTTAACATCTACCGTAAACGTATTTAAAAGGCATCCATAGAGTACGACAATAATTTAAACGTGCATGTCTAATTCTAAAATTCAACAATATAGTTCTTTGGGATCGCATTCTGGCACACTTTACTGTGAAATTCGTTTTAGAGGATGAGGCAGATATCACTTTGACTGATACATAACTTGTCCATTCAATAACGAGTTGCTCATTTATAAGTCATTAATATAAATAATTCTTTTTACAATTTTAATTGGGTGCAATTAAGATCCCCATAATGTCGCCGACAAATTTCGTCGAAAAAAAAAAAAAATGAAAAGGTGGAAAATAAATGTAATACAGACGAAATTTATTTTAATACTGGATTATTTTGTAGGGAGTTCACTCGTTATGAATACTTCAATGAGTATCTGGACTAATTATTACTTTATTCGTGTTTTATTAGATGATTTAGAGTGAAAATTCCAATTCCATGCATGAGTTAACATGTTAATCATGAATAAATAAAACAAACCATTAAAGACAAAATAAACTTTGTAAAATAGTACATGAATACTAATGGGGCCACCCTCTTAAGAGAAGACAAAATAAATAATAAATAAATGAATAAATAAAAAACTATATAAGTTTGGAGGTTGGACTTATGCCAAAGAGGACGTGTTGGTCAATTTCCATATCGATTGGTCTACAGCCGAGATCTCAGGTGGTACAATATACCAAAGACACAAGCAAATGAAATTGTAAGATACATTCAATTGATATTCACCATTTTTAAATGCATCTGTCTAATGTCCATTAAACAAATGTTCGGTTTAAAAAATAAACAAACGGCAATTCCTATTAAAACGTACATTTTTTATGCAATTACCAAGACATTTTCAAAGAACTTCTGTTTCTTCCACTAGGTTTATAAGGGTTTCCTATGATTATCACATAATATAGCGTTATAATAATGCGGGAAAATAAGTGGCAGGTATATAATCATATATCATGAGATTCACAGTGAGATAATTGAAACAATATCTTTTGAATCATCTAATACCTATAACGTCAAACTATGAGTAATTGAGAGCGCTATATAAATGTTTATATCCTATCCTATCCTATATTTAGAATCCCTTTGGATTTACATTTTAATAGGTATGAAAGCGTGCAGGTCTCTTGTTGACCATTGGTTTCATTAAACACGGGCAGCCATGCATGCCATACTGCTATGGTACGCATATTAACATGGTGATTAGAACGAGTAGTTGTGAATTAGGTTTACAGGAGAGAGGGAGATAATTTAGATAATTAGATGGTTAACACGAGTGCTAATTGCCTGTCTCTCTCGCCCTCTCTCTAGTGACGTATGATCATGCATAATTGTCTTTTGTCAGAGGAAGGGGCGTTTTATTAATTACTCTTAACACAATGATAGTGCATGCATTATACTGAAGTCTTATGCCCCTCTCTATGTTTTTCTCCCCCTCTCTTTTTATTTCACAGCGTGGATCAACGAATCTGCCTCCAACTCAAAATATCTCTCCCCCAAACAAACATTGAAGGTGAATAAATCGTATGGTCGTAATACAGCGCGAATACGTTAGAACTTAAATCTGTCGGAATTACACAACATGCTTGAAAGTCTTATCATTTATCTATGTCTCCTTTTTAAAATTTGATTTACTTTTATTCAAGCGGGTCCTCTGATATAGGGCTTTACATCTCTATACAGTCTGTGTCAAATAAAATGGTACAGTCGGGGACAAAATAATTTAGGTGTTAAAACTTTTCAAATAATGTGTGCATGTGGTACCAAATTAAAGCCAGAAGATTTTCCTTGATGATGCACTTTGTTCTGTATAATTTGCTTTCGTTAAACGAAAGTTATGCTAAATTTTGTGCGACAAGGAACAAATCGAACATACGCAGGTCTATTGTTCCATTATGCGAAACCTACACAAAAGCATGGACGTCGTGCGAAAATGGATTTTTCTTGACTGTAGAAAACTGGTCATATCTCAAACATTACAGCACCAAAAGTGATGAAAAAAATTGCAGAAGAAAGTCCGATTATCCTGCTTTATGAAAATGCCAAATAATACCAGATTCTAATTAATATTCATACTATAAAAAAATGTTTTCCGACTGTACCATTTTTTTTGACACAGACTGTATATTCTTTTCTCAACTTTTTATGATGAACCGTTTATTTCCACTATTCCATTGTGCTTTTTTTTCAGTCTCTCCCACGCCACACTTTATCAAATGACACATCAGAATATTATGATGTATATTGAGCTGTAATTTATTACGACACCTGAATAGTAGATACTGAATAGTAGATAAAAGAGAAGGTCACAATGTGACTTCACGCATGTAATTATAAAAATACTAGAAATACATATAAGATCCGGATATTTTTCTTTCACTGAAATAAACTTCTCTTAAATGAATTTTCTCAAGATCCAGAAAACAATTCATTGATGAGTTTGTTTTTGCTTATTTTTATTATTATTTTTTTAGCATTGCATCTTGGGCAAGTGCATGTTTTTTCATGGTGACAAGGGGTTGCACGTGGTTTGTAGGTGCGTGTCCCGCAGCTTGTGACAGGCGGTTGCCAACCGGTGTAATCATTTCTACATGGGTGAAGTAAAAATATCGCCGCATTGCTGACGTGCGTATTTGGAACCGCCCGCCCCCGCAATGAAGAAAAAAAAAAATAAATAAATAAATAAAAAAAAAAAAATAATAATAATAATAATAATTAAATAGAAACAAATAGATAAATATATAAATAAATAAATAAATAAATAAATAAATAAATAAAATAAATAAAAATAAATAAATAAATAAACAAATAAATAAATTTATTAATTAATAAAGATAAAATAAAATAAAATAAAATAATAATAATAAAATAATCCATGCACTTGCGCACACCAGATAGATGTGCATTACAGACGCACCAACGCGTTGGTCACAACCGTTGCAACGGTTGTGACCAAAGCATTACTATGTAGTTTACCTATAAAGCGTCGTCAATGCCATTTTAAAGAAGAGTGATAAATGAAAATCTAATGAAAGGCAATCGACATGTATTATAGTAGGCCTATACGGTACTTAGCTTATCAACAATACCAATCTGATATTTAAAAATCAAAATTTGATTTAACTTACTCCATTATATTACCTTGCATCAACTTCTTTCTATAGAAAAAAAAGAGGCAAATTTGATACGCGTCTTGTTTCTGAACATTGTGAGCTCGTCATTATAAGGCTATGAAATAAATCATTGCGATTTAAGTTCTCTTTCATCTTTTAAGTCAATAATACTCTTTCAAAGACCAAGACAGAAATTACTTCGTTAGAATTTGCACAAATATCACAATAATAAATCTCGCCTTTAGGGTGTAGGTATGAATAAAACATACCGCGATAATAATCAAGATTTATATATATACAAATTCATTTTCAAAAAGCTTGAGGCAATATGATTTCGTATATGGCGTATGTTTGTGTGTACTTTTCAGACTACTGTTAAAAGGAACTATATTTCGTTATTGTTTGCCATGTAATGAATATGGTGATTCAGAATTTAAAAAAATATATCGTTGAAAACATATACTTTAAATTATCAGCTAATAGGTTTAAATTTTTGGAATTCTTGTGTTATTTGCATAAAAGCAGGGGCCGTGAGTGCAAGTGGAGGAGGGGGGGGGGACTTCTTCCCGTCCATTGTTCAGTTGACTAACAATGCAAAAATGACCATCACTGTGCTTTTTGCCTAGCCCCGCACTTTCGAAAACGCTCCGCGGCCCTGGTAAATCATAAGACAAACATTAATAATAATGATTATAAGCATTAAAAATAAGAGTAGATATCTTAGAATTCACGCTTACTCCATTCCGTCTTGTCACCTGAATATAAACATTTCATTTTTTATCAATATATCACATATCACACCCCCCCCCAAAAAAAAAAAAAAAAAAAAAAAAAAGAAAAAAGAAACCTGCTATTGTTAAACAAGGACATATTTTAGCACTGTTGATGCACACGGTAATTTCTGTTTTTATATATAGCTTTCGTACGCGCAATAATTTATGTATGAATTTCCTGTGGTTTCAAAGTTTTGATTTTATAGATATGAAGTTGCATATGCGCTGTACACATATGGGCATGGGTAAGGGAATGTAAAGACACATTCTGGGTGAGAACGTGCTTTTAAAGTCACTGGTACTTACGTGCACCCGGAACGTAGCCCTCAGAGGAAGGTGACGGTGATGATTGTAATCCTACCGACAGACTGCCCGGGGGTTGTAGGGTGGATGTTGATGCTAATAGCTCTATGGTTGCTATGGAGACGTTTGGGGATGAAGATGGTCTTGTCTGATGAAGATCAGAGATTGTTGTTGCGACAATAGCCTCGCTGATGATATAAGATCCAGTGGTGGTGTCAAGATGTGATTTGTTATGAAAGTTCTCCTTGGGAATATGTGGCATTGGTGAGGAAGCTATGGAGGATGGTGATGATAGTGGTGGTAGTATTGGTGATGAGGATAGGATAGATGATGGTGAAGATAGTGGTGGTGTTGGTAATGATGACCAAGTGTAATTCATTGAATGAGAGGTGAGATGTAATGAAGGTGATATGATAGTTGGAGTATTAGAAAAGGATGATTCAATGGATGAGAGAGATTGTAATGGTATGGATGCAGTGGATGGTAACGATGGAAACATAGATAATACAGAAGATGAAGGTGATAATAATGGAGTGAGGGATGCGTTTATTTGACTTGATGATAACGTATTTATAATAGGTAATCTGGTTGTTGTGTATGATTGAAAAGGTGATGCCTGGAATGATGTTGCTGAAGGGAAGAATGATGTAGATGTTGGTGTAAAGGATAATGGCGACAATGGCGGTGATGATGATGATGACAATGGTGATGGTGATGATGATAATGATAGTGAAGGGTACACCGTCTCCGAATAAGATTTGCCTAAAGGTTGCACGCCAGAATCCAATTGTGATGTTGCAAAAGATGAAGATGGAGAAATATTCCTTAATGTTGAGGATGCTGAATTCCAATATGAATATGTCTCAAAAATATCACTCACTCCTGACACATCCCAACCATCTATAGATGTTTGTTGTTGCGTCACAAGTTCCAATGGATCAACTGATCCAGGACTTCTCTTCCCCCGTGACCTTTTGAGTTGACCCAGTCCTGGAACGGTCAGTGTCGACGAGGATGATGATAGAGTTGTAGAAGGCAAGATAACGGATGTCGCACTCGATGTTGAGATCGACGACCAAGGTGAATTATTACCATTTTGTGAAAGCAGAGAAGAATGAAACATGGAGGCACTTGTTGGTTGAATTGTCAGATCATAAATCAAGGTGCTTTCGTTTGAGGCTATATACATGCCACCTCCCGGCCGTCGAGTCACCGAGGGATTCGAGCCCCGACTTGATGGTAACTCATTCGCATTACTCGCAGTCAACAAAATAGCTGCGCCTCTATCATGATCATAAATTTCTGTTGCTGCTATTGAAATGGAAATATTGTTTACAGGTGTTCCTGATGACTGCTCTCCAACTTTCTTTCCTGAAGGCAATGGTGTAACGAGAAGGCTTACTGACCTCACTTTGGATGCAGATGAAAGAGCGTGTGCATTCGAAGAGTTAAAATACAAAAATTGTTCTGGGCTTGGTGATAGAGACGATAAGCTGGGCTCAAGGAGGCTCCCGAGGGCTAGAAAGTGATACAGAAAGGATAAATTCCAAATGGTAACCTGAATGATCAGCCATTGTCTGAAATACATGGTAACCAGATGAATATTGGATGGTGTGTTGATACACGAGAAGCTCGCTTCTCAATGACTGATTGGTAGGGCTGTCATCTCACAAATGAATGACGCCACGCATTGAGTGATATGAGGAGGGACACATTATATCAATCTCACTCACACTCGTCCGCACTCTCTCCCACCTCTCTCTCTCTCCCTCTCTCTGTCTGTCTCTCTCTCTCTATCTATAACTATATCTCTCTTTGTGTCTCTCTACATCTCCATCGCTTTATGTCTCTATCTCTCCCTCCCTCTTTCTTTAAAGCGCTCTATTTTCTCTATCATGCTCATTGCTTCCCCTTGTTCCCTGTCCTTGTATCTATGTAGCAATGTAGGCATACCTTAATATCTTCTTAGTGATCATTGTTCATTGGCGGAAGATTGTGCTCCACTGTAAGAATAAGAAAATATGGTAGAAATACTATCTCTAACATCCTTGCCGTAAACCACTGAAATATATATACATATATATATATATATATATTTACATTCTGTTTACTAGGTTTATTTACGAAACTATTTTTTTTAAAAGAGAAATATGGACTATTCACGAAGTAATAATACGTATAAATGCA
Organism: Paracentrotus lividus; assembly: GCA_940671915.1. Lineage (NCBI taxonomy): Eukaryota > Metazoa > Echinodermata > Echinoidea > Camarodonta > Echinidae > Paracentrotus > Paracentrotus lividus. The sequence continues at coordinate 36,990,053 of CALNVZ010000174.1, read as the reverse complement.
CTAAAGAAAAATGGACTATAGGCCTAGTCATGATAGTAACAACATCAATATGCCTAAAGGAGCTGCTGCTAACTGTAATTCAGCTACTTGTGTCCAGTATATAAATGTCAGTTGAAAGCCAAAGACCCTCCAATTGCTGTAAAAACATGAGGTCTGGTTAAAATCCAATACAGAATTGTGCTGAATTTAAGTTTTTGAAAATGTGATTATTCTTGCTTTATCGATGAACAGTCTATAGATTGGATCCGTAGTTTTATGAATCGAAATAATGTCACTGACCGAAGTTTTAAAAAAACATCAAAAAAATTTAAGGAAAAAAAAAGAAGAGAAGAAAAAAAAATCCATAAGTAGGTACTCCACATATAAAATAGAAAAGTGAACCAAGCAGTCTGTAACTACTTGACCGAAAAAAAAAGAACGTTAACAATTTAGCTTAAAACTAAAGAGATGAGATTTAAAACTGTGTGGAATCATAACAAAATTGTGAAAAGAAATTTGTCAAAAAACTGGTGTAAATTACGTTCCAAATTTGTGCTAGATACTGTTAATTGGTCTCCACGTGTTCTCTTTTCCTTTTTCAGAGTGTAATAATGTGAGATAATTCAAACATTTTTCGTTTTATGGTACTACAGTTGAGTTTATTATTTCCCATGTATTAGTGCAAAAGTTTGTCCTCTTGAAAAGAGAGCTTGTAAAATGGTATTATCTTACAGAAAATCTCATAGTTGGTTGCGTGCCGTATTGCACTGGAGCTCAATGAAAGGTACGAAGGGGAAAATTTATGCATTGACAAGGGTTACTAGAAAAGAGGGCGGCATAGCATGTGGGACTATATGTTTGCTCTATGATCGGGGGGTACGCTCAGACTTAAATGAAGAATCGAAAAAAATGTATTATGCTTACATTAAAGATAAATAGAGTTTACATGTTTAACGAATACGTTTTGCTATTTCTTAGTACTCTTTTATAAAAAAAAAAAAAAAAAAAAAAAAAGAAATAAAAACGATATAGTGTGTAGACAAAAATTATTATATTCTGCTTTATTAATTAGATTTAAAAATTAAGGTTAGATTCAATGTGCAATTTCCCGTTTAGATAATAAAGGAAACAGATTCAGGTTCATGTCGAATTTCTTCAAAATAATAAAGGAAATACTATATAATCTAATGTATCTGCTTCTTTGCCTTGGTTTTATATTTAGAGTAAATAGTTAACTGTTAATGTTCCTCGTTATACGCTCTCCATATTATTCTGCCGCATAATTTCGGATTCTCAAATGATTTTGAACCTTTCGGGTGAAAATATCTCGCGTAATTGCTAAAGGTCTACTGGTAATGGCAGATCACGTCGGGGGGGTGGGGATCGAATTGCTGAACCGATTGAATCATCTTAACCTTACTTCTTTTTTGGCCGGAAGGCGAATTTTTTAACCCTCCGTTACCACCCCCCCGCCCCCCCGCTTATCGCACAGCAGCCAGGCGGTACGTGAGTAATGATGTTGAGCCTTTATCCTCGGCCCGGTATGACGGAAAAAGAATTGGGTGTAATATACAAAACTGTAAATTATCAATTGTGGGTCCCCGGCCGCCCCCTTAATGAATTATGGATCACATCCACTGAGTCCACTTAAAGAAAAAAATCATCTCGGGAGGATGTGGGAACGCAATTAAAAAAACTCATCATTTGTTTATAAGTCACCGAATTGACGGGTTTTCATCAAAACAAAACATTGCACCAAGTATGAGGAAGTTTATGCTTCGCGACCTGTGGCCAACATTTCTTATATTGCAACTTCGAGTTCATAGCTTTTTGGTAGTAAACATCTTACGAATATTCCTATATACAAAATAATAATATACCCAATATTATAACAATCGTATATCGCATTATTCTCGTATACATGTACCAGATATATTTTTTGGTTGTTCTGTTTCCGTGTAATAAGCATACCAATAAGTCGAAGTTATCAACATAATCATAAGATCTAAAACATTCTTTTCAGTCCAAATTTTGGGAAGTGAATAAATGGTAATTGGGGGGCCGGTATAAACTTTCCTTCTTTTTCATGAGAACATTTATGGCAAATTAGGAACGGTACCAGGCGCGGATACAGGGGGGGGGGGGGGCCGACGGGCCGCGCCCCCCCCTAGCAAAAAAAAAAAAAAAAAAAGGAAAAAAGAAGAAGAAAAAAAATGTAACGGGAATTTTTTTTGGGAGTACCAAAATCTGAAATTCCGATTTTGGGCCCCCCTGTAATGAAATCCTGGATCCGCCACTGGTTAATGTATAAATATCATGTGAATTGTGCTGCTTTGTTGTACCTATACATATAATTAAGTCAGTGAAACGACAAAGAAAGTAGGTGAAGCCTACACGCCAATGACAAAGTGTAAGCACACTCCATAAGGTCCTTCAAGTTGAACTGGACATATCAAGACTTCATACAGTATTACAGCAACAAAAAACTTTGCATAACCACTCACTCTTATCAAGCACCAAGTTATACTTCCAGTTACAGTTCATTTAGTGATGAACACAAAGCTGCCACGAAGCTGCCATCAAACCCTGTACATGACCCTAGTCCTTTTTTGGGGAGGGGATCATTTGCCCTTGGGGTAATTGTCCAGGAGGTAGTTGTTCCGATACGATTTGAATAACAGTTGAGTTTTTAACTACTTACAAAACGAGGTTACACTGTATACAAATATTTGTATTTTTACAGCAAATCTGCTGTCAGCAGAGTCGCCATAAAAAATGTAATTTAAAAAACAGTTTTGTTATAAATTTCTCGTCTAAGAATTTATGAAAGAGAAGGGGAAAAAATCATTAAAGTTCTATAGCGCACATATTTGGTTAAAACGGAACAAATGTGATACTCCTGATGTATATTTTGTATTTCTCATGCAATTATTTTCAGGAGAAATTTACAACAAAACTGTTTTTTAAATTACATTGTTTATGGCGACTCTGCTGACAGCAGATTTGCTGTAAAAAGAAAATTTTTTTTTACACACTGTAAAAAAATAATACAGCAAAGTGATGTCAGCAGAGTCGCCATACAAAAATGTAATTTAAAATAACAGTTTTGCTGTAAATTTCTCCTCTAATAATTAATGAAAGAGAAGGGAAAATATCATTAGAGTTCTGTAGCTTACACAGTTGGTTAAAACGGAACAAATGTGTTACTACAGATGTATATTTTGTATTTCTCATGTAATTATTTGCAGGAGAAATTTTACAACAAAACTGTTTTTTATAATACGTTTTTTATGGCGACTCTGCTGACAGCAGAATTGCTGTTTAAATACAAATATTTTTTACAGTGCAGTGTACTACGGATAAATAATATGATACTGTGAATGAACTTTTGTGTCACGTTTGCATAAAATCGTCTGTATAGAGGAAAACATAGAGTACACAATTGTCCAATCTAGGTCAGAAGATCTTCCTCCTCGTATTATACGTGAATTTGCATATGAACTGAGTAAACCAGTAATAAACATTTTAAACGCATCTTTTCATCCGGGTATTGTACCTTGGCAGTGGAAAAGAAGTCAAATTGTTCTAATACCTTAGGGTGGTATCTCACTTCGCGGAAACAAAATTGAGACAGATTTGCCAGCATGGCATTGTACGAGCGTTTTCCGAGACGAAACCTTTTGTGCCACGTACAAAAGGTTACGTGGCACAAAAGACGGACTAGCCAGTATGGCACTGTACTAGATCTGTCTCCTGTGGCACAAAAAAAAAAAAATCCGTCGCGGAGACAGAGGAGACAGATCTAGTGCAATGCCATGCTGGTAAATCTGTCTCAATTTTTTTCCGCGAAGTGAGATGCCACCCTAAATCTCAACCACCGACCATTAATCAACTACGCCCTATTGCATTAACGAGTCGTCTGTCAAAAATAGCTGAATCTTTTATTGTCATCTGAGCTTGTGTTTGCCTCGTTTCCGACAACGTTCAAATACAACCTTGCATAATTATCTGCTCAATGTTATCGTGCTGTAATCAACAAATATGACCGAAATATTGCAATTTACTGAGTTCTATCTTTTTTATTCACCGTAGATTTTTGGCCAATTTAGTTTTAAAAATATAAACAGATTCATATGACTTATGCTCCACCCAAGATATTCTCAGCATCCTCCACCAACACCACATCTCACAACGCTAATATCTGGAATCTCACCAACAATGTTTTAAATCCATACAATGCAATCGGGAAAACAAGCGTTTGCATATAATGTATGTCTTTTTTTTTTGTTGGTAGTTTACATGGGCAGGTACAATAATCTGCATTTAGATTGGGCTTCGAATTAAACAGAGGAAGAATCTAATTTTGAAGGAACGCACAAAGGGGCACTTTAAAGGAAGGTATATATAAAGGAACTTTAATAGGATTGTGAGAAAGAGAGAGAGAGAGAGAGAGTGTGTGTGTGTGTGGTGTGGTTGTGTGGGAGAGAGAGAGAGGAGAGAGAGAGAGGAGTGTGTGTGTGTGTGTGGGTGTGTGTGGGAGAGAGAGAGAGAGAGATAGAGGGGGGGGATGGAGTTAATGAATAGGGGGGGGGGGGTACAAATACACACCACATATAAAATGTGGATCAGTTTACGTATCAAAATATCAAATGGGAGATCGTATTATCGGTTATCGAGCTGAAGAGGGAGGCAAACTAATCCCTGCGAATATTATCATTCAGTTTAGGGGCACATGAGTAAATAGACCGCCCATGAGGCTCACGTTTAAATAAACGCTCTTCAAAAACAAGACATTTCAAAATTCTGTCGATGGAAATCGTTTTAATTATCATAAGCAGAGTTAAAATTTAAAGGGCCTTATAGAAAATTTTGTCAGCTCAAACAAAATCAAGAATCCTTGAGCGAGACTATGACACAAAAGCCAACTTTTGCAGGCGTGATTTAGTTGATGTACAAAATTACGAAAAAGATTCCTGAAGAATACGCCAAAGTGTCTAATCTTCGACTAAATGGTGAATTATGAAAGAGTAGGCTTATCATGCTTATAGCACATATCTATTCATTAAACAGCAACATGAGACCATTAAATGATTTTATATGACCATTTTCCATCAATAAAAATGACTCATCTTTACTACACTCTAAAAACTGAAGTGCTAATTTATGGGTGCTCGTATAGTGACTGCACTTGAAGTGCTAAATCAGCACTGGGGGGCGTTTCACGAAACCATGACAAGTTAGTCATATCTTTATCACCAACCACGTAGTTAGCTCCAATCTTACTAAGTAGGTTACACAAAGCTCTTCCAAGCTCGACAATTTGTAATATCGATATTATCGAGATGATGTTCATCGAGCAATAGCCTTAATCACGGTTTCGTTGATATTTATACATTGGTGGTTTAGCAAAATTTTCAATATTATCGAAATTGAAGTGTAAAATCGGTCATAACAGTATGAAAGCTCATAAAATTATGTATAATTATATAATATGAATAAACGCACAATGTTTCTTACTGCATATATTATTACAAGGTGTCAATCTGAAATTATAAGACCACGTCAGAACATGAAATGGGTACCCCGGATGCGCTAATTTCATAGTTTCGTAATCAGCTACTATAAAAAAGTACGCTAGCTGAAAATGGAGCTAGATTGAGGTTTTTTCCTAAATTTTCTGTTTGCTCACAAAAAGAATTAATAGTGCATTGTAATTAAAAGAAATCTATTCAAATTATTAATTTTGGGACTAATAGATCGATTTTTAACTACCAACGTAGTCTCTGCGGGTCTCTTTATTTAGCTTTATGGTAAGCTAAATAATGCTTTTGCAATTTATTCATATTATTTCTTGATTGGATATATTAGAGATATTATTTTCTTATTGGATATAAAATCACTTAATTGTTTAACAACATTTATTTTCTAGATATTAGACCAAAATACTGAGGTTGCCACATTTTGTATGAACAAAAATGAGAAAATCGAGAATGTCGCGGCAAATGCATTCGCCCAAACCGATCGCTTGCCATAAATTGCGTTTGATTGACGTATCAGCGCTCTCCAAAGATATGACAGGTCCGGAGCTGTCATAAGTATTTAGTCAGCTTGTTGTCCACGATCTTGTCAGAGAGGGCGCTTCGTGGAACCCGCTTTGTGGACAAGTTGTTCACTATCTCCGATTTAGTCAAGAAGTTAGACTTATGACGTTTCGTGAAACCGCCCCCTGAAGTGCTGTTTTAGCACTTACCCAAGTGCTAATTTATTAACAAAAATGTTCATGGTCGGTATGGGATTCGAACCGGTTCACCTTGACATGGAAGAGTACCGCTGACGTTACCGAATATGACCAACGGAGATTTCGCTACTGGTTTAATTATGACAGCATAGTAGATGATTATGGCAAATTTTAATGAAAGTTCATCATCATGCACAATATGATCTGCCAGCAACCGTGAGATGTGAATTGGTCTAACGTGCTCGTCAGCGCTTCTCATGCAGGGGACCCAGGTTCGAATCCAACGAAGTACGCCGTTTTTGCCCATTTTTGCTGAAAGTTCAGCTCACGTAAAAGTGCTAAAACGCACTTTAGGTGCAGTTAAACAGCACTTTGAGTGCAGTCACTATGCAAGCACCTAAAAGTGCTGATTTCAGCCCTTGAAGAGCTAAAAACAGCACTTCAGTTTTTAGAGTGTAAGCTTTTCCAAAATACCTTGCGGTGCATATCATTTTACTCGTGTGTAACCTTTTTTGTTGTATATTTATTCACCCATGATATTTGATGGAGGATGGCTATCGTTAATCACTGGTCACCTCAAACCCTCTACCTTCTTCTCTCTGGCTCCTTAATTATTTCTTTTTGTCTTCATCTCTTTTTCATTTTTCATATCATCTCATGGTCATGATGTTTTTCCAGACCAATAAGAAAATAAAATGTAGATTTAAGGCACTCTACGAATAATAATAATGATATCGTTTTATGAAGTCTGAAAAATACACGGGAGCGCCTTTAAAGATGTAATTGTGCACCGAATAGTGCAGGTTGAACCATTATTAAAAGTGCAACCTGGCAGGAAAAACACAAAAGTCTCTCATCCCTGGTAGACACCCGCCTGCAATCTATTTTTACAGGAAAAAAACTGAATAGCAGTAGTCCGGCATCCCAGAAGATTTATTCATGTGAAAAGCGCCGGAACAACTGACCCCATAGGGGGTTGGGGTGGATCCTGGACCTCACG
>CALNVZ010000174.1:36956952-36974416 GCA_940671915.1 Paracentrotus lividus | reverse complement strand
CTTTCGCCACTGCATCTTCAGTCATTTATGAAACCACACCGGTGAAACCTCGTGGGTATTAAGACACTTATGCCTTTCGTTGCATGATTTATGACCCTTATTATCTGTGACTGAATTTAACTATCATATCTGACTAACTATTATCTACCAAAGTAGATACCCACGCCGCGAAAAATTGTGGAATCGAAAAAAGCTCGACACTATCGTAGCACATCAAAACAGACTTGGAATTTGTGAAAAAGTTCAAGCTGATGTTCAGAGAGGGCAAGTGCTTAAACGCGCGAAGATTAGTTTGCCGTAATTTGTAACGCTACGAGTGGCACCGCTTTTCTATTCTTAGTCTAGCCAGCTGCCGGCACCTTGAACCTCCCCGGCTCCGAATTGTACTGGCCCATACTAGAAGATGGGTACTCATCCACCTACCCGAGCAAGCACAAGTGTTGTTAAAATGCTAACGCGTTTATCTACATTGGCCAACCGAAATTCGCCTAGTACTTCCAGTCCGTCCTTTTGGAATGCTAAAACCCATCTGCCCTGCTCCTGTATTGCAATGAACAAGTTCATGTTGATTTCGTAAGTCAGGTAGGAATGAATATGCGAATATAAAGTCGTTGCTGGTTTCTTAAATGATTTAACACCTCTTTTTTTATTATTAATTAAAGATATCTACGAAAACTGCAAGTCTTATCCAAAAAAGACATTGATTGTATCTACCTTCTTGTGCTGTAAGATAGATCAATTTGAATATTAAAGTTTATAACTCATGAACTTGGTTTGCCTACTCTGACCTATATTTTTGATTTCATTAGATGCGTATGAGAGTATCCTTATTGAATATTTGTTCTGAATCCGTCTGCCAAGATGCAAATAAATCCCTTTAAAACTAATGTTATCTCCCGGCCATTCGTCCCTTCTTGTCAACCTGACATCCTTTGTCTCTAACCAATTTTCTCATCATCACTTCTTACTCCAGCTTCGCCGAGCAAATATTGCTCCAGTAGCACCTCTGATTGAGTCGCTAATTGGCGCGATATATGTTAAAACGTATCTATTGTCATCAAAAACGATGTATTGTCATTATTAAGGGAAGAAAAATGTTCACCATACACGATATCAAATACGTGGTGTCGAGTTGATAGTCTCTAATTTAGGTTAATAAGAATTGGGAGTTAGGTTCTCTTTATTCTTATAATGTATCGCAGATTTCATGTATAGATAATGAGCGGTTCTCAGAATTAAATAAGCCCCGGCTATATATTTCCCAAAATCCCCAGAAAACTTGTATCCATTAGATGTTTTTAGTTAGTACGTCTTTAATTTGGGATATTCTCATTGTTTCATATACTGTATAAATTATAGCTCACAGTTGAAAGGACGCTAGAGATGTCATCGTTACACCAAGATCCTTAGTTCATTCTGCTGGAAGTTCACAAATTTATTGTGCCCCTGTTAACTTTGTACTGGAATGACTGGCAGATTCAGGTCGTTGGCTTAATCTATACGCTAACCCCTGGGTGAATATAACTCATGTTTGTTTCGTTGTTGAGATGTGGTTTCTTTTTATTGTCTTGTTTTATAGCTATCTGAATATCAGTTCCTTTGTTTTGGTTTCATTAAATATGTAAATTTAGTCTTGCATATATTAAGCGTTATTAATTCTGCTCCTCGTTAATAGGTTGTTACGATCTTCCTATTAAAATCTATTTGGACAGCTATTTCAATCATTTGCTTTCGTCTTACAATATTTCATTCTTTTAGTGTGTTTTTCGATTGGCGTCTTTTCATTCGTATGTTTACCCCAAGCTCAGACATTAATTTATATTGATATGAACTTTTGATGTACCCCTGATTTTCACTGCTATGCGTACTTCAGAGGATTCGAGAAATGATAGAAGATGGCAAAAACCTCTATGGGCTGGGATTTTGACACTGTATTCATTCTGTTTCGCAGTAGAGAGGCAAGAGTCAAATTGCGCTGTTCTATTAAGGAGGCTGTAAGTGAGAATACATCTATTTATTATCGAAGCCTTATCGCTGTCTCTGGCTTGATCCTATCTTTATAAGGTAGTATTGTGATTTTTAAAATATTTCCCATGTTTCTGACGGATTCTTTTTGAGGGTAAAGTTAAATTTGCGCTTTATTTTGGCTTCTAAATTCCAATTTTTCGATCTACTGTTTCCCATTTTTTTGATGATTTAATTTGGGTGTCTCAACTCTCCCACTTAGCATGGTTTTCTATCCTATTTGGTTTCTCAGTTCCCTGCATTCATGCCAATCGATCTTTTTAGGTCTTAGTATTCTACCAGACTATTATTGTTCTTTGTTAATACCCTATTCAGTATCAGTCTGCGGATCTTTTGATCAGTCTCCGAAATAGGTTGGATGGGTGTTCGAACTTCTTGGTTTCTTAGGTGATGCTAGCCCGGTGGTCTTGGGTTTGTGCGAGTCTCAAATTATGAATCCGCTGCGTTCCCTTTCTTTGTTACGAAATCCGCAACCTGCTTTTTGTGTATTTTATTAATCGCAACTCTCTCTTATATGTATCTTTTTTTTAATTCAAGTGAATTCCAAGTTGCATTAACTTTTCTTGTTACACCATAGTTTCGAAAAAAATCATACACGATTCAGGTCTATCTTGTTCGGTATTCGGTCGTCCTGTGTTAGCTTTAAATTATTAATCACTTTATCGCCACATCATTGTAACATTTGTGAATGAGAATATTCGAGGTCAATGTTCATGGCCAAATATTATCGTGCTTGGATACAGAAAATCCTGTCATTAATTCTTAGTCATTCATCGACATCATTGCTGATGATTGGCGAGTCTTATAGTGGGGTTATGTATTTCTATTCCAAAGCAATATACGACATTTCCGTTCACCTAAATTGCGTGTTATCCCTTCTTCTTCGCTTCTAATACACTAGTATTAATTTTGCCTGTCCGAAAGCCTTTGGAATTGATTAATATTTGTTCTTTGTACTTTTCTATTATCAAATTACCATTCCTCTCACGCCGATACATAATGAGTGCTAACACGGCCGGCTTAATAACCAATATAAGTTTACACTATCAAATCGTGTGAAGGAACTCTCGGCATCCATATATACGATTTAAGAACACATTCATACGAAGAATATCCTGAGATCAGCAAACAGAAATCCCTGCGATTGCCCGGTTCACGTAGCTAGACGCCTGCAGCTGACATTAAATGAAATTCAAATAATAACGAAACGTCAAGAATCAACAACAATACCGAAAGGGACACAGTAAGGTTTTGAAGTAACAAATTTCAATTTACATGAATGATTACAATAGACTCACACATTCCACATAGAAGCCTCAATAGCTCTTATGGATCTAGCTTACAGTGTTGCAGATACATACTTTGACGGAGCATCATAGATCTTCTTTAGAAAAGATTTTTTGGTCTAATCAATCACCTTTTATATTATATTAGCTGATATGATATATAGACGTTCGTCGAGGGGGATCGGGGAATGTTTCATTTAAAAAAAAGCATACTCCATGTATATGACTATTACATGTTGTATGAGTTATCTGGACGGCAATTAAATTTTGTAAATAATAATACATCAATATATTAGTCTAATAAATATAAAATCTCCTTTTTAGTTTTCAGCACACGTCTCATACATATGTGCTCGTAGTCTGTCGCCTAGTTAATTCTGTACTTTTAACTGCAAAAATTTGCGCGGTGGCGATTGCCTCAACCATCTCAAGGCGAATCTCAGGAGGGTTTCAAATTGACCCCCCCCGCCCCCCTCCCCCCCCCTCCCCCCCTTCGCCCCCCCCCCCCCCACCCATGTTCAAAATCTCCTCTTGAAAGCCCCAGTCAATAGTAATCCATTTTGGTCTCTAATTTCGATTTCGCAATGTCCATTGGTCTAACACCTTCTTGGTTAATTCCTGTGCAAACGAAAGGTAGTCGCTGGGTAAAGCCTAACAATATTCATTTGGTGAGTCTTTAGACGAACAATTCAAAAATTTTAGACCAGTTCAAAAGACAAGCGGTGGCATTAGACCCGCTATTACGTGTATGAGAATTAGACCCAACGTATGTATTAACCAAAGGGAAATTACAACTATATTGTCTAGTAGAAAAACAATGCGTACTTAACCCCAAAAGTCGGTACAATTTATAGAGACAATAAGAGCTATCGGTATGAAAGACTTTGCTCTGACCCTGATATTCTAGAGCAAGGGATATATACTGAAATTCCATCTTTCCTACCTTTGGAACAACCAGATGCAATTATCATTTAAAGTCGATCAGTAATTTCCCCAAACAAGTCCAAGAGGGACTATAATTAGTAAAATCTATTTGCTACTGACTGTAAAAACAAGACTACCTAAGAATTTCAGAGCATGTAGTCATCTTAAGACCCTTAACAACAGTGAAAACAAACAAAGCATATGTTTACTACGGCTCTGCGCGAATCAATAGTCCACCGCCTTGTATTTCGAAGAGGCACGGATCATGGCATCTGGTAACCCAAAAAGCACTCTATATGTACGTTTTGCGGAGGCTGGCGTTGGATTGGAAGGATATTGTGTCTACAAGCGTCGGGACAGCAGTTGGTTTCTGAAAATCAGGAAAGATTGGTATATCGCGATAGTAAAGAAGCAAGGTCGGCTTGTAAATTTCAAGAACGTCCCATACTAGCCTATATGTTTCAGTAGATTCATGTTGGCAAAGAGTGGAGTGTGTCAGTAAATTACGATTGAATTCTCCCAATGTTTTACTGCATCCCTTGAGGTGAATAACCCCTAACTAGGCCATGGTGGTATATTGTGGGAATCGATATGCCGGGGGGGGCGGGGCTGTTAAACTACCACTCTGCTATTGTGAAAAAGTTGTCGTGAATAGACTAAAAACAATTAAATTTCGATACGAATGTTCTTCATTATATCCGTACAAGGAAAAAGAAGTCTCGAATAGGTGATTGGTCCTAACGCCCGTCTAGTGTGGACACAAAGGTTAGTCAGACCAAGTGTTAACGCGCCACAATTGTGCCAAAAATGCGCATGTATGAATCCTGGACAGTTTTTCTCTGACTTTTCAACACCGGAATAATTCCCGTTGACGGGAATTAGTACTTCGGGAACGTTTCCCGGGCTCAATCAAGTGATATGCGACTAATCGAGTGATCAAAGGCTAGCTAGAGCAAGACTTCTTTTCGGTACACGTTTTGACGTTGCGAAATAAGAGTGGGGATTCGGAACACCAAACCCGGCCGCCCCCCCAGCCCCGGCAGGCTCCTAGCCGCGAACATGGACTGTGTCGTGGCGTGGCTGGTCTGACGTCATAAAGGTATCCACCTCTTATGCGTGATGTTAAGGTTGTGTGACCGGCGGTGCTGTCTGTACGTGACGTACGTGACGCTCATACTCATGCATCTGTTTACATTTTGATCTCCGTAGCTACTACAGTAGATGGGATTTCTGGTATGTTTTCCCGAGACTGGTGAATATGTGTAATTTTGGGAGGAATATTTATGAGCTGCGTCCCTTGTAGGACGCCTATTGGCAGTGCTAGTGACATTGAATTAGCGATCATTTTTACAGGGTATATGTGTTAAGAGTTAGACAAACGCAAATAATGTAGAGCTTAGATAGCTGATGATACATGATTAGCGACTAGGTATCGTCTCGTCGACGATTGATTTCATTCAGGATTCATTGCAGATAGTTGGACAGCCAAAGAAGCACCAACAATAAGTAGGAGTCACGCTTTTTGTCAGCATTGGATCAGTTTTACTACCCAGAACAACTGTTTGTCTATTACTGATTCGTGACTTGAACTTGAGCAGAGACCCCCATTTTCCAAAAGAGAGACCCAAAAAGCCAAAGATCAAGTGAGTAAACTACCCATTTAGAAGTCTATATTTTCCTTCAAAATTAGGATCGTATATCTAGATCTACATTGTGAGGTAGGGTCCTGATAGTCTGAGATGTAGACCCTATCGTGAGAGTAGATAGTCTAACGTTAATATTCTAGAATGTTTTAATTATCCAATGACGATATATACCAGGTTACATAGGTCCTTCAAGAGTATTCGTGCGAAACTATAGTGTCCCTATAGTTCGCATTTTTTTCTATCGTCACGTTCTGAGGACTCATCAGTTCCAAGCCACCCCCTTGGTCGCCGTATATAACTGTTCATTATGCACTATGTAAGGAAGGGCATTATTATCAATATTATGAAGGTACCGCTCTCATCCAAATCAATTTTGGATCAAGATTAGTGGACGTTTATAATCGAAATAAATTAATTTCAGATTGGAATTTAACGTAAATTAATATATATAATTTAGTAATTTCATCAGTTTGGATATGAAGAATTCCTTTTGTTACAGTTCAACTCCATTTCAGAGCTTGCATCGAGTGCGGAGTGGTGGCAGATTTGGTCAGAGAAAATATCAAACTGTTGAATCCATTCATCTCTAGCACAATGAAGGGAAGACCAACTCCTACCAAGAAAGATAATTGCAGAGAGTTTGTCAAGAAGTACATATTTATTCTGTTGTTCTTTTCTCATATTAATTATGATTATTGTTGTACCATATCTGCACTGTCGTGACAGCTGGACGCTGAAATAAAGCCATATCTTTATCAAGTGCAAGCTTTAACCCTTGTTGAATACTGTATGTGTGGCTGTGTTGCATTGGTTTTCCCTACTCAGAAACTGTTGTGAACACATTTATATGTGGGATTACATAAAGAGGACATCCCGTTTTTTCTGACGCTTATGTCACGTATTATTGCGGATGAACTGAACAAAAGCCTGTTAATATGGTATACCGATGAGTATGATATATAGTCTTTTCGGCTACAGCCTGATAGTCCGGGATTCGATAGTCGACGGGGGCTGTTTGTCAGCGGAGTCGAAAGGTTCCGCCGGGGGGGGGGCGAGTCGTTCTATCCGAATAGAAAGGCAGTGGTTTATTCCCGAAAATAGAATAAGTTCTTATTCCGAAAAGAAAAGGGTTCGTTAGTTCCGAAAGCTAGCAATTAAGTGTAATGTATTCCGAAAATATGAAAAAGTGTTTATTCCGAAAATAGGAAAAAAGGTTTGTTATTCCGAAAATTGAGCTTTTTCTGCGCCTGAGCGAATGATTGTAAGAAATGTTGGGGACTTTGTTTGGTCACGATGAATAACCTTCCAGCATAAAGGGATTTTTATGGGCGGCGGGTAGGAGGGGTGTCATATTTAAACAGCATACTGCTGTGAAATTTTTATTTTCTAGGGAATATTTCAACAAAATTCATCAACTGCTGACTTCTACTATTAAAAATTAGTTCGCTTAAAATCGGCCGTGTTTAACAGTCGAAACCTGAAATTTATTCCGCAATTGCTGTTCGTTCCGTCTTATTTATTAAGAATACCTCCCAACAGTTAGCCGACCGGGCGAACCTCTTCCGAAAAAGAATAACGTTCGGCTACTTAAATTCGGGCCGTTCTCACGGCCACAAACTAAGATAATATAATTCCGCAATTGCTATCTATCCGTACATCTAATATGAACAGCGAAAACTTATTGAAATCAACATTAGATCTGCGAAACACACTTATATTCACTTCAAATGAGAAATAAACTCCGGTCATTAGAGGTACATCTTTTCTCGACATAACTATCATATGAAATAAAGATTGGAATCTGGTCGGACATTTATCAATAGCGCGATCTAAAGTGAATATATTAGTTCGCCCACTTACGACTTTTCAACCAGGCGCTGAGCCGCACAAAAGGCTATGATTACTTCAGTTTCCATGAGAACTCCAAAAAAAAGACATCCTATCATACTCTGACCATTTTTCGTCATAAAAATGAACGTGACCTTACCTCGGGGAATAAGCCGTTAATACAACTTAAACTATTATTCAAGAAAAAACACTCAGGAATAACAAATATCAAAGCCCGCAACACCCGCACTATCAGACCGACTACACAGGATCCCGTGTAACTACGGACCGCGACGGAACGTTATCAACAGCGGCGGAATATATCCCGGATGGACCACACCCGCATTGTTTCGACCTATCAGCTTAAGATTAATTCTGCACGACAACACAAGCCGAACATTCTATATGCAGATCGGATACAAGCCTGCAACAATACATTGATAGCCCCAAGCGCGCCAGAAAGAAGAGCGATTTCATGTCCGACATGCGGGGCGAAAGGTCCGAAAGTGAAAGAATAATACACTTAAAAGATTTGACTATTACTCCGTGCACATTAGGCAGAAACTAATAAAATGTTTTGCGATTCCGAAAATTTTGCCTTATAAAAAGCAGTTAGGCATTGTATTGAAACAATAACATAGAATCTCGTTATCATTAGCTCTCAAAAGCTAATCAACTACATAAAAATAATCTTAAGCTTCAATTCAAAGGGGGAGCAATCATCCAGAGAACCCAGAAAGAAAAATCGAAGGGGACACTCCGCCACCCCTCCACCCTTGAAGGGATCGCCGCCAATTGCAGTTTGTTGTCAATAATCGATTGAGTGACTAGTATCTGAATCCTGCGAAGATATCAGGATATTCATGACATAGACTGATTCTCATTCTGTCTCTTTTCAGATACTTTGCCATATAGCCACTTCTATTGCCATACTGTGTGTTATTGCCCTTTTGACACAGGAACATCATGTATGACAAATGGCATCATGTAATAGACCATAATACAAAGATTTTGTGGGGTCGGAAGGAAAGAACGAATCAGGAATAATCATCACATACAACCATATCCAACAAGATAGATAGATCGATGTATAGATGCCTTGTAGAGGAACTGTACCTAATATGATATCTCATCACAGATCGATAGTAATTCTGCAAGCCTTTCTGCGATAGTGCAGGATGGAGAAACCACGCTACACAGTGCTACGTGCTGGTCATACATACCTTTGTACTCAACAAATTTCCTTTGAAAAGCATTCCCTAAGAAACTGGTTCCTATACTCGCACTTAAGGTGCTACAACAGCAGCTGGCCCAACTTCTGATTGTCTAAAGATACCAAGTTGGAGCTAAACGCCATTCGGTCTACGAGAAACACCTTATGTCAAATTCTCCTTGTCTAATTATCAATACGCAATTGTTAATGACCACGTTGGGCCAATGTGCCAATTTCAGCCTCCTTGAAAGCCAAATGGATCATGGAAACACCAGAAATGCATAGTTTCGTCACCTAATCTCCAAATGAAATATATGGTCTACAACAGTTTGTATACTACTAGTAACTTACTTAATCGGTGTTATAGGACCAAGTGAGCAATTAGAATCAAATATCTCTAGACAACACATGGAATAAGACGAATTAGCAGTCCAAGTCTCAATATATAGGTAAAGTAACCCTGATTAGCGACGAGGAGCCAACATAGTGGAACTTAGAATTTACTCCAGCGATGAACAACTACTGAACATATTTTCATAGACCATGACTGGACTCACACGATCCAGAATAACGAGGCAATCTTAGATAGATACACAGCAATCATAGTGGGTTTTACGTGCATGAGATGAACAAGATCAATGCGCAACGCTTTCAGGTCCATTAAAATCACAGCAGAGCGTAGCGCGCGCGTGCAATATACTCCCTGCATCATGTCTGTTATTGAAATAATCAAATGACCTCTAATGTCAATCTCTACATATGTACAGTGCAGATGACAGACTATCAACATAGGAGCGGCAACAAAAGATGACTTACTGGGACATTACCCAACTTGTTGATTACCCCAGTATGGCGTAGTCCGCTAGAATATATCACTAGTGAGCCTCTGAGTGCTGCTTCATCGCAGGTATGATGAGTAATCCCTCCTAGCTTAGCCTACACTGTAGCAATAGCGTACAGCTATACATGTGGATTACTATTGTCTCGTTCAATTCTTTCAAAAAGAGACACTTACTGATGTTTCATGCTAATCGACATTGGAATGGTGACTGGATATCTTCAACTCGAACTACTGATACGGACGATTAAATTCTGTAATGAAAAAAAAGAGATTTCGTTGTCTAATTTTCATAAGATGTGAGAATCAAAGTCTGTATTGCATTGGGTTCTGGACCTGCCTTGGATACAATATATTCCACAGACACAATAGCAAGCGTACATATTGTTTAACAGCAGTTTACTGCAACAGGCATGAAGGAATATGACCTAGTTATACGGATTGGTATAGAATTATACCAGTACAACTTTTCTTAACACAAAATGTTTATGCGTTTATGCATAATATCATGCATATGTGCTTGACATTTCCAACCTCTCTTCGAAGATCGAAATCTAGAGTAAGTGAAAATACAAAAATGTCTATGAGCTTTCAAACTAATTTTCATCATGATTTCCAGGAAGCGAGGCTATCGTAAAGAAGGACTAACGATCGCAATGATGTTCTTGAAACCTCTCTAGTAGTGTAATGACAAGAAAACTGCTTGAAATGTCTTGGACCACATTAGTCAGTATGTCCGCATACATGCATTTTTAGTGTGTAGCACCAATGTGTTTTTTATGCGAGTAGAATGTACGGCATCGGAGCGAGCACATCACCATCAACACATAATGTACTAACTTTAACTTCTTCTTCTAATTTTGTGATCCAAACTATGTCTCTAACACATCACACAAAGTACTCCTCAGGCAAAGTCTAATGACCACAACTGAGTCTCCAATACTTGACTTGACGATAACGCTCATTATCTCGCCCGGATACTACTTCAGTGCTCGAAGTGCACCGCACAAACAAACCTATTTGGCTCTTAGAAGATACTAGTGAGTAATTACTGAACAGGCTGCTAGTCACCCCAGACACGAGGGATTACAGTAACTGAACAACAAATAGACAAATATTGTTAGGTCTTTCATAATTATAATTACTCAGCAAAACAATTCAACGCACCCAACATGAACTCGAATGTAAATGAATACCTATATATGCATATTCTGTGAGACTACCTAGTATATCTGTTGCTCATATGGCTTTCGGCTCTCATACTGGAGTTTATTTTCGTTATTAAACACATTGCATTAATAAACTAAATTAACATGAGTACTACTCGACGACTGACAGAGGTAAAACATTACTTTCAACATGTATTAAGTATTATTAGATCAAGAAGCATCTTAGATACTGAAGAGAAGAAGCGTGCTGAAGACGGCTGAAAAGAATTTATCGAAGGACATACCAGTCCACGCAAATCCCTAATCCAGTCACGCGTCAACAGGAACCAACTAAGCAGCTGAACTACACTTACTTCGTTACTACATAGAAAAGACTATGCTAGAGGCAACACTTCAGACGACTACCGAGACCCAGCGGGAGGGCCACCTGACTCACTACAGCAAGCGGAATTTAAGATATGAAAGCCTCGGTAACCATGCCAGGAGTACGGAAAACATGTAAACAAAATATAACAAAATGAAGATTGTAAAAAAAACAGAAAAACAAAAAAGTAGTCAGGCGTAATCGTAAGTACATCTTTACTTATATTCTACCGAAGTTCACAACACCACGAGTATAATACTAACATGAACCTTGAAAAGTTAAATCGACAGACATGATCGTCTCCTCTGTTATGACATCCCCATCCAGACGAAGGACGGTCTCAGGTCGCTTTAACGACAACTTAGTTGCTATGTTATCAGCATTAATTTGTTATAGTATCCAATAAAGAAATTACGTGTAAAACAAATTTCCGATCCCATTCTAAGCTATGTTTCGTTGCCTAGCTAACCCTGTGAAGATTAACATATCTAGTCACATTTGGCTGGAGATTACAAGATGCTAATTTCAGACATACAGTCAGGGGTGGTGCCGGGAGAGCTGGCGCCGCCGGAAGCTGGGCCGTGACGCGAACTGAAAGATCAATGGGAAAATTTTTCAATATTTGTGTATGGATTTGGGACAATACTTCAGATTTCTCTGCAATTTGCTTAATACACGTAACTTGGATACAACTGACAAGACCTAGGTAGACACCGGAAACACCGCCATGCAATCTATTTTACAGGAAAAAAAAAATACCTGAATAGCATGCAGACATGCTACGCGGAGAGCTGCAGGCGCGTATGTAACCTGTTTGTCATCACCTAAATAAGAAGTCAATCGACCCTCTCACAACCAGCTATAACGAAAGCCTCTAAAGAGTCGCATTTATAGCGCGAGAATGTCCAGAGTAACACCTAAACAAATGACGGCGCACCAACTGGCATGAGACATACCATCTTCCAGAGCAAGCCCGAGTACGACTCTTTTTAATGACTCGTGGTCTGGTCTGGCATATCAATAAGGGCTAATATATACATTCAGAGCCCGCACATATAACAATAATGAATTGTACGTTACTCGTACCTAAGGATCAGCTCTTGTCGCTCGGCGGGTACTTGATGTGGACCTCTCCTTTCTGATACCCTGCAACGGGAACACTCGTTACCGTGTATGAGTATTACTTCAAAGGTTGATAGCTTCTTCTCTACCAATGCTCCCCATCACGATAGGTAAATGGCGCGGAATAACCCACTTATTCTGCCCGCTTATTTTGATGAATATTATATACGCTCTTTTCAGACTGAGCTTATGTGCTCTTCTACTCTACCAATGATGCACTGTTTTTACGTACTCGTGCCTTCCTTATGTTTTTCATTTGTTAATGATCTGACCTGCATTCTCCTTCTGTCGATACTTATGGTTTATCTTCCACCACACAACTTTCTCACCTTTTTTCTTTGTATCGTTTATCTATATCGTTTTCTCATCTTTCCTTGTTTATTTATGTGTGAATTACTAAGAAGTTTCGTCTCTTTCATTTATGTTTACACTTTATCTCTCTTTCTTAGCTTATAGTGTCTTTGTTTCATCTTCCTTATATGTATTCATTGTTCTTTAGTCCATCCTCTTTTTCCACTTTTTATCATTGCTTTCTACTTCTCTTTCATTCCCGTGACTTGTTTTACATCTATCTTTACTATCTACGGATTTCGTCGCTTATGGCTATTCGAATATAGTGTTTATCTACTCTCCTGGGTTGATGATCCAATTGTCTTCCTTAGTCAAGTTCAATTGATTTTTTTCTATTTTTCCGCAACATTGTTTTCTCTTTCTTAAGTTATTGCATTGATTTTCTCTCTTCCTAATGTGTGTTATATTTTCTTTTCTTACTGTTATGTAATTAGTTAATTTCGCTCTCTCTCACTTACTTATTATATTGTTTTATCTCATGCTTTTTCTTATGTTAATCATGTTTGTATCTCTTTCCCAGTTGTTATTCATTGTTTTCCTTTTCCTTTTTCTATTCTTTGCTTTTTCTATTCTTATCCTTGTGTTAAGTCATGTGTTTTATCTCTCCTTCCCTAATGATACACTACTTATGCACGTACAGATGTTGCATATTGATTTATTGTATTGTCTTTTCCCTAATTATTCATTGTTTTTCTACTCTATTCACTTAATGATCGTATTCATTGCTTAAACCATCTTCTCTTTCCTGATGTATGCTCATATCCTATCTCTTTGACCGTTCGTGTCTCCTTATGGTAACTTCATTGTTTTATCTCTCTTTCCTAATCGGTTAACTTATATGTATTCTCTTTTTCCTTATTGTAATTCACTTGTTCTTCTATTTTCTCCTTATTTATTAATGTATTTTCTCTTTTTCTCTATGTTTATCATCGTCTTTCTCTATTCCTCTATAATTATTTGTCGTTTTCTATCCTTCTTAATATTCATATGTTTATCTCTTTTTCCCTTTGTTATTCATGTTTTTTCTCTCTTCCCTAAGTAGGGCTTTCACCATTTTCTCTTAGGTTTCTATCGCTTATGGTTTTCCATAGTTTTATCTCTCTTTCCTACATGTTTTGTTTTATTTTTCTTTTTCACTTATGTTATTTATAATGTTTCTCTCTTTCTCTTACGTTATTTATCGTTTTTCTTTGTTTTTCTTACTGTTACATCATTGTTATTTCTCTCTTTCCCCTCATGTCTATTCATTGTTTTCTCTTTCCTGTTGTTTATTCTTTGATTTTCATCTTTCCTGTGTGTTATTCATTAGTACGGAAATGTTTGCCAATTATTTACTGTATTTGTTCTTTTTCCTTATGTTATTTCATGTTCTTATTTCTTATTCTGTATTATCATTGCTTATAATATTTCTCTTTGCCTTATGTTATTCTTGTTTTGTTCTATCTTCCTTATGTAATTCATTGTTTTTATCTCTCTTTCTAATTATCTTAGTTGTATTCTCTTTTTCCTTATTGAATTTCATTGTTTTTCTATCTTTTCCTTGTGCCTTTTATTCCTCCAAACGTTCCAACGTTCTCCTGATAGGCAAGTGCGTACGTATAAAACCTTCGTAGCTAGGTACTAAATATCATTATCTTGCAGTACATTTATCAAACTGAAGTTGCTACCTGGGAGATATTATGATAATATTCTTTAGTCTGATGTGTGGGAAGACATTTCACATTACAACATTTCGAATGACTCAAATGAATATGCTTTTGTGAAAACTAGTTTTTATACATGAGTGAAAATGAGGTGATAATTGCATTGTTTACAGTTGATATACGAATGAAAGCAGTGAGCGGTGTGTGGGTGGGGGTGAGAGAACGTGTGAAAACTTGTGTCTGAATTGCCCTTCACCATCATTCTCAAATCCTTAAGAAACAACAATTCATTACATTTTATAATTAGGGATTAGATTGAAAGAAAAATATTAAAAACAAACTTCATCATGAAAGCAAATAATTGAATAGATTTACCATAATAGATTTGACACAAAGATTTAACTCACAATCCACATTTTGCATCGCGACTCGTTCAGTCTATCGTCAATACTCTGCAATTACATTACTGTCTATAATTAATATAGCACCTCTCTAACCCAAATTCACTAGCCTTTATTGTATATTATTTATATTCATCATAATCATTATTTTATTGTTTTTCTATTTATTGGTTAATTTTTTGTATTTGATAGGTAAAGTGCATGCTGTTGATAAGCATGATTCCACCTCCATGATGATTACACATAGTAGGTCCTATAGTAAGAGAGCTCGTGTATATTGATAGAATAATATAATATAATAAAATAATATTATAATATATGAATATAATAATAAATATAATATTTAATATACATAGAGCTAAATTATATCAACCTAGGTGTTTCATAAAGCGCTTTAATATTGACCCCGGCTTTTATAGGAAGATTTAATTTTTTTTCTGGATGGTGTTGGTTGATCATTTTTTTGTTTTTCCTGGAACCAAATTTATGATTAACAGACCTACTTCATTTTCTTAACAAAATGGTTAATGAGGACAAAAGGCCTTCTTAAATTAATTTTTCTTAAGGCGGTGGAGGTGTGGAAAAGTTATTAAGCTGTTTCATATTTTCCCGAAAACTGTTCATTCATGTTCGTCCTATTAGTTTTTCGAGGCCCCCAAAAAGGGAATTTATTGGTGCCATTGCCGATAGGTTATTTCGCCTGTATTGCAGAAAGACCATTTCATTGGTCGTTTTCTTTTCAGATGATATTGCCAATACTCGTCCTAATTATATTTTGGTCTCTTCAGGTAAAATGTAATTACTGTAAAAGGTGAATTTTTTCATTTATTATTTTTGCTCTGACATATCAAAGCTCTGATTTTTAGTTGCAACCCCCCCCCAGCCCCCATCACCTAGAAGAAACTGAACAGACATCAGCACATCACACACACTACACATACCACTAATTTCTCGTGGGCCCTCGCCGTTCCGCTAGCTATACCTTTAGTTGTGACAACTTATGGCCATTTTATCTTTGCTTGCTTGGTGGAAAGTTATAAACTAAACATTGAAATAGATTTGGAAAAAATACGTGATTTTTTTTTACCCGCCTTAACATTGTAATAATAATTGTTGAATCTGGTAATCTCTCTCAGGAATCTGAAAAGTGACAAGCTTCCCCTTTCGATATACAGTACTAGGATTGTCTTACAACACTTTCATTATAATCATGAATTAAGAGGGAAGCGTCTGGACCATAAATATAAGTTGACTTTTATGAAGCAGCAAAAATTATGAAAACAGATTAAACACAATTTGAAGAAAATTGGTGACATTTATAATAAGTATAAAGTGATCGCTTTTTATACCAACATGAGCAGACAACTGTGCATGTACAGGGCACAAACTTTTCCATTGCATTTTCAATTATGGTTTTATGATAAATTTTCACTTGTATTTGTTAAGTAAACTGTTTCCTCATAACTTTGCCAGATATATTGATGACAATATGTTTTATTGCTATCAAGTTGTAGTTGATTGAAAAACGAGAATTATAATGACATTTCAAAAGAAAAGTGATAGTTGTTTCATGAAATTCATACATTCTTATGAATTCATCTTTTTGTCGTATACTGAATAACATATGAAATCTTTGCTTGTTTCCGTATGTTTTATATCTAGATTGTGGTGCTGATGTTTATAAAATTATTTATAGTGGATTTTTGCAATAGCGTATGCCATCAATATATCTTGAAGTGTATGGGTAAAACACGTTCCTTAACACAATAAAAGTGAAAAATTTATCATAAAACCCATATAGAAAAATAGCATTGGAAATTTGACCCCCTGTGATCATCACATGCTTTGTGGACAGATGTTGCCAATTTTTGTCTCTATAGCAATGTTTTTTTGTGCTCTAAAGATATTTCATAACTGTTCTTATTTGTATTTAGTCCCGATTTTCTTCAAACTTTTGTTGGTTTTTTCTAATTTTAATCTGCTTTTTTTAACGGTTCGGTGTAAAAATGGCAGAGGTAATAATGGCGGAGGAAAAAATGGCAGAGGTAAAATGTTAGGTGTTACGCAATTAGCAAATCCATGAATAAAACATGGCCAATTCCCTTGGGTGGTATCTCACTTCTCGGAAACGCCTTCGCGACAGATAAAAAAAATATTACGTCTCCGTCTCCGATGTTGCGGAGACGTAGCGGAGATATCTCCACGACGTCTCCGCGACAATTTAAAAAAACTGTAACAAAGCACTTTCAAAGAACCGTCTCAAAGTTGTTTCTGCCACTCATGAAACGTTTCAGAGACGTCTCCGCGACAATTTTTTTTTAAAAATTGTTTAAAACATTTCATGAGTCGCGGATACAACTTTGAGACGGTTTTTTGAAATTGCTTTGTTCCAGTTTATGAAAACTGTATCGGAGACGTCTCTGCTGCATCTCCGCGACATCGGAGACGTCTCTGATACTTATTATCCGTCGCGGAGACGTCTCCGCGACGGAATCCTTTGTTTCACGTATAAAGAGTAGGACCTATTAGAAACGTGTCTGACAATTAAGGAGAAAGATGTTGACAAATCCGTCTCAAATGTGTTTCCGCGAAGTGAGATACCAAATGGGGTAAATAGTTAACGAAGAAAGCTAGTTATAAGAAGGGATTATAAAA
>CALNVZ010000174.1:36925050-36939778 GCA_940671915.1 Paracentrotus lividus | reverse complement strand
TATAACACTTTCTTATATAATTTATTGCTTTTTGTGTTTCTTGTTTAGTTGTGTTGTTGGTTGTTGTGTCTCTGTTATACGGCATATAATTTCTCCAAACCCCCCAATTCTTTTAAAATCACAACTTTAAAGCAAATAAAATACATATTTATGATATACTTGAAAACTCCATGTTTACATGACTTTGTACACATGTCACCGCTACCGTAACGATTTCAAATCGTACACGTCTGTAACAAACTGATTACCCTCCAAATTGAAAACATACCCAAGCATGTTTTAAAACTTTTTGTTTGTAAATCGCATTGAATAAGTCTACACTATTGAAAAAAGTGTTCCTCCCACTCAAGACCCACTGTATCTTGATGGTTCATGAAGGACCCAAGGGGGGCCGCTTGTGCCCCCCACATAATCTTCTTTTTATACTTATTATGGAGCTTTAACAATATTGGTAAACAGAAAATTTCTCTACGTGTCACTCATTGAGGGCGTTATATATCTGTTTATAAATAAATCATAGAAACAGGCACAATAAATCGACTTAAATCATTTTTGACGCCCTAAACACCACATTGAGTTGGAGGACTAGTAAACAAAATATTTTATGTTTCATTCATTGTATTTCATTTGACTTTATCCGCTTGCTTTCTTTCTTTCTT
Organism: Paracentrotus lividus; assembly: GCA_940671915.1. Taxonomy (NCBI): domain Eukaryota; kingdom Metazoa; phylum Echinodermata; class Echinoidea; order Camarodonta; family Echinidae; genus Paracentrotus; species Paracentrotus lividus. The sequence continues at coordinate 36,939,119 of CALNVZ010000174.1, read as the reverse complement.
TATTTATAATATGTCATTTATTTATCAAATTGGTGTGTTTTTTTTGTCTTATTATGAAATAAGATAATGCATTTCACCGATAGATAGCGCTTCGGCTACTCGACTAAATAATTGAATTAAATCTAGCTTTTTGCTAACATTTATCCACTGTTTATGTATGCATTAGTTGGTTTATTTTATTATATATAATTAATCATATTCTGTGATTCCAAGGATACACAATTTAAAAGATCAGATTACGAAAAACTTGATATTTTATTATACTTCTATTTACTATGCTATCTGTTTGGCGCGCCATTTTTTCACATTGAAAAGTATATGCAAACATATAGGATAAGATTGGTATTACAGTTTTAGAAGTTATCATTATTAATTGAATATCATAACTGTTTAAACCCTATGGATTACCGAAAATTAACCGTTAATAAGAGACAATTGCCCATGGCCACCACACAGAAATCATACATACCCAACAAATCTGTATCAATGTTCATTAAAGAATTAAATTTGAGGAAAATTTACCAATTTTGATGGAAAAAGATCCAAGCGTATGAATGGGCGTATTAAAAGTCGTCGGCGGGGGCACATGGGCCCTTGGTCTTGATAGGCGTTAATAAACTCTGAATACTGTAACCTTCTAAGAGTTTTTCATATGTTCAAATTTTCAAAACAAATTGTCCGTTTTTGTGTAACGTCCGTGAACGGCTTGCTTCCACATCGTGGTTTCAACAAATCAAGCTTAATCATGACATCTCTTAGAATCTTGACTCTTATTATATTTTCGTATTCATGAAACGTAAAAGTATAAAACTGTAATTTCATAGCTGCAAATATATTTGATATCGATTTCTTAAGTCTGCTCGGCGGATTGGGCGGGCAAAGGGGCCGCTCCCCCATCTGCCAACTTGGCGGGGGGGAAAAAAGAAAAAAGGGGAGAGGAGAAAAGAGAGAATAACGCGAAGGGGAAAGGGAAGGGAGGGAAGAGAGGGCGCGGAAAAGAATGAAAGTCAAAGTCAGAAGGGAAAAAGAAAGGAAATAAAATCAGGTTGTCGCTATGGATTTTTGGTTTTTTTCGCGGTTGTGGTCCGCCGCTTACTGTCAACGTATCGGCTCAACGAAGTGGCGTCTTTCACGTAGACGCTACAGATTCACGGCGTTCAAGCAAGAAGGTATATGATCTTTAAACTAATAGAGAGTGCCTATAATTTTTCAACTTTGCGTCTGAGTACTCGTGTATCAGTTCGTTTAGTGATAATCCTTAACATTGTGCATCGGCCAAAGGAATTTTGAGAACAGGGACTGAACCTACACACCAAGTTTCTACTGGCGTCCATCGTACTCTACTTGCTTTTTCTAGTTTATTTCGTCGTTATTATTTATGTTCATTCTAATAAATATTGAGTTAATTTTTTTTGTGTGCATGAGCTTTTCCTTCGACTTTTTTAGCAATACGGTCTTACGTTTATTTGATTTGAAACCACATTCTATATATTGTTGACCATCTGCGTTTTGGCAGAAATTCTAATAAACAGTTGTCGTCCTCATTGCTGTTTCTGATTTCCTTAGACTTGCTGTCTTTAACTGCATGTAGTCCAAATTGTAAAAAAGTAAATATTTGCCAAAATACAGACTGCGATTGTCTTCCATAGAAGTTTTTAAGTTGCTATGAATACTTTACAGGTTTTTTTATTCATATACCTCTCTAAATAATCTAGTCTTCCGCAAATTTTTGGTCAATGGTCTCTTTTTTTTCCCCCGCAAAGTAGAGAGGTGAAGGGGGGGGGGGCTTTGCCGGGAGGTGCTCGCAGCCACATCCCAGATTGGTGGTTGAAGATGACCAAAATACCATGGCCATTGACGTTTAAGATATTATTACCACACTTGCCAAATTACCGACGATACTCCTTGTAAATGATAATTTTTTTTGAAGAATTTAATAAGCAATTCAAATATGTTGAAATATAAGGGTCATTGGAACATGGAGTTTTTTTCTTAAAAGGGCCTGAATTAAAAAATGTTGGGGCCCTTCAATATAATTTAAATCCCACATAAGATGTCACTACTTCTACCTGTGTTGTTATGATCATTTTTGACAATCTCAGGAAATTTCCTCTCAGAATATATATTACTTTTTTCAAGGAAGGCTTAAAATCAGGGGCCGCGAAAGCCGGGGGGGGGGGGGGGCTGCGGGGGGGGGGGCTGCCCCCCCCACTTTTTTCAGCCAAACGGTGATCAAAATGCAAAAATGACCATAACGATTTGGTGATTTTAGCCTGTTCAGCCCCCACTTTCGGCTGCAGCCTCCACTTTCAAAAACGCTCGCGCGCCCTGAAAATGTTTAACGTCATGCACTTTGACCCGAAAGGGGCAAGATTTTTTAAATGTTGCAATGGTGGGACGCACATAAAAGGGGGACTGGGGGGAGCTTCCACGCCATGGCTTTTGTTATTTTAGTTTTTAAATGCATCTTGATGATATTTCGGAGAACATTCAACCATTTTATAGGTATTATTAAATGGTCAATGAATGAAAAATATTAAAATCAGTTAAATATGCTTGGTCGTTCTAATAATTTTTGGCCACATTGTATATACGTTAGGCTATCCTTTTTCATGATATGAATGACCCATTTAATCAATATTTCAGCTTGTTGATTGGGCTCAACTATCTCTTTGTGAGATATTTTCATCCTGTTTTGAGCTCGAAGCTTTGTGGTCAATTAATAAGCTAAACCAATTAATTATTTGTGTATCAGATCGGTAGTGTCTTTTTAATGAGCACACGACCAAAAGCGCTTAAAAATATGTATTTAGATTTGATATAACCGATAAAATTTTGTCTCGGTCGCTTCGATTTATTGCTTAGGATGACAAACAAATACTAAAAATGTTTCGTTTTAAATTGAATATATGAACAACATTCGGGCACGCTTTGCTCTCGTTTACATGTATTTGTTTTATTGAGGAATACTAATCGTTTTATGAACAAGCGCAAAAACATTTGAAATAAAACTGTGTTTAGGATTCGATGTAGCTAAAGTTATTTCGGCTCGCGTTCGTAGTTGCTATAATGAGAACAAATTCTTGTACATGGGATGAACATTAAATTAACATATTTACAAAATTAATTGTTTGTTTTCTTTTTATTTATTCTCGCACTCTACGCTTTATTTTGTTAATAGAGACAATTATATTTATTGAGCAACAACAAAAAGCTTAAAATGCACCTTTGTCATGTTATATATAACATAACATAAGATATCGGCTCGCCGCTCGGCGCGCGTATTTGTATTTGTTATCGTGATATCATCTCTTGGAGCTCTGAGCATTAGCACGAAAAGACGTTTAAAAGCACTGTTTTCAGTGTTGAATATCAGAAAGATATCAATAAAGATATCAGTTCGCTCTTGTGCTCGCATCAGGGCCCGGCGATATGTGAACGATCCGGAAGTGGCACGGACAAACGGAATTGGAAATTTTGAAATAGATTGACCTAAGCATATATCCACACATTGGGCGATCCATACTGGTTGTTGTATTTCTGTCTCTTTGATTCTTCCTTGTTATTTTTGTGATCCCGTACCGCACACAATACTATTTTCCATTAATTGTAAATGACTATGTGATGAGTTCAATTAAGTGTTGTTCTTCATGCCCCTTGTTGTACTACTTGGGATCACCATCATCAAGAAATTATTTCTTTTATTTCATACCAAAAAGATGCACAATAGTGGTCAAAATGCCGCTACGACACAGCCTGGCAAGCCACATAATGAGAGCTGATTCCCATAAAGGCGCCTAATCCCACTTTCTGAACAACAATGCGACTTTAATAGATAATAAGCCTGCTCTCTATTGCGGCCGGTCACCAACTCGCCGTACCTATAGACGTGCAACTCCTACGAATCGGACTTTGTAGAAAAATTCAGTGCAGCGGAGGTACCTCGCCAGGTACAGATGCAATGTACGACGCGCAGGAAGTTTTTACAATACCTTACATAGAATTCAGGAATCCGCAGAAGTTGAATTAGGACGTGTGCGTGATTGAACATACAACCGCAGGCTACCGTCGATGGCACTTGCACCGTAAGCCTACTGATCGAGTTGTGGCACCACGCCGCATCTGAGGCATCGGAACTAATGCAGCATACTGGTTAAACAACATTTTTTTGAAAGATTTAAAAAAATTGTTACAAGTATGTGTTTCATTCAAAAGGAGTCTTAAATCAGGCGTAATCCACTACTCGTCATATTAGGATTATATTTCTAACCATTTTAACCAAAATATACTACAGTCAGCATCTTTTAGCACATGTTCTGGCGCTACCAGTCTCGCATCAAATCAGTGCAAACATTTTGAATGGATTAACATAAGTTTCTCATTATTTTTACTGATGTTTTATTGGAAAAAATTTACTATTTAGTTGTTTAATATCTATAATTACACGTAGAATACATAGTAATATACAATTTTAGTGCAACTCGCGAAACGCTGTTGAAATCTAATAGATCTACATCCTAAGCTATAAACCATCGGATATATAAGAGAGATATCCATCTTATAACTATGCCATTTACATTACAAACTCAATTCTACCTAGTCACAATGACTGGATTGACGCTTCTGTTTTTATAACCGCATATGTTCCATGTGTACATGACATTTGGGGGCAATAAAGTTAAAAATCTTGCTTCAAGAAAGCGGGAATGCAGTTTCTGATAAGCGCATAATCCAGGCAGGGCATATCAGGGCGACTCCATTTCAGGATCCAGGGGAGCTAACGCCATTTTCCCGCCGCTAATTACTCCACGTGGCATGATTTGCATGATTATGGTGTTATTCTTTCAATGAACCTCTTTGATAAAACGGAGACAAGTGGAACAACACCGAGTATACATAGTTATCCATTGGATTAATCTTATATGCTAGTTCCATCACTGAATAGTTAATAGAACTTCACCTTCTTGACTGACTTCTTGGAGCTTTAGCATTTGGCAAACATGATAATGTGGCATGGAGTGAATTTAGGTAAGTGTTTTTTTTCTTCAGTCTGCTTTGTGTAATAGATGATCATTTTATTTGAGGTAGTTGGGTTTTGGGTATAAAGGTAAATACTAAGAATATAACTATTCTCGCTGATTATACTAATAATGATAATAAAAACATGATAATAATTGAAAATATAAAGTAATATAGTATGATCAGTAGTAGTAGTAAATAATAAATAATAATCATACAATATAATCATAATAATAAATAATGATAATAATATAGTAATAAAATAATAATGATAATAAAATAATAATGATAATATATAATATATATGAATAAATATGAAGATCGATGATGAGGTTGATGACTGAAAACACAGAATGTTTTATTGTTTTCGTTATAATTCATATCAGCTATGGGTTATTGGTTAATCATAAAAATTTCTTGATGAGAGATTCAGGGTTGCATGCAGAGGAAATAAAATTATTGGCTACAGGATACAATTGCGCCTATTTGAGCAGTATCGTTTCATTTATGTCTGCTACAGTTAAACTTCCGCGATGTTGTTTCTTCATTCCAACTTTCCTGAACATTATGATTTAATCAATTCTGGCAAGTTACATTTTAAGCTCATGTACACTAAACAATGCCATATCCATATCTTCTTGAGGCTTTATATTACATCTAAGAGTGTATTTCAATGATGAATAAAATTATACAGCAAAATTGTACATTCAACTATTATTCTCATATTAGTTTCTTTTCAGGTTCAATATATATTATTACTCCCCTTCCTGAATGTCACTGGTATTGTAAAGCACTAGAGGGCGTATGCCCTTCTTTCAATAATTGACAGTCCTTTACCAATCGGTACCTTCTCCAATTTCTCTTCTAGTTATTTGTCTAACTCATTTCTTCAAGTTTAAAAAAAAAGTATAATAACAAAGTAGAGAATTATGTGTAATACTATTTAAGACGACGTATAGGCGCTATACTCGTAATACAAGACGTACGTTTCAATGTTCCATGCTGCAACTATTCCGTGCTTTGTTTTTGTTCTGTATCGTTGAAATAGATTTTTTTTAAGTCTAATTTTCTTGTTCTAGTTCCTAGAGATACTAAGTTAGAGATAGGCTATGTGTCCAACGAAGTCCATCCACCCATTCCGCTCTTTCTGCACCATTCCACGAGAGCAGGGATGGTATAACTATAATATGCTCTCAAGAGTCGTCTTTGAGCCAAGGGAACGATCGTCGTACTTCTCACGCATGCGGATTCATGTCATTTTACAAACTAATAATCCCACCCTATACCTGCACTCACCCAGCGAAAAATGTCGGAGAGCATTCCATTCGGCTACACGCATGGCAAATCGCGTAGCAGCACAAATATAAGATTTGAGCGCAAACGATTAAAAAAGGCAATAATCAACTCGCCTGCAAGGCGGGTATCTACCAGGGATCACAGCGTGAACATACTGTGGAAAAGGGGCATATTCCTCATTGACTCTTTTGACACATCGTTCCGTTCCTGCACATGTGACGACTGTGTGGATTGGCCCCTTTTCACATTAACGCATTCAAATGTTTATGTATGCGTCTATAGATAATGCAATTTATTATACATTATGTTTTCCCGGTCAATACTAACTCTTTGCATATCGGAATTCGTCTTTTGTTCATTTAATTCAAGATCGCACATCTTGCGACGAGGCTGTTCCGGTCAATTGATATACGTTTAAGAGATTTGAATTGCTATCATATTCATTTTCGGATCGAAATGCTTTATTGTCAAATTGATCGGAAATACTTAACTTATGCCGGCGAAATCCTAATTTTTATTATTGTCGAATGTAACTGGGAAAAGTACGGACACAAAGCGGACCCACACTGGCCAAGTTACATCTTTAAAGGTTCTCTCCGTGTGCATAATAACAGATATAACCCGATTGTTTTTCTTCGTGTTTGTAGGTATATCATTACGTCTCTCCAGCTAATGATCCCCCCCTACTCTCTTTCATTTCCTTGCCCTCGCACTTAAGTCCAGACCGGACCGACAAATGAAATGCCAAAACGAAGCCTAATATCATATATAATACAACAATTCCAAATTAAGGCGTTTTTATTGCCATACCTAGAAAGTATTTAATTAAAAGATGACCGAGCCTCACCAGGCCACCCTCCCGACATACTTGTAAAATTACTCCTAATTTAATAGTGCGGAGTGGATGACGTCAAAGAATTTTAATATATGATCGCTACAGCAGTCCTGCGGTTGAGGCATTGATATGCGTTCGCCTTTAGACAACACACGGTTTGTGTTGCTATGAGGAAATAGACCCCTGTGAGCTAGAATTCTATTGTTATGAATATGAACAGGGCAAATTGCAACTCATTTGCCTGGCCACGGACTTGCTGATAAATTCCATATACATCCTTTTGATCGTCATCACTCTCGTCACATACTTAAATTTAGGGGTAATTTTACAAGTATTGAGGAGGTGCTCTGTGAGGTCGGTCAATCTTTCTAATTAAATACTTCTAGATGGCGATAAAAAAACGCCTTAATTTGGAATTGTTGTATTATATAGCATAATTAGCTTTCGTTTTTGGCTATTTCATTTGTCGGTCCGGTCTAGGACTTTAATTACCTTTGAAAAATATGGTAGTGCGTGTGTATGTGGGTATGCGTGTACGTGTGTGTATATGTGTGCGTGTGTGTGTGTGTGTGAGTTCGTGTGTGTATGTGTGAATGTTTGTGAGACTCTCTCTCTCTCTCTCATCTCTCTGTCTCTCCTTTATTTATCTAATAATACTTTATAGCTGTGCATGTTTATCATAATCCAAACAAAAGACCCAACTCAAAAAAGTTACAGTTTGTTTCAAAAGTTGGATCATTTATTGATTACTACCGGTAGAACCAAGGACCTAAAATTCATGGGTCAAATGATTGTCAGAGGGCTGTCATTTATACCTGGTCTGGATCATTTCATCGTTGTTGTTACCATGGAAACTATGGCAGATTTAGATGTTCTCGCCACCACCAGCACCTAAGAAAGACAATAAGAGAGAGAACGATAACATCTTACTTTATTAAATAATGAAAGTTAACGATTGAGGAATCATTGTAGGTAACTATACCCCTTATCACACAAAATACATGACTGAACAAATATCATGGTGCACTGAAATAATGTACTCGAAGTAACAAGACGTGGATTTAATTGGTTTTTTTTTAATGAAGCTCTTAATTCCATGCTCATTAAATGATAATTAAAAAAATAAATTGAATAAAGCGGTACGCAGACATATTATATAATTTCATACATAATAGATATTTTCATTTATCATAATTATTGTTTTGATATCAAATGGTTTAGTAACAAACAAAAAAGAAAAAAGAAACAAAAAGAAACAAAAAATACCGAAAATGGTAGCCCGAATCCTCAGTTTTAAACTATGTAAGTAAAGACAACATAATTTAGGTCAAATATGGAATTAGAACAAAACACTCTCTGAAACCATAAAAGAAACCATACGGTACATCCACGTTCCATGATCGTACTTTCAGGGCCACAACAACACTGATTACAACTGAGATATTCTTCCCCGAAAACATTACTTAACTCAAGTGATTTGTTAGATGAAAGTGTAAGAGTACTTCGGAAGTTCACGAATCGTATATGGTAAAGACAATGTATAACTATATGTTCCCGTAAATTATTTCCAAATAATTATGGAGTTATTAAAAACAGGCATCCAATGGAAACATGTTGTTGATATACCTTATGAGTTAGAGAGAGAGCGAGGGGTGTGTGTGTGTGTGTATGTGTGTGTGTGTGTGTGTGTTAGAGAGAGAGAGAGAGAGAAGGGGGGGGGGGTGGTTGAGGAGAAACGTCCACTTTTATATTATTCTTACCAGCGCAGAAAGCGAACTTTCCACTACGGCGAGAGCACCAGCAGGTTTGGGTGTCACTGAACTGGGTGGCACAGACTAAAAGGAGAATAACAAAACAAAGGTAGGTTATTTTCAAACTATCTTTTCATTTTCAAAACATACAGTCTGTATAAACAAAAATGGTAAAGTCGATGGAAAACAAATTAGGTATTGTGGAGATCGTGTTGTCAAGGATGGTCGATGTATGAGGTGGCTAGCTGTGAAATGAAAGAAATAGAAAGTACAGAGAAAAGATACGAGCAAAGGTGATGTCAGCGAGAGTCGCCATACAGAAAATGTAATTAAATATTATCAGTTATGTGCGGTGTAATTTCCCTTAAGAATTGAATGAAAGTAGAGGGAAGAAATATCAATTAGAGTGTGTTATAGCCATACGTATTTGGTAAAAACGGAACAGAGTGATGATTACTCCTGATGTAGTATTTATGTATTTCTCACGTAGCAATATATTTGCAGGAGAACTTCAGCAACAAAAACGTGTTTATTTATTGAATTAGCAATATGTTTATGGCGAATCTCTGCTGACAGCAGAGTATCTCTAAAATACAATATATTTTTTAACCCAGTGTGATATCAATAAAGCAATATGTTTTTTCTTGTTGATAGAAATTAGTATGTTAAATATATGGCTTTATATAGAAACAAAAGCTTCTGATAATTGTGGAGGTTGAAGATAAAAGAATATAACTGCTAACAAACCTTGTGCTCTTTTATGTATGATTTGTAACGGCTTATGTTCGAAACCTGCGGGCACAAATAGCCATGGCACGGGCGTGCGCTAAAATGGATTTTTTTTAATATTGATGGCCGAAAACTAAATCATGGGCATCAAGATCACCTAGCGAACAAAATGGAAGATCAAGGAAACAATCGACAGAAAGAAAAACGTTTTGTTTTCACCTTGCTCTAGCGGAGAATACCAGAGCATTACCGAGGAAACATTGTGACTAAGTTCGTTCATAACAAGAAATAAAGAAAAATAAATGGAAAAAGAAATCCAAACTGTAACTATTGTTTTAGGGTTAGCTGAAGCGTGGGCGAACTCACCCCCCCTCACCAGAAAAAAAGATTAAATAAATAATCTAATTAAGAAAATGAAATATAAAATGAAAGAGTAAACAAATTTTCAAACAAGTAAACAAATAAAATAAAATAAATATATAAAAATAATAAAATCAATAAATGAAACTAAGTAAATCAGAAAAAAATGTTTTCTGATAATTTCTCAGAATTTCATTACAAATTATAAATACAGCATTTGGTAGGCCTATAAGCTGTTTATATGTTACTAATTTGAGATCATATTTCATGGACTCATTCCAAATTGTTTTTGCTGTATACAACTCAAATTGAGTCTATTGAGTCAATGTCGTTTAATTTCTTTAATTAAGCTGAAAACCAGATAACATTGTGGCTTTTTGAAAATCAAAAGCAGTATACTATGCGTACATTTGCCACTAAACATGCTAAATCCACACTATCTATGTAATGACCATAGTTATGCAAAGGCTTACTGAAGTATTTAAATATTTCCATCTCAAAATGAAATAAAATCAAATGGGATTATATCACAGCCTGAATGTTGTGTAATGCGGTGGTCACAACTCGTCGTAGGCTACGGGGCACGTACCATCAACGTAGCCTGCGTTGCATGTGCAATGCATGCACAGGTCATTGGTCAATTTATGCGATTCCTGCGTTTCTGTAGTAAGTGTATTGGAAAAACTTCCTGCACGACGTACATGCAACGTGCCTCCGAGGTACCTGCGCTGCACGATTTTTCTACGAAATCCATCGTAGGGAGTAGCACGTCGAAGCTATAATACGGCGAGTTGTGACCGCCGCATAAAACAGAAAGCCTACGTGTATAGTGTGATTAAATCTTACCCTTGTATTTCCTCATGCTCTGTCCTCTCTTCTCAGCTAGAGCAAACTCCTGCATCATTGGGTCTCTCTTCATGAACTCCTCCTCATCGAACTCCAGAGCGCTGGCGATCACGAGAAGGGCCATCAGAGCAATCAGAACCTTGGAGGCCATTTTGTTTCTGGTAATAGAAGCCGATATTCGGTATTGATACGAGTAGTTATACATTCAATTGGTTCATCGTTACTATTCTCAGAAATAACCCACATGTTTTAACAAAAATGACGTTAATGCGGAAGGGCACAAAACATTAGGTCTACCTTGTGATCTATCGGCCAAAGTAAATAAGTTGGACATTACAACCTAGTATCATACTTCGTTTAGTACTACGGAGTATATTTCCCCCTTTTACAGAATTATCGTAATTATACATACATCGATAATTATGGTAATTTTTTAGTAAATTACTCTCTAAATGTAAACGAGTGAATTTCCACTCGTTCAAGGAACTAAATGGTGGACAACACGTTTTTGAGTGGAAAACCAATCTGAGAGGAGTGAAAGTTGTTTTTTGGATAATTTCTACTCTAAACAGAGCCAACAATTTACTTCCATACTCGTTTTAGATTGAAATTTTCCCACTCGAAAGCGTGTGGTCCGCCATTTCACTCCAGTCACTCCTTTTTTCACTATTTCCACTCGTCTTACATTAAATTAGATCATCAGTATTTTGTCGATGTTGTGAGAGAGTAAGAATATAGGCACTAACATGTAAAATTAAATTTAGAACGCGGCTATACTTTCCCTCTTCAAATTTTTACTACCTATAAAATTGGACCGCCTAACAAAATGTTATATTTTTCGAATTCTAAAGCTTCGACCACGGCGAAGGGCCATTAATAGACCCGAAAATGACAATATGAACACACTTTCTTGTTCATATTGTGTTGTATTATTTCCAGTACGGCACAAAAAAAATGGGCCCAATCCACACAGTTGTCTCTGCGAACTCAGTGTGAAAGACCCGGACACTGTGTGCATTTGACCCATTTTCACAGTGTAAATACGTTCGCATGAATATTTTCACATTTTGGACTTTTGTGTTTTTCCCAATCGCGTTCCACTGGTGGCTTTGATATGGCGCCTAAACAGCGGCGCCATGAAATCGAATGAAATATACATGAAGTGTATAATCAAGAATTTTTTTTTTGGAGTATAATACCATAGATACTCACGTGTTTGTTGGATGGATTAGATATTACTGAGATGAATGCTGGCTATCAGAAGACTGGTGAAGTCTGCTCTGAGAAACGTGCCTTTTATAGCACATTCCTTTCATGATAAAACAGCTGAAAAAGCTATCAATATGACCATGTTCGTAATCATCGTCACATCTGTGTTAGTTTGAGCAATGAATCTAATACCATAATTAATGTATCATAAAGGAGACATCATCATCATCATCATCATCATCATCACCATTATAATTATCTCCTTGCTTCGTAATGGATTTTTATTGTGCGCAGCAGACAGAAAATGTGTTTGTAATAACGCGTGGGCTCATGTTTGTTTGAAAAGTAACAAAGTCAGTATTGTACTTTTTCTGAGATTGAACAACATGGTCAATTAATTACTATGTGTAATGAAACGAAAACTGTAATGTTGGGCAAAAAGAAAACAATCCATTAAAAATAGCCTCTAATATCTTCAGTAAGGAAATCAACGCCATTCATTCCATTTTCAAACTTTTGACAAGATTAATATATACAATAATTGCCATGACTGTACTGAGAAAACAAAACATTTATTACAAATGAGATTTGAAGAATACCTTTAATCTTATGAAAAGTTATTCAAGATTGTTTGATAAACTTCATGAAACAAACAGTGCGGTTTATCACTCAGAAGCATATAACTAATGTAACCATGAAATTTTAATATTTTTCTTCTACAAAAAAATTCTTCAAGTTCAAGCACTGTTCATATCTTTAAAACTTTATTGTGACCCGAAGATTCTCATTATTATTTTTTTTAACTGAAACTTAATTTCAAGATCTAAAATTTTTATCGTCCGCAATGATACAGAAATTTGACTTCAATATTGGCGAAACATGTTTAAAGCACAAATACTTTATGGTGCCCTCACACTAGAGCGTGTTGAGGTAACGTGTGTCTAGCGTTCACGATTTTCACTCGAAATTTGACTATGTCCAAAATGCGCTCAAGAACGCTCCATTTTCCCTGCCCAAAATGGAATTTTTTAATGAGCTCTAAACAACAGAGAAGCGAATAAATAGCGTCAGGGTAACGATGACTGCGCGTGCTTAGCGTCCACCTAACGATTGCCTAGCGTTAGCAACGACTGAACAGCGATGCCCAACTTATGTCTAGCGTGTTTAGACGTGTTAAAAAACGTTAGGAAACGCCAAACATGTGCGTATTGAGTAACGACTGCCCGACGTTCGTGGAATGTTAATTGCATTTTCGCGTAAGTTCATGAGCGCGGACTGTCGTTCGAAAATCGCTTGGCAAACGTAGGAAAGCGTTTGCTTTTCGTTGGTATACGCAAAGAAACGCAGAGGAACGCTGAGGTCAATTTTTGAATTTGAACATATTCAAAATTTTTTGCGTGTAAGAGCGTTCTTATAAAGACGCTTTGAAAGCGCTGGGCATTCGCTACTTGATCTTTTAGCGCTTTGGGTGAACATTCCTTCATAGTTCGAAGTGCGCCCAACCAACGCAGAACTTTAGTTTATATGTTTTTTACTCAATTTCCTCATGTCACCAAATGGGGGCGTATGTTTTTTACCTCAATATCCTTATGTCACCAAATGGGGGCGCTTTGTGTTATCGAATAAAATGGTTAAAACTTATTCTGTTTTGTGCTCAGTAGTGTTCCCTCCCTGTTTAAGAGCTAGTTTTACATGTAAAGTAACTATTCGGTATAATGAAATATAAACATTTTCGACTTGAAATATACATGTAATTGTTTTCTGTGAATACCAAGGTATAAACGTATATAAACACTTTTAAATGTTAACAAAAATTTGGTATTTCTATATTTTATTTATCATTTTGGAGCAACTTATTACCTTATAAATACGAAGTCCAAAAGAACACCAGCAGAATTTATACTGTTGTTCATTAAGCTTGGATACTATTATCATTTATTATAGGTTTTCCCGGTCAAGTTTAAACTATCTCCGATCAATTTAACATTTCTTTCGAGCGCTTTCGTCCGGAATGTGATCGCGAT
>CALNVZ010000174.1:36899630-36923014 GCA_940671915.1 Paracentrotus lividus | reverse complement strand
TAATTCAATCCCTCACTTAGACAAGAAACCATTGTTTTTAAATCTAGATTTAAGACAAATAGCAACCCTACACCTCAAAAGCGTTTCATGAGATAGCACCGAGGGGGCTTTGGTAAGCCAAAAAAAGGTTGCCAGAATGGTTATTGTGGTGGATGAAGTACTTTCTTTTTAATTATTCAATACCCAGTCATGGTTTAGGAAAAATCCAATAAAAAAAAAAAATAAATAAACATCAAAATTATTTATGTGGCTGGATCAATAAAAAAAATCCAACCTTTTTGACCAACAGTGTAGTTAAAAATGTAATGTCTTCTATCTCAAGAAAACAATACCATCTCATAACACCCTAATATTGTATTGAGTGTAGATGTTGTGTAAAAGAGTATGACCCCTTCGTCTTAATTAAAAAAAGTATATTTTATCTAATATGAAACAAGCCTGTCCATTTATTTGGTTCATCTTGATTTTAAAAAAGCGCAAGCTGATTTTTTTCACCCATCAATTTATTTGAAATAAATTAAGAAAAAAAAAAATCATAATTATGAGGGGGCATAACACCTCAGGATTAAATAGGGAAAAACAGAACAAAAAGGAAAACAAACTGTTTATGCAGTTATCAGAATGCATTGACTGTTCAACACTTTTAACATGCCAAGCAAGAATACTATCAATGAATAAACAATTTTGTGCCCATAAATAGAGATAAACAAAGCTTCCACAACCTCCCACCCCCCCCCCCCAGGAAAAAAATGTATTGCACAATGTTATGTTTCCAAACGACTTTGTCTTATATAAAACTTTTATGAGTTTCAGATCTCAATTTCTCAATAATGTTCTTTTTAGTTTCTTTTTCCTAATTTCATCTTCCAGTCTCTCTCCCATATATATTATATTCATTCGTTATCTCTTTCTCCTCTCTTCCCTCTCTCTCTCTCCTCTTCTGCTGTTTCTTGTTCTGTTTTTTCATTCTCTTTACCTCTCTTTCCTTTTTGTCTACCCAGTTCTCCCTATCTGTGTTTCTCTTCCGTTTCCCTTATTCTTTCCCGTGTTCCAAGGCTTTTGGTTTATACCTATTCCTAGATACATCATAATAACTTTTTTTCTTAACCAAAATATGAAGGTTTGTTTCTTAAATTACATAAATACCACTTGACGAAAATCTTTCTAAACATACTTCATGGCATGATAGAGTATTACTAATAATAGTTACATTTATGTATCACTTTATACATGTATCCTACTCGGTGTTTATAAGGGCTTTTAATGTTAACTAACTATTACCAGGCTGAGTGAGGCGACTCTGAAAGGCGCTCGCAGCATTCAAGTATTATTGATAATATTACATTATATAATATAGCTAATTCCCAAATAAAATAAAGATTAAGAGACCACAGTTATATTGAATTACATGTCGATTTATTATCTCATAATCTCTTCTCCGACATAATAGGAAGATTTTATATCATTATTATTTTTTTTTTGGTTTTAATCGAGGAGGAAAAAATCGATGCATTCAAAGATATTGATTAAAAAATGAAAAGAATAGTAATAAACCATAATTAAAAAAAACTTCCCGAGATAGATTAGACGCGTTTGGACGACTAGAGAACGACGAGGGAACGAATAGAGAACGACAAGGGAACGAACATCCAACGCGCATAACGTTCACACTGCTAATGCCCAGCGCATACAGAACCTATTGATAAGTGCGTTGTTACGCGCTAGAAAACGCTCAAAACTGTGAACGTGTAATAAATTATGAATTTATCTCAGCGTACATTTGCGTTCAGACAACGATTAATTGCGTATGGTTAACGAGTAGCAACGTTTTCGAACGTACACACCAAATTCCAAGAACGCTGGTCAAACGTTAGCTCAACACGCCGTAGTGTGAGGGCACCTTAAAGCTGGTGTATAGTTTCGGGAGAAAGAAAAAATAATTTTGATGCACATTAAGATAAATTATGAAAGATTGAAAGAAATGTCACAAGATCTCTCACACATATCTTTTAGTGCAATGTGGACAACATGTAACTACATTCGATCGGTTTTGTGCCAATTCCTTTTTTGTTACCAAAACTATACACCAGGTTTAACAGTCGGTTGAATATGATAGTGATGTTTACAAGAAAATATGAATGGAATTGTAAGTCGTAAAAGTAAAAGCATTTGAACAAAACGCTCAATCGTATGTGATTAGCGATATAGATATTCCATATTTTATCAAAAAACAGAAATAGGAAAAATTTGATTCTTTTGACTTCATACTTTCATTCCCTTTATTCCTCAAAGTAGGGGAGACCGGGTATGGAAGTTACACGGGTCAGTTGTTACAGTTCTCAGTGTGCTAAGATGGAACAAGAGAGGATGTGCTAACTGGAATCTATATACAGCCTACACATAGCTCTGATGAACTGCCGGTCGTGAGGTTTCTCCGTTGTTTTATTAAAAAGTAAATCAACAAAAACCATTTTTTACAGTTCAAAGTAAATTTTTGACAAAAATTGAAATTTGTAATAGCTCTTACAACTGAAGTCACATGATAATAGTCTGGTATTGTGAATATAGTACATGTATGTCACTAATACACCCCCTAGCCATGCCCTGTAATTCTGCCTAATGACTGTGCTACAGTTGATTTCTGTGTGTAAAATCACCCATGGGGTAGGTTGTTACAACAACCTACCCCATGTTGATGTAACAACTTACCCCAATTACATTACATATGTAAAATTACATTTTGTCTCAATTTTCAGGTGTTAATATTTTTATTTTTCTATTATTACTTTTGTCTATTCTAGAGCTCTACTTGATCTACTGTAAGCGATGTTAAGAAACTGGAAAAGTTGAAATTAAAGTATGGTATAAGAGATTTACACATTGTCAACTTACCCCGTATGTTTACATATTGTAACAATTGACCCCGTATGGTGTAACAACCTACCCCGTATATGGGGTAGGTTGTTACAAAAAAATGTCTTCACTAATTAAGCTGTAGTTAATTAGTGTTTACATGTTTTCAAGTTTTATATGCCTCAGGTTTTAGCCAACATAATAGGCTAACTACAGACCCAATATGGAGTGCGTGAGTTCTTTCATTAGAATTATCTGGCCCAAAATGTGAATTTTGTAACGTCCATACCCGGTCTCCCCTACCCTGAAAAGTACGACTAAAGTTTGATAATAAAAATAGTCAATATGTTGCCCTTGACGGTCAGTGATGCAGTTGATTATTTATTAGATTAGGATCATTAATGTTATATGCTGGATATATTATGCATCATACTTATTAAATTTTGTTTTAAAAGCAGTCTCGAAGTGAGCAAAATAATATCATGTACCTTAAGACAATTACATAAAAAACAGATGCACCGTGTCTAAAATCAGCTGCAAAGTGAAATTCCGTTTAAAAAATTCAATTATTTTACGTACCGTTTTGCATTATTTACATGTATGTAACTTGAGTCCCAAGGTGTTGAATCAAAATGTGTAAGAATGATTGATAATCGTCAATTAACATTATTGAGCAGCTGATAATAAAATAATAATATTAATAAAATGCAATATTTACATGTATGTAACTTAAGGCCCAAGGTGCACGAATGAAAATGTGTAAGAATGATTATTAATCGTCAATTGACATTATTGAGCAGCTAATAATAAAATAATAATATTAACAAAATAGCGTTACTAACAAGGTAGGACTCTATGTTAAATCAGTTTGATTGGAAGCCAATGAATGGCAAACAAAAAACAAAATATATGATGCAAATGACATAGGAAGAATGGTAATTTGGATGCATCATCAATGAAAACGTTGGGGCTTCTTTCTAGGAAAACATTTTCACGCACCGATTGTCAATGGAAGGAATGCCCGAAAAACGGGAGTTTTGTTGAATATACTGGAATAAAAAAAATCGAGAAGATCATTTACTTAGTTACACAGGTTTTATGAGGGTTAATGTATATAACACAAGATAAAACCTTGGAAGAATATTTTTTTACCCTAACCCTGCGCGTTTTGAGCTTTAAAATCTCCCATTTTAGTCATTTTTGGGTCGTTTTTCTGTGTGAAAATGATATTTTGGTCAAACAGCAGTCACTAAAGACTTTCTGTAAAATTCAGCAGCGCATCGATTTCCTAGTTACGCTGAGTGAAGTAAATATATTATTTTTTCTTTCCAATGATTTTAACTTCTTTGTGATTGGTCAATATTTTCCCCCGCGTTTTTATATCATAAAAAAAATTATCATGATAAAATACTACGATCCTGACTGCACAGCTTGCACTCTCCTTTTACACGGTCTTTATTCAGGGCATTGTTATCGCGATATCGACGGTCAGACGTAGAGAGAGTCTATACCCAGTACACGCATTTCCCGTAAGATTCTTTCTGGTCGTTAGTGCACTGTAGTGGAACTGTGCGTGTTTGGTATAAATAACACTGTCCTTTTTGATTGTTCACGTTTTCATATGATAATAAGCGATTTCAATTTACAGGTCCAAATTGAAAAATGATGACGAATTCATATTTTTTTCTAGCTATATACAATGGCAAGTGTATGATATATAATATTGTAAAATCATTCAGTTTCAAACAACAAAAAATGTTCAAATCAAATATATGCAAATAAATTAATGTTTAAATTATTGGATTACAATTCTATTAACAAATTAGGCGTACTGGGATAGGCAAGGTGCTTTCATAGGCCTGTATAGGCATACGTGCAAGGTAAGATGCGGTCTAAAACAATGGACCCTAAACGCGCGGTACAAAAATGAAAACAGCAAATTTCTGTCCAATAATTATTAAACAAGGACAAATTCTTACATTGAATACAATAATGGATTTGGCTCAGGTTGTAGTTTCTATAGGGGCCTCGTTTTTTAGGCGATGACATTCAAAACATACGCCGAACTTGTTAAGGTATACAAATAATATTATTATTTTTTTTTTTTTTTTTTTGTCAAGTCGACTTGGGAAGAAAATTGAGGACGACATAATCTTAGGTTAATTTACTTGACAAGTCTTCTTGTCAACTTGAGCTGGTAAGTTGACAAGCCATATCTCTGTATGTAGGTATGAGACGGACATTAATGAGTCGACTTGGCGAAAAAAAAAAAAAAAATCTCGCCATGTCGACAAGTTGACTATCATTCCAACGCTTCTGTAATAATTACGTTATACCATCATGACCATGTGCAAAATACATTTATTTATAGGACAACATTTCGTTTACTATTATCATGTGATTATAACCATTTGATTTCACAAACATTGTTGCAGATAACTTGGTCAGGATTTACTCAGGGTGCGAATTCGCACATTTTGAGATCAAGATTTCGACTATTTTGAAAATGCTACCAATGTCCAAATTGAAAAACACATCTAACTCTGTAAAATGCGTGTTGGCAAGTCTGCATGGGCACACAACATAAGCCCTATGAAATAACTTTATCACAATCAATACAAAAAATAGACATGAAAATATATGTGATCACATCAACATCCATAAACACAAACAGAGCATCACAATATGTAAATATTAGAACTTGAGTAGTAGAATACGGACCTATCTGTTAGAACAACGTTAACATTTATTAGTTGTAGCCCTTACACGATAATTTACAATGACTTATTAATTTGACAATGCTATGGGGATGCCTTAATTCTCTTTTCACTAATACCCCGTCACACTGAGCTCGTTACTACTATGTCCTTGCAAATTTTGCCGAACGGGCATAGTCTCTGTGTAAACTGAGTGGACGTAGTAAATACTTCTTACGATCTGTTTACGAACTTCATGGACTATACAGTGCGTCCCAGAAAAAAGTATACCCAACTTTGAGGGCCTCGTATAAGGAATTCATAAATCATGGGACCATATATTATATCTCATGTTAAAGAGTAACTCATACTGTATTCAATGATATAAAATTTATGTCTGTACTGTCACGAATGACCGAGTATTCATACTTTTAAAAAAATCGGTCGAAAGTGCTCTGTACCAAGTTTGGGTTATTTTGGGTTTAGCTAATTTCAACTTACCAACTTCTTCAACGTGCCCACCTTCCCTCTCAATGCATAAATCGCAGCGTCGTTGCATATCTTGGACAGCTCGTTATTGCAATTGAGCGCAATTATGCGATTACCAAACACCTCCCGAAGTCAATCTCGAACTGCTACACAGTGGCGTATCTAGGGGGGGCAAGGGGGGCACATGCCCCGGGCGGAGCTTCAAGGGGGCGCAAAAAAGGAAAAGAAAAAAAAAAAAAAAAAAAAAAAAAAAAAAAAAAAAAAAAAAAAAAGAAAAAGAAAGGAAAGAAGAAGGAGAGGAAGGAAAAGGAGATCGGTGATCCACAGTCGATATTGGGGTCATGTTTTCTCCCATTATTAATTTTGGCGCCCCCTACATAGCACCCCTAAGTTTAACTTTTGGCGCCCAAAAGTTTCTAGTAATTTTTTTAGGTTTAGTACCTTCTATCTTAGTTTCGGGTCAATTTTGCGCCCCCTGTATATTAAAGATCAAATCAGCGCCTTTAACTTCAATTTAGCGTCCTTTTATAAATGTTAATATCAATTGTGTGCCCCCGGTGTGTACACTCCTAATCCTAATTTTTAGACCAATTTGACATCCCCTGAGTTTCAATTTAATTTAGAGTCCCCTTTAGATAGTTTAAGATCAATATGGCACCTCAAATTTCATGATCAATTTGCCCCCCCCCCCCTCCCGCTTCAGATAAACATGAAGGTCCCTCTAAGTAAAAGGATTTTTTTTTTGTCCATACTTTTTCTCGCTGCCTAATTATTCCCTTTTTGTTCTTCATTGTCAATTGTCTTTGTTTCCGTATTTTATGACCATTCGGTCTCAAGACCTGTTCCTTGCAAAGTTCATTCAAGTTCAGAGCTCTGGAATTTTTCGCTCGCGCTTCGCGCTCGCATTATATTATATGTTTCAAAATCATTTGAGGAGGACCAACAAAAAAGGTTTAAAATTATTGTTTTCCTACTAAAAAAAAAAAACGAATCCGATGCATAGGTCTACAATTCCCAAAACATTTTGTGCAATAGGCCTTTTGACACCCTGAAGGTAAGGCATTTTTTTATTATTGTACCTTCGTTGATAACGAAATCTGTATTAATGATTCTTAAATGCAAGATTCGAGTAATGCACGAACTCAAAATTTTCCGCTCGCGCTTCGCGCTCGCATTAAATTAAAATATTTGAGAGGAAATAAAAAAAAACTGATAAGCCACATGTATGTATGGACAGCAAATCATCCCCAGGTCTGGGGACATGTATATGAGCCACTGGTACAATAAACTAAAACAAATCGTTGAGCATAACTGGAGTAGACCGGAGGGGGGGGGGGCAAAGTCAACAATTGCCCCGGGCGCACTTGACCCTAGATACGCCACTGCTGCTACACTCCGGTGTGCAGGGGCACCATCCTCCGTGTTGCATGGTATCTACTGACTACAAAAACCTTCTGCTCTGTTGTTAGCTGCACCATTTTGGTTGCATGAGGTATCCCGACACATTAAATCAATGTTTTACTTACTTCTAAGGCACTTGAAATTCAAGGAAGGACACAATGGAAGATCATCCAAGTGTTCATACATACCAAGGCAATTGAAAGAGGACTTCATCAAGATAGCATCCCAAGTAACGCTTTATCCCTTGTGAATAACTCAGGAAGGCTTACCTCAAACAATGAATGATGATCAGGGAGCCAGGATTTCACTGACAATATACCATGAATATGATTAACATTTTTGGTCAATTCTCTTGAGCTACATTTCGCATATATGTTTGCTTAAGTAATGCAAACATTTTTTTGAACTTTCATCCGCTTTGCATCATTTTCAGGCTAAAACAAAAAACATGAGGATTATTGAAATGAAAAGTTTACTTCCGAAAAACTTCGTACAAAGCCCTTTCGACGGATTCTTTTCAAAGTTCAAGAACTCAGTCATTCGTGACAGCATTGACATAAATTTGGTATCATCGAACAGAACATGAGTTACTCTTTAACATAACATGAAAAATAAGGTCACATGATTTATGAATTTCTAATACGAGACCCTCAAAGTTTGGTATACTTTTTTCTGGGACGCACTGTATATAGCTCGGTCGGATTTTCAAAAAAGTGTTTAAAAAAATCGGGCCCCATCTCCTCCTAACATTTAACGGGGTGGCATTGTACCTGAAACGAGATGGACCTACTTCAAACGAAATTGCCGTATTTCAATCGTTCTAAAGATGTGCTAGGACGTCATTGCATATTCATTATCAGCTTCAAATTACGAAGACGCATGAGGTCTAGCAAAAACGGGCTAGGTTTTTATAGCAGAACGGGCGCGCATTTACGTTCAGCACGTTCTAGCCACGGATAATGACGCTGTAATGCTACAGTCACACAGACACTTTATTTCTTTGTTTTATTGGATGAACGAAATTATCAATATTTCCACTGCTGACCATGACGGGAAGGCATCCGTGGGGATCCGCAGAAAAGAAAATAATTTTTGGACGCAACCGGACGTATACGTTAGTGTCTATGTGACTGCAGCATTAGAACGCGAAGAACTCTCTGTAGGCCGGTTGGTCGAGGTAAGAACGATTGAGAACGGAATTTGACGGATTAAAAACGACCCAGAACTAGTAAAGTCGGGACGAAACGCATTGCAAACTAAAAAAGAACGGGTTGCAACTAACTATAGGGACGGGTTTGGATTGTTTCAGACGGGCTCTGCTTCGTGGAAACGGTCATTTTCACCCGATCTTAACTATAAAACGGACTGCAGACGAGATGGACGTATGTATACGAACGTTGTTTCATCTTAATCCAGAAATAATTCTGTCAAATGTACACGTTCTTTTTAGACCAATGGCCGTTTTTCATATTTTTTTAAAAAGTTGTTTGATTTCTCTAATTGTAACAAATAATGAGTGGCAATTAAACAGCTGATCTGTTCGCTAATACTATCGCTCTGAACGATTTCTTACCATTTTATCGAAATTATTGCAGAACGGGCTTAATCTATGTACACACGGAGTGGACGTACTTGAGACCTATTTCAATCTGCTTAGGACTTTATAACACGGGCTTGGATAGCAAGACGTTTCAATTTTCAAACAAAACGGCATGTCAAAATCTCCGTCACACTGAACTAGTTCTCACTACGTTCTTGGTAGTTCTTGGTGAACAGGCTAAATCTGTTTACACACGGACTGAACGTAGTACAAACCTTTTACAATCTAGTACAGTCTGTTTACAATCTGTTTACGAACTTGGAGAACGGGCCCGAACGGAGAGAATGGAAAGGCAGTCCGAATTTTTTTTTAACATGATAAAAAAAAAAATCGGACTGGCTTCCAGTTCTAAAATTAAACGTAGTGGCAACGTTCCTGAAACGGAAAGGACAGAACGAGAAGGACGTACTACGAACATGGTACCTAACTTTTATCATCCTGTGCATACACACAAAAAATGAGAACTTGCATATATGAGTGATCACACTCAAATATCCAAGTATTTTTGACAATATAGTGACACACATCATTGAGTGTCTTTCACTCAATAAGCTACTTTGAAAACGCACCTAATCGGTATTTTAATTTGACTACTATAACATGGAACACCAAAAATGAGTTTATTAATTAACTCAATTTTATGAGTAACATAACTAATTGTTTTGAGTACATTGCACAAACTAATCTAGTGAGTACGCATTTACCATCCATAGAGTTAGGAAGTGAAGGTTAAAACTCCATCACTTGCGTGTGTATGAGTTGTGCAACCTTACTTATGACTCTCTGAGTATGTAAAGCGTTATCCTAGGCTGAGTCCTACTTTTTGTTTGGTTTGTTTGCCTGTTTTTATAATGATAATTTGGAATGATCGCGATAGATATACACGTCAATCAACTTCAACACTGCACTTACTCACTTCAGTGCATCAATTCACCAAAGAGCAATACAGATTGCCATTGTCAATGCATCAAAAACTCAAACTGTGGGGCTAAGGTAGTTTGGTATCCACTACACCACCACCAAACCCTAACCAAGGCGTGGGGGTCGGCTGTCAACCCTAACCCTTCGAACGTAGCAGCAGGCCTCGCGGCGCTGATGCTTAACCATCACATAGCGCCCAAACTGTGTACATAATGCTACAAAGTAATGGGAAAGCCATGCATGTACATCTAGTTGTTACCCAGCTAACCAATTGGGACTTTAGACGTTTTTCAAGACGTTCCAATTCGGTTCTATGAACGTTCTGTAAAACGTTTACAAAACGTCCTTTTGTGGGAAGGTTTTGGAACGTTAATAAAGACGTTCAAATGGCGTTTAGAAAACGTTTCTAACGTTTAAAAACCCCAAAGAACTTCGAAAATTTACAGGCCTGTAGAAAACCTTGGAACCTTATAAAAGTCAAAAACCTTCTTACAACGTCTGGGACGTTCTTACGGACGTCCAAAAAACCTATAAAAACGTTGGCAACGTTCCATGGACGGTTTCTGCGACGTCCAGAAAACCTGTTAAAACGTCCAAAAAACCGATTTCTGCGACG
The DNA here is from genome assembly GCA_940671915.1 of Paracentrotus lividus. Lineage (NCBI taxonomy): Eukaryota > Metazoa > Echinodermata > Echinoidea > Camarodonta > Echinidae > Paracentrotus > Paracentrotus lividus. Next base: position 36,912,438 of record CALNVZ010000174.1, on the reverse strand, counting down.
TCCAGAAAACCTGGAAACGTTCAGAAACACGTTTAAGAATGTCTATAGGAACGTTTGGAACCTATTAAAACTCTATGTAAACAGATGTAATAAAAAATATGTATTATTTGCCACCTCAAGCCTTTGGCCAAATTTAGAATGGCACTTAAGAGTCGAATGTGTCTCCAATCACAATCATGCTTAAGGGCAGAACTTGAGTGGATTCATTCTGGATTTAACTCTATAATATTGCCCAAGTAAATTCTAGTTTATTGAGAGTATTCGTCTGTAAGTTTAGTTATACTTCTGTTTGTATGTTAGTACATGTCCAGATACTTGAATAGGTGTTTTTATCTGGTATTGTGGTTTACAGAACACAACTATTACAATAAACGAAACACAAAGCATGAATTAATTACTTGCTAAATAGAAAGAAAAAATCCATTAAAAACTGTCTTATTTTCCATATGTGCAACGTAGTATATCAAATTACCAACCATACTGCATATAAGTCTTTTTGGGACGTTTTAAAACGTTCATTACGTTCAAGTAACACATAGTGTTCACTGTAAGTTCCAAATAAACGTTTGTGAACGTTTTGATTAAAACGTTCCATTTTGTAACGTCCAAAGAACGTTTAAAAACGTTCTTTTTGGACCATTGTTTTTTCACAAATTGAAAGTCCAACTTGGACGTTATATTAAACGTTTTCTAAACGTTCATTTCAGACGAGGACTACGGACCTGAATAAAACGTTTTATAAAACGTTCTGAAAACGTTTTGTGTTTTGCTGGCTAGTAGTTATCAGACGAATTATATCATCGGAACATCCCAAATATCATTTAATAAACAGGCAAACAAACAAACAAAAAGGAATAGGACTCACCCAAAGACAATATTAAGAGCATGCAGGCCTCTCCGCTCCCGTACGCCACATAAACAGAGTGGTAACGCTATGGTTCCGCTATACATGTACGTACGTATACGCGCGTAGAACATACCTCGTGTGCAGTCCGATGTCTACTCGTGATCCGAGTAGGCGTACCGGGCGCCAACATGTAAAAGTACCGCATAGCCAGTTAAAATTACTCTCAAAGACTTTCACGAGCAACTGAGACGTACGAGACGTGTCGTAGTTTACTCATCTAGTGAATTACAGAGCTATATAGAATTTCTCAGCAATTCTCACTTACTCGTTGTTAGTGTTTTCACCACGATATACACAACCGTACCAAGTTGAAGAGAAACTCATTGACAATTTGTTTTACGTAATTGACATGTAAAGTTACTAAGGATACACAAGAAAAAAAATATTGAGTATATAACTACAATAATTGTTTTTTTTCTGAGTATCCTTAGTAACTTTACATGTTCTGGAAGAGCGGGTGTGTACTTCTTAACAGAACATAGATTCTGAAGTAAAATACGTGCATATGCGAATACAAAAGCACTCGCCTCCAAGAGTAGCAAACGGGTTTTACTCATGGAAACTAGTTCTTATTTTTTGTGTGTAGACACTTTTATTGACGGTTTGGACGTGCTACGAACGGTATAGAGAGAACGAGCGGTTTACTCGGTCTTAACGGGATAACAGCGTATTGGGGACGCGATAAAGACGAAATTGACGTAACGAGGACTATTTATGAAGTGCGTAGTATCGTATTCAAGAAATTATTTTTCAAAGTTTTAAGTTCCAACCCAACCAAAGCCCGTTCAGCAATTTTGTAAAGAACGGGCAAGGACGTTATAGAACTACACGTACCTCAGTGTGACGGCCCCTAAAGCCCAGCGCACACTATGCGATACGATTGCACTAAGATCCGATTGCAACAAAATCGCGTAGTGTGCGCCAACCTGCAACACGCTGCATATGCGATGCAATGTGTTGCAGAAAAATCGCAGACCAAATTTCAGACATTTGACATATCAAATCTTCCTGTGATTTTCCTGCGATTTCATAATTTCAGCCAATCAGATTTGCTAGAGATGGAGGTTGTATTACTGCGCGCATGCGCGTAAAAAAGGAGGTACCATGGAGCTGAGAAGCAGCGCCTTTTGCAATGTGTGCGCTGGCCTGCGATGCGATTGGCAATTTGTTGCAATCGGCTCTTAGTGCAATCGCATCGCATGGTGTGCGCTGGGCTTATGCGGCGGTCACAACTCGCCGTACCTTCGACGTGCAACTCCCTACGATGGATTTCGTAGAAAATTCGTGCAGCGGAGGTACCTCGCAGGTACAATGCATGTACGACGTGCAGAAAGTTTTTACAATACCCTTACTATAGAATTGCAGGAATCGCAGAAGTTGAATTAGGACCTGTGCGTGCATTGCACGTGCAACGCAGGCTACGTCGATGGCACGTGCCCCGTAGCCTACGACGAATTGTGACCGCCGCATTAAGAGACTCGGGGGAAAGAACGTCGCGTACACGCGTATATCCAACGTGAAAGTAGTGGCGCCAAAATTGAAACGGTAACTTCCACCATCGTGCGTTCCAGTACGCTCTCTGGCGTGATACCACGTCATTACCTGGTGCATGGGCGTCCTGTTCTCGGGTGTAGTAAGCTTTAGCGATAAATGGTAACATAACAAACACTGCTAACGCCATCATGATCCAAACACATTTACCAACAACACTTTGGAAACAACTCCAAGCTCGTTTCCTAACCAGTGCGACTCCAAACAGACAGGAATAGACTACAAATTTAGTGGGCGAGGCACATATCCAGAATACCATCCGAAAGATTCCATAGGACTGCGGCATTTCAAGGGTCTTGTTGATAACATCATCCTTGAATGATGCCCCCAAAGTATAGCCAACACCACCGGGCCTCGTAAACGACCACATACGACCAATCGTATTCAATATACACTTGAAAGGAAACCAAAGCAACCACAAAATTTTTCCTATAAATCCTTGAGATTTGTAGGATCCATCAACAACAGAACCGGAAGTGTTGTCTTGTACAGGAAGATGAACACGTCGAATGGTTCTACAAATCTGAACAACGGCATACGTATCACTAGCACCTAATACAGCCAACAAGAACCCAGGTTGTGGATGAGACTGAGCTTGATGCAGAAAGGCAACAAGCATCTTCCAGTCTTCTTCATCTATGTCTACCTGTTTGTCCAGTTTACCACAGATCAGGGCCTGGTGACAGCACTGGAAAGTCGTTGGTTGCAGTCTCCTGAAATTAGTCATGGTAGTATCTTTAACCTGGATGTGATCTTCATGCTTCGATCCCATGGGCCAATTGAAGTCATGTGCAATGACCAAAACGTTGTCCCTTCCTGCATACATAAATGAAAAATTACAATTATTTAATACATGATATAAAGATAATCTTTTATTGATCAATAAAGGGAGTAACAACAGAGTAGGCCTTTATTATACGCAAGGCGATGCCAACTATATAATTGTGATGTAATGAAACAGCTAGTGTTTAGCATACCAAAAGAGAAAAATATAATTTCCCCTCATCAAGAAATAAAAAGTCCTGCAACCAACAGAAAAAAGGGATACTTGTTGCTTTAATATTTAATACATCCAAAAAGGAATAGGCCTACAAATAAAAATAATGCTCTGTATATTTTACCAAATATCTTTGCAGTACGAGGTAGGAATCTGTCATAGAGAGCATCCGTGACGTCAGTAATTGAAAATGCACGATTGGTGATTGAATGACAGAGAATGACACCATCAAGGTCTTGCCTTGGAAGATGGAAACTGTCGATGTCATTGTAAGGTAGTTCTATGAATCGGGTTGTTACGTTGCTCAGTTTTGAAACCTCTTTAATGAAAGCCTCGACATTACACTCCAATGAAGCCGTGCAGATTCCTACCGATATAAACCGGGGAACTTGTATCACCTACAAAGAAAATAGGCCAACAACTGTTAAAGGAGTAGTAAAATAAAAAAAGAAAATGAGGAAAACTGGACAGCTAATGAAATAAGAATCCGAATGAACAAAAATTATTGCCTTTTTAGTGATAATTGACCGTCGTGCTTGTGACATTACACCCTTTCTACTTGCATGCCTAACTTAGATCGATATGTCATATTTTAATTGTTAAATTTTGAATCTCCTTTTTTACCCGAGCTAAACTGAGATTGCTAATCAGTGCAATTGATTGAATCTATTATTTTTGTAGATGGCATTGAAAAAAAAAAAAATCATAATTGGTTTTTTTTAATCCGAACTTAGCATAATATATTTTGCTTGATTTTTACGGTATTTAAGAGAACAAAGTGCTATAATGACAAAACATAAGTAAAATCCCCGGGAAAGTAAGCCTCCAACAGACATTCATTAACCCTAAAAAGACTGGGGGCATCATGCCCCCCCCCCCTCGACATTTTCCGCAGCCATTCCGCTGCATTAAAAACGTTTTGATCGCGCCAATTACTGACTTTTTCTCAGCACCTCCACTTTCAAAAACGCTCCGCGGCCCCTGACTTATTAAAACTTACCTCGTCATTCATTTTGTCCCAATTCTGACAATTTCTTTATCAGTATGAATAACTGCAAATCTTATAAAGTCTATTGCCAATTGACATGATAAGTGTGCAGTGGTTGTATACTATCGCACAAACTACTATGGCCGCTTGATTGGTCGGGGAATCCCCATTAGACTATAGGATGGTTCCCGATAATGTCGCTAGTTTTCCATTTCCGCGGGGTTGAAAAATCCACCACGCTCCAGTCATATGAAAATCCGTTTTAAAACAGGGCAACATCAATGCGATATGTCGCACATCTTCTAATTTGCAATACAGCTAGAAAAAAAAAAAAATATATCACCGCTTACTGCAATCTGACTCGGCTGAATCAACTGGAAAAGGCCGGCATTATAACTGTGTGCTTACGTATATTAAAAGCAAATGCACGGCATCTACCCGTTATATTGATCTATAGCTATGCGGCCTCGTTCAAAACAATTCACATTTCTTTACCCCCTAGCGATGGTTGCGTATGTAAACAAACGAGATCAAACCTCGACGTCTTTGATTCCCAGTGAAAAAATGAAAGTGATTGTTGAGACAGGATTATTGGGGCCCCAAATTAGTTTTATACTTCTAGTACTATATAGAAAACAAACCATAATCATGGATTCTTTACCTAAACTTTTCAAAATATGTCCCAACATCAGGAAATATCCAGTCATAACTAGTAACCAAACATTATCAATGATTTCAGAGAACCACAACCTAAGTTCGAATCACTATTGCTAATGAAAGATTAATGAATCGGAACACAACTGAATCAATTTTGTTGCAAGAAAACAGATGCGGGCTTGGGTCTGGGATTTTGCAACGAAATTACTACTCCCTCAATTTATTTTCTCCCTTATAAAGAAAGAAGAGAAATGTGATCATTGTATTCATTCCAGAACTACAAATTTAAAGAAATGGTCTCCTTAATTTCCACTCGTTTGAAACGAAACCACACGCTGCTGTCTTTTAATGGCAACTGGAAACAAGTGGCATAAGTCATTTTTAATTAGTATCTAACTCTATGTGCCCCTCATGTAGGCTAAAATTTCATTTTGCACTCCATTCTTGTTTTGAGCAGACAGGTCAGGCAGTCGGTATCATGGTTTTGATGAGTAACGTACAAACCTTGATTCATTTTGCTATTTGATGATTAAGAAAATATTGCACTGAGTTTTCTCCAAAACAATTAACTACAACACAAAACATATTCAAATAGATTTAATTTTCTATTATCTACAAGATATGGAAAACATGCAACTAAATGCTCATTCATGTACCACCTCTTCCCCTTCCAATCCTCCTAGCCATCGTGGGAGAGAGAGAGAGAGAGAGACATAGGGGGTGGGGAGAGAAATATAAAAGCAATAATCGTGTACACTTGAAGGGTTAAATTTGACAATGACAACAGAGTTATATCAACACATCAGGATCGGACATCGGAAGATTAATGATGTGTCGATACAGCTCTGCTGTCATTGTCATTTTGACTCTTCATGTGTACATGATTATTGTTTTTATAAGCACATTAACCGGAATCCTGATCAATCGGTGCCTTCGAAATGGAATATTTTCAGACGACTAACGAATAAAACCGAACGAGGCTGAGAATGCCTCGTGGCATTGCACGCACTTATTGATAGATGGTGAAATGTGTAATACACGCAACAAACGGGGACATTGCCAAGTTGATCGATTTTCGTAATGTTTATTATTCTTAAATTCTATTTTGAATGCTGGTGCAAAATCTAAGATATGCGACATTATAGAATTTGCTTTATATATTATTTTATATATTATCATATCCCTAAAGTGTGGTGGGATGGCTAACCCTGGGAGAAGTCACAATTTGAGCAACCATCCTATAGTCTACGTGTATCAAAGGTCAAATCACGACCGTTGCTAAGACTATAGTCTCACTCAAACAGACTTTGAATACGTACTAAGGCATCTGGCATGCTTTACCTCCTGCTTAGTCGGAAATTCCTCTCAGTTGGCCCCATTAATTGGCGTAGCCTCCCGGATCCGGGAGGATGGAGGAAAAAGTGGATAGGCCTACCCCTTATAATAATCTTCGATCTTCTTTTTTTGCGTGTGTTGAACATGCCGAGGCGGGTCCAGGATTAGAAAATAGCGGGAAGGGGGATGGGGGGGGGGGGGGGGATGCTGAAAAAAAAATCTCCGATTTTAAAATGTATACAGTAAATGAGTGATTGTCAAATTATGGGGGCTTATCCTGCGCCCCACCTAATTTATGCAAATCATATTCATGTTTAAAAAAAATATGATATAGGCCTATAGGCCAACAGAGTGATCGAGTAACAAAAAAAAAAAAATAAATAAGTAAATAAAATGTCCTATCATTTTTAAGTTGTCTTCTTTGAAGCATGATATATTATCTTGGTAGAGTCAACTTTCCGGCATTTGTTAGTACCCTTTTCGTTTTGTAGTAGGCCTAGCTATCAGACAATATTCAGAAGACGGTAAAATCTCACCTGCGCCAAAAAATGTATAGGCCTATGGATGGAGATTAAAAACATTAATGTTCACAGAATATGGGTATAGACACATACACACACCCTTTCTCATCACACACCAACCACACACACAGTAAACAATTCACAATAATATTTCCCCTTTCATGTTTTGTTTACCAAGACCATTACTGAATCTTTGGGTCTAATATCCACCTCTATGGATGATTCTCTATAACATCCGTTTGTGGGTTTGAGTGGTAGGGTGGACGCCCAAAGGGCGCCAAAATTACCTGAGAGAGGTGCCAAATTGACCATAGGGGGCGCCAAATCGAACAAAAAGTATTAAAAAAAAAAAAAAATGTACATGATTTGAGCCGATTGACATCTTAAACCTACCCCTACAGCTGATATATCGGCCCCCCGGGTGTTGAAAAAAATTAACGGAACGTCATATATCAGCCATAGGGGTAGGATCACGATGTCAATCGGCTCAAATCGGGTATATTTTTCCCTTCTTTTTGTTACATTTTGCTCGATTCGGCGCCCCTCTAAGGTCAATTTGGCGCCCCTTTGAGGTCATTTGGGCGCCCTTTTGGGCGCCTACCCGGGGGGCCCGGGCCCGTAAAGCCCCCCCCCCCCCCCCCCCCCCCCCCCCCCCCGAATATGCGCATGGGGTGTGTATGTGGTGGTGTGGATGCATGAGATAGGGCATGTGCGTGTGTATGTGTGTAGAGGGTGTATGATGGTGTGTGTGGTAAGGATGTGGGTGTGTATATGTAATGAGGGTACATGGGAGTCTTTTTGCGTGCACATCAGTAAAAAAAAGGCCCAATTTGTTTATTCTTCACCATATGTTAGGAGGACGACTCTACCAAGACAAGTCATGATGCCAATGATTAAATCTTCATGCTTTTCACAAGACAAATTCAAAATGATGAGACATTTTTATCGACTCACCGCCTACTTGCCTAGAGGCGTAATGCATTTATTTTCATCATGACTTCCGATAATACTTAAGGTCATTTAGGAGATCAATTTTGGGCTTTTGTGATATTTTATAACCCTCATTGGTTCGTGAAGTTCATTGGGGTTTCTTTTTATTGAAACATCTTCTGTGTTCCAGTTTTATGATTCTTTCTTTCCTTCTCTCTCTATTTCGATCATAATCCTCTGCTCTCTATCCCTTTCCGTATCAATCTCTTATTTACTCATTCCCCATTAATCTCTCTCGTCCCTTCATAGGCTGCTAGTAACTCTGTGTCTTTCTCTAATTAGTTACTTCCATATCTTTCCTACTGTCTCTGATTCATTTGTTCTCATTCTCTTTTTCTTTCCCTAATTGATCTCCTTTCCCTGTTTTTCTCCACAAATACCTACATTTCGACTATTTTCTCTTTTACTTTTATATTAATTTACTTCTGACTTTCTCTTCAATGTTAGCTCTCTATTTCAAAAGTGATTCAATAATTATAGAATATTGGATGGCCTTGAGGTTGATACAAGGAATATTGGACGAGCTTTGCACAAATATTGGACGAGTCGAAGACGAGTTCCAATATTTTGAAAAGCGAGTTCCAATATATCCTTGTATGACCGAAAATAGGACATCTAATATTTTTATTATTATCTATACAGAGGATTTTACAAATAGGGCCCCACATTTTTTAAATCACATTATTTATTCATTTAGGATTCTCACCCCCACCCCACAATTTTGTTCTGGAATACAATTCTATTTGAAAATTAAAAAATATATATATAAAAAATAATAATAGTAATTGCCCCCCCAAAAAAAAAAAAAAATAAAAAATAAAAAAATGCCCCAAATTTTCATTTCTTTTCTTTCTTTTCTCCTTTTTTTTTTTTTTTTTTTTTTTTTAAATGCTATTCTGAAAAAATTGGGCCCACAAAAAGTGGCCCCCCAAAAAGACCCCCCTTCAAAAAAACAAAAAAAATGCCCACAGAAAAAATTAATTCCCCCCCCCAAAAAAAAAAAATGCTAAAAACGCGTACAAATAAAGTGCGCGCAATTCTTTGACGCGTAGCCTAGCTCAAATGGGCTGAAGTGATTGTGACGTAACAAAGGAATTAAGATAAAATGAATTGTAACGCGTCGCTGCATTTGGGGATTCCCCCTCTTCTGCCCAATATTTTCGATATGGCAGCGAGGCCACAGTATTTGGCGCAGTTCAACGACACTTTGTAAAGTAGGTCAAGTTTATGAAGTGCATCAACAAAATAACACTTGTATTTGGCTCTCCAAAACCCTCTGTATGGATAATAATATTCATATATTTCTCGAATATCATAATATCTTTATTATTGAAACTTTACAAATTCCATTTACAAAAACAAGTGGTAATGTACAAGCCCCATCTACAAATGTACTACAAAGTTACTATCAGTATGCAGGAGAAGCCTAGCATGTCACCTTAATAACATGAAAACATATCAATGATTTCTTCTATGACCTGATACAGTATCATATTTTTTAAATACATGTACTTTATTGATACAGTCCACTCCTATTAAAACAAAGTGTTTTGGATGAAGCTAAATAACCTTCATATTACAAGATCTTGTTAGGCCTATGGTGATCACATCGCCACAATAGAGGCATCTTGGAGAAGTGGTTTTGACCCTAATCTTTCACTCAGAGGGTCGAAAGGTTGAATCCAACTCACAGTATTAATTTCCTTCAGCAAGAAATTCATCCAGTTTGCTGCACTCAAATCCAGGTTAGGTAAGTATGGGACCTAGTTGGAATATTTTTTCCTTGAAAAGCAGTGTGAATAACAGCTTTACTGCTAATGTCAGGGTAATTACATGTATACTGCATAATGGTAGAGTGCTTGGAGACTTCTGATAAAAAAAAGGTGATAGGCGCTTTATGAGCAGTGACGATTATAATTTTTTAGACACATGTGCACATACATGTTCGGCACTAGCCTTGTTGAAACAAAATCTTGTTGTATCTGTTCGTGTTATAACGGTAGTAGACTGAACATAAATGGTGTCTGTAATCTTATGAATTACAGTCACTATCAAATTTGGAAATTATAATGTTGACCTCTAAAATTGTGCAAAATTGGAATACAATCCACTTTCGTTACAAGAAACCTGCAACAAAATTTTGATATATAACGTGAGAATCAGGGGGTGTTTCATCAAGTTGTTCATAATTTATGAAAGACTAAAAATATTGAGAGCCAAATGGGATTCTCAATTTCTGTTTCTGTTAAAGTAACTCTATCCTGTAGCCATGAGTCAGAAGACAGCTTTCATAGCGGATAAACAATATTAGCTGTTGCAAAATGCAGACACAGATCATTCTCATCAAATATTTTGAACGTCAAGGCTATTTTCAGCAACAATTAAATTGAGATTATGGGAAATACAGTCAAAAGTTGGAATGACTCGATGAAACACTTCCGAATAGGTCTACATGTACATGTATACATATACATATACGCTCAGTGGCTTCAGTGCAGTCCAGTCTTGTTTTAACAAGGTGCTTGAAACTAAGACAAATGTGGGCTGTAACCATAACATAATAAGAGTAACATGATTATCCAGGACAAGGATATGCACCAAACATCTACAAAAAATGTCTCAACTGAAAATGGAGCACAGTTTTACTCTTCTTTTGAAGAAGTTGATGCGTTGGTTGGGCGAATCCAAGCACAGTAATGATTCTCATCTTGCTACAGCTATACATGGCTCAGGGGCACTTGGTGTCATGAGTCTCTTGAAGGTAGTGTACCAATGGTGACCTGCAGAGGGAGACAGACAAGATATTCCCTTGATATTTTGAGAGCAGATTACAGACACAACTACACAGTGAAATTATTACTAATAGGGTTTAGGATAGCGGATTTTGTTACTCAGAGACCACAATGCTTGGTTTATTTCATATATGTGTTTCTTCTACATTATTTAAATTGATGACTGTTGCATTTGCAAGGTAAAGAACAGGACGGCAGGAAAAAACATGGGGAAGCAAAGATCTATCCATGATTGTATCCTCTTTAATTTAAAAGTAGTTTGTCAAAATCTCCTACAAATAGAAAATGAACATGGACTTCATGGTGCCCTAGAAATGGGAGAAGTGCTTCCAAGCTTCCCGCATGGTCATTTCAAAAATTAATATTCACAGATTACAGTACAACAATAAGTGCAAGGTTAGCAATAGGTTCATATATACACCAAGCTTTTTTCCCCCAAATAAGGTCAATTACAAGAAATGAATTGAAAGTAATGCGAAAAAGGATCAGCTCAATTTCTAAATAACATTTTAAGACATCAATGTTTTTTGTTGATGTTTTGAAGACTTCTTCACACAACTAAATTGCATACTAGGACTACTTACAGGTGTTTTTGCTCTATCTTGTATCAGATCCCAGGTATGGTAGTGGCACTGTGGAAATAAAATAAAAACAAGAAATAATCTATTTGATACATTTCATTCATACTCTACATAGTACAAGGATATATTTTCAATCACTTTATTTGGTTTTATCCAGGTTTAACAGATGTCAAAAGTTAAGGGTTTCAACTTTTGTTTTCACTTGTGCAAGTTGGGAATAATATGATTCCTGGACATTTCAATCAAAAGCGAATAAAGCATATGATGTTAAACCCATTCCTTAATGGTCAAATTACAGCCTCCACAACTGGTTTGGTCACCAATAAAAAAAGAAAAGAAAAATATATGAACAAGAGAGGGGGTAGTCTTTGAATAAATAATTTTCTTTGCACACAGGTAATCATACTTACTGGAAAATCACTAGGTAGTGCAACTCCCTGAAATCTTGTTAATAGGTTCTGGAAAAAATAATGAAAGGAAGAGAAACCAAGATAAAGATTTAATAAATAATTAACTATGATGACAACATCAATGATAATAACAGTAATTATAATGGTGAATAGATGATAAAAGAAGGAGAAAAACAGAAAATACATAAGAAATGATGAAATAGATGATAAAAGACGGGGAAAAACATAATAGAAATACATAAGAAATGATGAAGTAAATAGAAGATGAAAGAAGGAGAAAAACAAAGATATGCATAAGAAATAGAAAGGAAAGAAAAGTACAACATTGAAATACATGAGAAATGATAGAAAACAAAGAAGGGAAAACAAAGAAATATATAAAATATGATGATATAGAAGATGAAAGAAGGAGACAAACAAAGAAATAAATAAGAAAGTGATAAAATAGAAAGGAAAGAAAGACAAAATAAAGAAATACATAAGATAGAATAGAAATGAACGAAAGATAAAAAGAAATAAATAATGAATGATGGAAAAGAAAAGGAAAGAAGGGGAAAACAACGAAATACATGAGAAATGATGAAATAGAAGATGAACGGAGAAAATCTAAGAAAAACATTAGAAATTGAAAGAAAAGAAAGCAAAGAAGAAAAAAAAAACAAGGAAATACATAAGAAATGATAGAAAATAAAGAATGGAAAACAAAAAAATACATATTAAGCTATTATGAAATAAAAGATGAAAGAAGAAGAAAAACAAAGAAATACATAAGAAATTGATAGAAGAGAAGGAAAGAAAGATAAAACAAGGAAATACATAAGAAATGATAGCAAAGAAAAAGAAAGAAGGGGGAAACAAAGAGATGCATAATAAACTGATAACATAAACGTTGTAATCTTTTATTTCTGTTTTACTTTATTTTATATGTCGACAGTATGAACGGGTACGTACGACGTAAATCGAAAAGGATTTCAGCAGTGGAGGAACGTGAGCTGTGCACTTCCGGTCAACTAGAACCATTACGTTAACCCCTCGTTTGCAAGCCGACCTGAGTTCTAGAGCTGAACTCGGGTAAGATA
>CALNVZ010000174.1:36857903-36883573 GCA_940671915.1 Paracentrotus lividus | reverse complement strand
CCCCCCCCCTCGAAATTTTTCGCGATATATTCGCAGCGTGAAATTTTTTGAACGCGCCACTCGCACTCTTTTCATTTTGAAGTCTTGCGCATCTTTTAAAACTTTTTTTTGCGAAATTCAATGTTGCTTATGTCATACAGTATAAATATGACAAAAGGAAGTGAGTGACAGAAGTCATGTAAATGAAGAGCAAAATGTATTCCCTACATATTTTTTTAAGCTAAAAAACTTTGATAAATATTGATTTTGTATTTAGATTATGATGGCATTAAACATGTTGCCTTTGCCTTTGAGTGGCAATTATAATTTGTGTTCCATATGTAATTTTCATTATTAGAAATAAAAAAAAATTAAAAAAAAATGGAGGGCGCCAAAAATTTTGGGGCTTTTTTTTTTTTTTCTGTTGTTGAAATTTCATACAAAAAAAAATTTTTTTTTAAATGGGGCAAACAATTTTTGGGCGATTTAAAAAAAGTAATGGCCCAAAAATTACTTGCCTCTCCCAATTTTTTTTTTTTTAATGTGAAATTTCGAAAAAAAAAAAGAAGAAAAAAAAAAAAGCCCAAAAATTTTGGGTGCCCCATTTGTTTTTGTTTTGTTTTTTAATTTCTAATAATGAAAACAAAATTGGCCCCAATTTTTTTTTTTGGTGTGAAGAGTAAAAAAAAAAAAAAAAATGTCAGGCCCACCCCCAAAAAAAAAAAATTGGCCCTCCCAAAAGGCCCCCACTACAAAAAAATAGCTTCCATTAAAAAAAAAGGACAGCCCCAGACATGACCCCATCCATGGGGAAAATAAAGCCCGCTGTAAGTACCATAGTGTAAACGGCTGCACCAAAGACTGACAGTCCAAACCAGATGTCATCGATGTATTACCAAAAGATTCTCTTAATTGATCTCGCCTCAACTAAAATGATGTCAACATGTACTAGTCTTTCAGTTTTTCTACCCAGGAGTCGATTCAGTAAAAGAACGATGATATGATGGGTCAAATCACACGATACAACGTAAGTATGATGTGGTAAGAGTTTGTTTTGAAATGATGCTGATTTTTCGTATGGGTGAAGTTGATTTGCGACTCGAAACAATAGCGCCATAGCTTCACGTACATGTATAAGCATTGGAGGCGCTTCGGACGTACTCTGCACCCTGTATCAAGACCAGCGGTGAGTTTCTCTTCTTTTTCTCACTTTGAATACATAAATTTTTTTTTTTTTTTTTATAGATTTAAAGAACATAGGGTCTACATATGATTAATCTAAATGATTGTAGGCCCCCTATGTGTTTTGTAAATATCCTTCACAATAACTCAATATCTATCAACATGTTTTTTCCTACAACCAAAAGTCCCTTATTCAATACGAGCTCAATATACTTAATCTCGTATATATGACACATCGAAATATCTACAAGTTCGTACAGAGCTAGAGGACAAAGCATTTTGATTGGTGGGCGCTCTAATTAGCTATCGCGTGAAGTTCCGCCTCCTGGTTGCGATGACTGACGTGCGTTGATCGTAACTGTACAACGCGATTCAGCTGTTCCCGAAAGACCGCTATTATCGTGCGCGCTGTCATCATGACCAAAGTGGACCCATTTCGCAAGAAAAACTGCAAGACTCGACTTCACAAAACGTGCGGCGGAAAGCCACTCTTTCAATATATTTTAGAATAAAGAAGAGAAATATAAATAGGAACTTCAACGAATCCAATGTCGGGCTCCGTCGGACAGTTGTAAACGTATAAAAAATTGAGGACTTACCAAAAAAATAAATGACGAGTCTAAATTTTATCGTGACTACTGTTCATCGGAAGGCAATGGTAGTGTATTTCATATGCTAACGTGATCATTCGGGCATCGTGTACATGTATATTTGTGGAGTAAAAATTTCTACGTGTATGAGTGACTTAAGCCAGGGGTCGAATTTCAGGCACTAACTTAGATTTAGGGTAGCGCGCCCAGTATTCGGTCCCTTAAGGGGAAATCGGCGATAATATGAAAACTTACCTCCTTTATCTGACGATCCACCCACCAGAAGAACGAAAAAATTCTACTCTAAAAGATTATCAAAATCATTTAAAATATTTAATTATGGTTAAAAGAATATCGCTGATAGAATGAGATGTTTTCCGCCCGGCAATCAGTTTTGCAGAATAGTATTTGGTTACCCGTTGTTTCCCTATGCGTTTCGATCGCGCAGACTGAAAAACCCCACATACAGCTGCAAACCAACATTAGTCAGTACTGTAAAATGGCTGTCTGTCGCCCTCTTGGTTGATGAGGAAACTTCTCAATAATAATTAGCGAAACCAGCTTTAAAACTACCTCAAAATAAATTAAGATAATCTATAGTCTCATTGCAATATAATTCTTCCATTAGATTTTTAAAATTTTGTTTAGTAGAATTTTTAGACCCTTTTTGGATATGCCACCTTGACTTGGCTGTAGGTGCTCAAGACACTTTTCTGCATTGACTTTCCATTGGAAGAAAACTGCTGCAATAAGGTACTTCCCAGTGCAAGGTCAATTATGAATTGACCATGCATAAGTGTAAGTGGAAAAACCCGCGATGCGAAGCGTCACAACACAAAACCCTGATAATGTGTAGGCGCCGCACTCAATGTCTCGCTATGACCGAATTGTGGCTAGCACCCCCTCTTGACACGCAAGGGTGTGTGGATTTTTTAGGATTGCAAAACGTGGGGCGAGATTCATGGTAGCAGCGCACAGCATTACTTCACAACGCAACCCGGAATAGCGGCCAACCCGTTAGCGTTTTTCGCTGAGAAACGCTAAAGTGGAAATATCTCCGTGATGACGTCCAATTCAGAGTAAGTTTGTAATCTCGTTTTATATTTTCATTGTGTGATTTTTGGTAGTGAGTTTGATGAATGTTTGTTGATTGTTTTGTGAAAGTTTGAAGGCTGATGTGTTTGTGATCTTTTTGTGAAAGCTTTTGAAGTAGCTAAAAACTGAATACTGGGACGGAACCGGGCACTGGGCGCGCTACCCTACTCTAATTAGACTACTTAATCTGGATCTAAGTAAGAGTCTAAATGAGATTGAACTAGAATCTAGATTCTAGATTATTTTCAAAATCAAGCATGATCAAGCAAAAACTCCATATATCACACATATCCTCTCTCTCTCTTCTCAATAACTGTCCATAATATTGCTATCAACACTACCTCGACTGTCCTGCAACTCATCCTGTTGCTGATCTCCGAAAATAGGGGAGGAAGAAGAAGAAGAAGAAGAAGAAGAAGAAGAAGAAGATAGGCCTATGGCTATAATTTTGACTGTTCCTAGTATGCTCGCATTCCTGCATTCCTTCCATCTGTTTTTACCCACAACATGTCAAACTTTTCTAGCATCCTTTATTCAGCTCGAGTCAAACAAAGTTTTTAGAAATTTAGGTTCAGATTTTACATTTTACACAACATAAATTAAAACGTCTGGGACTATTACAGGCGATTAATTATTTACTGATATTTATTTGTAGTTTTCTGAATTGCATCGACTATTAACAATGTAAACATAATGTTTTACATGGAATAATACACACCATTTATACTTACGTCTACTTAGTAAGGTAATCAAATCTCGAGAGCGACTTAAATACCGCATTTTTACTGCAATCTTCCCTCCGCAATCTTGAAAAGAGTCACACGTTTCAACTTTGACCCTATATCTCACCGGTCACCATTCTCTTTCTCGATCTCGGTTCGCTACCATTCTTCTTTCTCACGCAACGCATAGCAACGCCTTGTAGTTGTACGTAAATAAAGTATAAGTACGACGTCAATGCGATATTGTGTGTGTGTTGGATTCGACATAGATTTTACAACTATTCAGGAAAAATTATATATTTTTGCAGCGAAAACGTTTCATAAAATAGTAATCAGATATGGTGAGTAAACATGATGAGATCAAGTCATCCTTTGACTTTTAAGTTTCGATTTAATCTGTAAAAATGATTTTGAAGGTGATGTTTGATGTTGTTTTGGTCGAGTTTGCCTGCCAGAGCTGACTATGCTTGCCACCGCAGCTGCCGGTTGTGCTGCCGTGGCCGTGTAGGATGGGGGTTGGGTGTCCGGACACTTTTAACAAAAATAAAGCCTGGTTTTTTGTCTCAGGATTAAGCTAAAATTATACATTGAATACTGCTTATCATCATCAATATTTGTTCCCCGCAATATTTTCTAACATTTTGTGCTAAAATACTACAATAAGATCTAGAAATAGATCTAACTTTTATAGATTATTTCTACTCATAAAAGTCATAGAATTTGAAAACCTTTCAAATGGCTAACGTTAGACCTAACGTTAATTAAAAATGAAAATCGAGTGTCCGGAGACCCAATGATTTGGTAGATCTAGATCTAACATTTAGATCTAGATTCTGTTAGTTACAGTCTAACGTTACATGTATGAAGTTACCAGCTGTGGTTGGTTGGTCGGTATTTCCGGCGTACGATTCGGGTCGAATAGTTATACAGTTAGACGCCATCTAACGTAACATGTACGTGCGGCACGGAAAAAAGTCTACCATTCCGCTTTTACAGAAATAGAGAACAATGCATTTTGATTGTTGGGCGCTCTGATTAGCTACTGGTAGCTATCGCGAGGAGCTCCGCCTCCCGGTTGCGATGACTGAAGTGCGTTGACCGTAACTGAACAACGCGATTCAGCTGTTCCCGATAAAGACCGCTTTGTCGTGCGCGCTGTCAATCATAACCAAATTGGACCCATTTCGCAAGAAAAACTGCAAGACTCGACTTCAAAAACGGTTAAGCGTAGACCCACTCTTTCAATTTTTTTTTAGAATAAAGAAGAGAAATATAAAAAGGAACTTCAACGAATCCACTGTCGGACTACGCCCAACATTTCAAAACGTATAAAGAAATGAGGACTTACCAAAAAAATAAATCACGAATCTAAATTTTATCGTGACTAATGTTCATTGGAAGGCACAATGGTAGTGTATTTCATATGCTAATTCGTGATCATTCGAGCGTCATGCATAAATTACTAAATTATGGAGTAAACATTTCTCCATGTGCGGGTTGCTGTGTGATTGCGTGTGTGCTAATAAATTGTGGCAATATTTGGAAATTCCATGAAGTTGTGGATAATGTCACAAAATGTTTAATTTCATAACAACTCAAATGCGTTACATTATTGTTTTTAGGCTTTTTTGCCTTAAATTTTGCCATTTTGTCTTTACATTTGTGTTTAGACCTAGAAATGTTGTGCCATTCAAATTTCTGTGATTCAATCACTCTTGTCATGAAATTGAAAAAAAAAAGCAATCAAATTGCTAATTAGATCTAGATCTAGTCTAACAAAGTTAGATCTAGGTCTAGTCTAAAGTTTAGATCCAAAGTCGAGTCGATTTTAATGAAGTTATTATTATTAAACCATAGATTCTAGATCTAGATTATGTTCTCCTTGCCTTCTTGTGCTTGCAACTAGATCTAACGTTACAGTCTATGCAACTAGATCTATTTGGAGTTCAACACTGTCATCTTATTATTGTACAATGCACCTCGGAATAGTTCAACTAGACAGATGGCACTATAAATGCGGTATTATTATCATTAGCCTACTAATTTTTTGTTTTAACTCGATCCACACTAGCCGGCTTAACCTTTTACCAACAATCTCCACAAATTAACTCCTCAAGATAGAAACCTGCAGAAATCTATGCAACATCTGTTGCTGATCTCCAATAACGTTGGAGGAAGAAGAAGAAGGTGGTGTGCATGTTTTTTATACTTTTGTTTACATGATAATGGAAAAAAAAAAGTGACGGGTTCTAACTAGATCCTTCTTTGAAGTTGGATGCAGCCCCTAATTTTTGTTATGCCCCTATCGCTATCTTAAAGTCAAAATGCAACTTACAATCTGTCCCACCCATTAAAGGAAAATAACCATTAAAAGAAGAAACCTTCCCAATTCTCCTTATATTCCTGTATTTTCCCTTTTCTACCATCAGCCTCACAGCGTGATAAGTGACTCTTCAACAAGCTCTGCTTCCCGGCGAGCCAAGACTCGACAGTACTATACCGTGAGTAAGACGTCTCAGGTGGATGAATCATTGTTTGGATCAGCAAATAAGAATGGCAGTAATAAGAATACACAACCCACTGAGACAATGGAACAGACAACAAACAGACGAGGATCTGGAGGAAGGACAAAAAAGAAACAGAAGGAAGAAGTCCAAGTCATCACCAAAGATCTCATTCGCAAACTCATGTAAGAATTTAAAAAAAAAAAATCAAAGAAAATGAAGGGTGCAATTTAATTTCAAGAGGCTATTAATCTCTAAGTTAAATCAGAAAATAAACAGACTTTCCAATCAGTTTAGCCTGTCTTTACACTTTTACATGTAGTTATAATTTTTATTTCCCTGAATATTACAGAACATAGAATGTTGAATTTACATTTATAGATGTTTTCACTGTAACACTTTATGTGATTTCTCTACACAAGGAATTTCTAAGAGAAATTTTGTAAAATCCTTACCAAATGTCATGTACAATGGGTTATTCCAACCCCCCCCCCCCCAAAAAAAAAAAAGGCCCACTGAAACAAACTAACTTTTTACATTGAATATTTGATTTGTTGTTTTAAACAGAGTCCCTAGAGAAGACCCATCTGGTCAGTCAGTAGTGTTACCATTTGATGAGTATCGTCGCATCATGTCTGCAGCCAGGACCATGTCACATGAGGAAAGGGTCGCAGAGCTCAAGAGACGACAGGAAGAAAAACAGAAACAGCAGGTCAGAATAATCAGACTTTTGTTTTTTGATCCAAAAACAAAACAAATGAGATAAAAGACAACCCAAAACAAAAATATGACGAACAATAAATCCAAAATATTAATTGTTGTATCTGATTAATATTTGTCGTTCGAAGTGAAGCTCGCAGTTATCATGCAACAATTTTTCAATTAACATGTTCGAACCCATAGAACACCGGACAGTCAAATCAATTTTTTGTAGGTATTTTGTCTGCTCTGCCTCTTGGTTCCCAAATGTATCAACATCAAGATTAACATTAATAACAAAACAATGATTTTAAAAAAAAATAAAAAATAAAAAATAAATAAATAAAAACAATAAATCATGAGAATTATACTCTTCTCACATGTGGCAGAGAAGTTACTGTGGTGATATTTTGATCAATCAGATTTACTAATTGTGTCTTTCAACTTCAGGATGTGTAGATAAATATCAAAGTAATACTTGTGCTAAATTATTGTTTTATCACATACCTGCAGGATGCCAGCAATGAAATCAAGCTCCATATGCAAGCATTAGACAGACAAAGACAGAAAAATGAGAAGTTAAGTGATCTTGAAGAGGAAGCTAAACAGCAAGGGGAATACCTGTTAGCAAAGGCTACAGAACAACAGGAGGAACAAGAAGATGAAATCAAACACTTAAATGAGGTATGTTACCCAACTTCATGCCTATATGGGTACTCTTACCCTTCTTTATTAATACATGTAGGCTGTAGAGGCGTTGTGGTTGAGCGGATAATTTCCGGACTCTCATCACAAGGAACACAGGTTGAATTGTGGCCATTTCACTGAGATCCTCTAGCAAGGGATTAAATTAACCTTCATATTTGCTACACTTCACCCAAGAAAGGTAAATAGGTACCAGAAGGAAGAGATTACTGGAATGTTTCAAGCATTTGACCAAGGCAGCTAAAATGGTAGAGCCGGAATATCCAAAAATTTTAGAAGAACTTTTTTTTTAAAGATCCAAGAACGGAATATTATTAGTTTAGGCCTACTGGTACATATATAAAACCTACGCTGGATTATAACTGCCTCTGCTCAAAACACATATTTACTCACAACTTATCATTTTCAATGATTTAAAGACTGAAAGATGTTTTGTTTTCAAGCCCGTTTTAAAGACGCTTTTCCATTTTATGATTGTGATACATTGTACAGACGGAAGATATCAAGGTATAAGAAACTACTTTTTCTTTTGAGTCATATGGATGATACGGCCTTAATTTTTTTAAATAAGAAACAAAAAAGTTCCATGAGTGTGCATTTTACAGTTATAAACTATACCAAGAAATTGCACTTTAAAAGTGCACTGAGAATTGGTAAAATTCCCACACTGTATTTCAGGGCAAGTTTGAATGCATGCATTCTTACACATGTATTATTTACTTATCAATTATCAATAATTATATTTTCATGATTTGTAGCTGATCCTGAATGCTAAATGCCATGCAATCAGAGATGCTCAGATCCTAGAGAAAGGTCACATCAAGGAAGAAACCACAGAAGAAGAGAAGAGATTGGATGCTATGATGGAAGTTGAAAGACAGAGGGCACTTTTACTTCAAGAGGAGATCGAAGAACAGAGAAAGATAGAGAGATATGAGTAAGTATATGTCCTTGAAGAGTAGCATAGTGAATTCTTTGTAGCTGAGAGAGAGAAAAAGGTACAGATGACGTAGTATATGATTTTCATTAAAAGAGAACAAAAATTGCCTTGTTTCAAGAGGTTATTAAGACAGCTTAGTACATGTCCTATTACAATAATTTGTTGACGTTTTATGTCAGCATTATTTTATATTTCAATGATTTGGAATTAAACAATGGTGTGTAATCTTAACTATTATAACCTCCATTTTAAGAATCTTTAATAATCCTGTCTTCTGATTGGTTGAAAGTGCAGTCATAATCTGACCTATGGCCGCCATAGACATTTTTCCCGGTTTTACCGGTCAATAGAACATTTTTACAGTACTTTTTGCCCATGGGCATAGTGCGATCCCATTTGTTTACGTGCAAGGCTGCTGCGCATGCGCTTTATTTCAGATACATAATTTGCGGCGCGATTTGGTCGATAATTTTAGACAACTCCGCTGCTTATGCGTCAACGCGCGTGCGCGCAGCATAGACAAATTCTTTCGTCGCGCTAGAACGGATCCCAGATTTCTAGTTGAGCGTTAAGCCTGAATTCCGATGACGATGTCGATCTAACAAGCGATTTAGAGGTTAATCTGGAGGTGCTTCCTCGGCATTTGCAGTTAGTTGTAAGTAGAATGCAAATGTTGCCTGTGCACGTGGTGAGCATGCATTGTTGCCTGCAGAGCCAGAGGCTCGAACTGACTTAACTTTCATGACTCTGTCTCTAGTCTAGGCTAGTCTAGATCTAACGTTAGGCCTATTAAGAATCTAGATCGTAGACTTCACTTAGACTTAGTTCTAGGTCAAAATTAGACCTGTTTGTTGTTTTTAGATTCGGCATATAAAATATATATTGACTGCTTTTATTTTCGGGACATGGTCGTTTTCTAGACTGCTCTCGGGAACTCCGCATCTGCCATAACCCGCGACCTGCGGTCTTGGGTTATAGCAGATGCGGAGATTCCCTTGAGCAGGATCTAGAAACGACCATGTCCTCAAAGCAGTCAATATATCTATACTATTGGTGGATTACCAGGCAACAATTTATTTTCGTTTAAACATGCTTCCATTTGGTAACACCGAAACATTCCCCCCCCCCCCTATTTGCACATGTTACCATCTTTTATTTGTCCTTTCTTCTCCAGGGGTAAGGGCATGATCCTTAATCAGATCTCACAGAGGGAGGAAGAGAGATTATTGGAACAAGAAAAGAAAGACCAAGAAGCACAACAGATGCTCAAATATCTAGAGAAACTACAGATGGAAGATATCAAGGTGGGTACATCATTATAGTTTACTTCAATCACTTTCTCATGTTGCCTTTCTTAAATTCTTGTGTGGTTAATTGTATTGTTAAAGGTTGTATCTACTTGTAAAAAAGGTGGTATATAATATGTTCATTATTATTACCATTATCACCATAGACGTATAATCGTCATCCTGAAAGTTATCATGTTTATCACAATTACCATTATCTTCTTTTTTATATTATCATGATTTTTCCAAATTGTTGACTATTCTGAAATTATTACGAAAGCTTACTAAAAAACACATCTTCATATGTGCAGCCCTTATACAAATACAAATCTACAAAAGACCATGTTGCCCTGCTATCACTTGCTTGACTTGGTTGATAAATTTAATTCTACTATTACATTTAACTATTTCATCACAGGACCTTGATATGCAATTCAATGATAAAGCTTCTTTGATAGAATGTACTAGTCATTTACAGCTAGGCATTTCAGTCTACTAAAATTTTTAACTTTTTCATTACCGCCACAGGACCTTGATAAGAAGCGTCAGATCCAAGTTGAGGCCCAGAAGGAGATCCAGAGAGCTAATCAGGAAACAGAGGAACTCAAGAAGGCTAAGACAGAGCAAGAGAAGCTAGCTGATTTGAAGGTCAATGAGTATATGAAGCAGAAAGCTGAGAGAGAAGCAGCCTTTGAAGCTGAGCAGGAGAGGATTAGGATTGAGAAGGAGAAAGAGATCGCCAGGCTCAGGGCTATGCAGGTAAGCGATTTGATATGGTTGACACAAAGACACATAAACACTTCTACCAGTGAATACATTACTTTTAATGCTTGATAAAAACATCATTGCATGATAAATGATAGTTGTTACGGATGAAAAATGATGATACTTTTCATACATCAGTATCAGTAAAGTATGATAAATGTTTGTCAATTATTAACTTTGTATTTTCATATAGTATACTCCTGTTTTAACATGCACAAATACAACAAATCTCCTTGTCCTAATGTCAAGCCCAAGTGTTCTGTATAGCCAGATTTTGTAAAAACAAGGTATCTGGCCTGTGCCAGTGCTCCTCATTGTAATGAGAGTGGACTGTAGTAGTGGTATACAAACATCTAGGTTGCAACAACTGTAACACAGGGCACTTAGAAATGGTGAATGATCCTAAATATAATGAATATTCTTGTTTTCAGGAACGTGCCAAGGACTATCAAGCTGAGAAGGATGCACTGAGAGCAAAGCGTAACCAGGAACAGAGGGAACGGGAATGGAGACAGAAAGAGAAAGAAGAAGCTATCATCAAGGCTGAGACAGAACTTATGCTCAAAGAGGCTCGAGAGATTCAGGTCCAGAACAAGGAACATTTCCTTGCAGTCCAGGCCCAGAGGGAGAGGGCTGAGTTTGAGAGGGTTCTTAGGTAAGGAGAGGCTATTTATATAGGGAGAGTGTAGTTTCCATCAGTGGTCTTTGCATAGTGCGCAATGCAGAGTCTACTCTAGGAGACTAGATTCACTTGTGTACTTTGACTTCTCTAACAAAATGGGTAGGGGATTATATAGTCCCCTCCTCAGAAATGATAGTCTTTGCTTGCAAACTAGGTGGTGTGGGACATTTCATTCATTCTACAATATTTCAATTTGACTGCATAAACTCAAAACAAATGGTACTAATATCATAATATTTCCTCCTTCAATTGCGTTGTATTGTTGTAAAATCTGCCTTGTTTTTTAATGCTGAGTTCATTATCATTTTAAATTCTTTTATTTTTCCAATTAAGACAAAGGGCATACATGTATGGACATGATATTTCGCGAAATAGACTCCATTAGAAATATAATACCATTATGGAAAAAATACAAGGCTCTGGAAAAGGGGGCAGGGGAGAAATCCATGGAAATCCATGTATGATAGATGAAATTATAGAGAAGTAGATAGCAGCCATACAGGAATAAGCCGATGTTTAGAGGCTGGTGCAAGAAAGGATGCATACTTTCAAATTATGCTTTACAGTATGGTAAAGAAACATATTGCTTTTGTAGTCATTAGATATATTGTGAAGCTTAAATTCTAAAAAAAAAACAAAAAACGTATAATTCCATGTGATTAAGATTAGAGAAAGGACTTAGAATTCATTGCTGGAAAGGGTCAAATCTATTCCTCTACTTTTGTTTGAAAAGCAGTGAATTAAAGGTTTTAGATTTGTGAGTTTTCCAGCACGAGATGTGTAAATATTTCATGATGCACAGATGAGGGCCAGTTGACTGATTGAATTGTATATTTTGTATCTATCATCAGAGCACAGCAAGAAGCAATGGAGAAGGATCGCGTAGAAGATGAAGAGACCAAGTACCATCGACTCACACACGCTGATGACGTACGCAAACAGATCCGTGAGAAAGAGCAGCTTCGTGTGTCTGAGCGTAATGCTTTCTTTGAAGAAGGAGTGAAGATTAATGATGAAGCAAAGCAACGGAGAGCTAAGCTGGATGCTATCAAAATGAAGAAGCTTGGTGAATTGAGGTGAGAAATCACTACAACACTGTATAAACTGTATCCCATGTCAACTCCACATAGCAATCTTTCTTTACTTTTGAGTGCCTTGGCAAAACTTGAGCCCTTTCGTTTAGTATCAGTCCAAACAATACTCCTTTTTTCTTCAGTGAAATGTGAGGAGCTGGAGCGCATTTGTTACTTATGTAGCCGATCAGTACTTAATTTTCCATCTCCTATATCTATAAGCAACTGAGGCAACTACGTAACCGAATTTCCAATTAATTGTTCCATCCTCCTCTCTCTAAACCTGTTACCGCTTGGAGTGAAAGCGTCCTTTGGCTCAATTTATAGATTTTCTTGTTGCTTTTAGTACTGTTCTATATCTGGTCTGCATAGTATGTTCCTGGTACTAAATTAATGGACAGACATACGATTTGTGTACACCGAATGGGACCACTCATCATAATATTTTCAACTGACCAGACTTTTTTTGAGGAGATAATAAACATGGGGTGGTCCTTAACTCTTCTAATGTTCACATAACTTTGTATTCTTACTCTTGCAATCTAGTTAGTTTGATTAAAAAAAATTATTAAAAAAAATGTTTTTTCTTGTATCTTGTGTTTTACTTCTGTTACCACTATTCTCTATATTGCTCTTAATTTGGATGAGAATAATTAATTGATATCGTGACTAATGAGTTCTCAATTTGTTTTCGTCTTTTACTTTCATCTTCCAGAGATGCTGGTGTTCCTGACAAATACTGTGCAGAGGTGGAACGAAAGACCATGGCAGTCAAGCACTGAAAATACCCCTCTAGTCATAATGGATTGACCTAAATGTCTGCAATGGTCTATACTGAAGAAACCATTGTTGATCAGGATATAGGGTCCAACAAGCACATCCCTCCAGTATCAACTAATTCCTTCCAGTGTTGAATACATGTAGGTTATAAGTTTGCAAATCAGTACAAGTGGACTCACTTTATGTCATTACTGGTACAGTATTTGATGTTTGTCACTTATAATCATTGTTCTCATGCTTGGGATAAAGCCTTCAGGTAATTAGCCTCTGCAATCATAATTTATAGAGAAATATGTGTAATCCCCTAGTATCTTTTTGTTCAGCCCATACATCTGCTTTTACAAACCTGTTAAACAGAACATACTACAACCAGGAGCAGGTGTTTCACAGTATAACCTGCCATGGCATTTGTGTTAACACCTACTACCTGCAAGTTAGAAAATAAATTGCTCAGCTGTATATGCACATTTGAATTGAGGTTGTGATTCCTTACTGAAGAGTAGATTTTGAGTTTGTTAACAGTCATTAAAATCTCCATGGACCAGAGAAGTCGCTTTCCTGATAGAAGTAGACGTTACAGGGTTCCTATCCCTCCTGGTTCCAAGATTTTTTCTGGCTTTATTTTCATTCATACGCAAATTGAGCATCCTAACGCATCTAACACACTGGGAGTTACAGAAAAATTCTCATGTAAAGAAATCCTCCATGAAGCCTATCAACAATCATAAATTTAGAACTTTTTGACAAGAACTTTTTCTTTTGTCCATTTAAATAGTAAAAGGAAATATGTCTTCATGTTTAAAACAAATATATACCGACTCACTTGTTACTTTTAATATCTATATGTAGCACAAGTATTCCATTATTTAATGATGTATTCATGTATGTCAGCATGTATGTATTATATAACTTGATGAGCAAGGGTCATTTTCACAATGTTTATGACACTGCTTGTACAGTTTACACATGACAAACTATTCCATACAAAATAATTAACCCATGATGTGTAGTATTTTCCCCCTTTTTTTTTTTTTTTTTTTGCTGTTTTCCAGCCATCGATGTCACCATTGCAATGCTAATATTGTTTGTAATATAAATGTGTGCACTGTGAGTAGGCCCTACTCCAAACTCACTTGGAAATAGCTTTATAGAAACAAATGTTTTCATCTCTCACATATCCAAGTGGTGATTTTATTGTTCGTCTTTCTTTCATGGAGTGCAAGAAAAAATTCCTCAATCAAAATATTTCAAAATGACAAATTACTATTTCTAATCCTAACGATTAAAGTTAGTTCCTCAAAATGTAATATTTAAACAAGACGTTTATTTTGTAGAAATATGACTCACTGAAAGGTATCAGTTTAGATCTCCCCCGACTCATTTTTATTTGGAATTAAACGTGCAGTTAACTTGAAGTGACCACATTTCGCCAGGTACAAAGGCTGCCACTCATGTTTTACAGTTTTGTAAATATTGTATAGAGAATAAAGTATTATGAAATGTTTACTTTCTTGATTTTTTATGAATTATAATTATATTCACATGTGTGGATGTTATTGTTTGATATTAAAATTGTTCTTAATTGTACTTAATTGTCACATAAATGTAAATGTTTGAATTTGTAATTGAATTTATTGTGTTGTACAGAATATGAATAAATAAAAAGCTTGAAAAAAAAAAGGAAAAAAAATTCGATATCCTTGCTTATTCTTTACATAAAAGTTCATACAACATGTGAATGAAATAGGTGCCACATATCAATTTATGTAAAACATTTAAAACGACCTAGAAGTTTTGAACATTCTTCATTATTACAAATCTTCTCTACAATAAGACATCAATTGAAACATTCATGTTGAGCACTACTGTACAAAAGTACAACGTGTCACACAAAAAAATTCTAATGGCACTCTAAATCAGTATAATTTGAAAATTATTAAATCACATGTATATAATTTTACTAAGCTAGCATTTCTTTGGCTTCTTTCACTAGGACTCATCAGAAAATCTCTCAATCCAAGTTTCGTTATTACGTTGAATAAAGTACGTAGTCCAGTTACGTCTCCGTTCACTCTTATTTTATTTCCTTTGTTACTGTAGATTAGATGAATAGGTCATCCCAAGTCCTGAACAAAAGAAAAAAGTGGTATCTCACTTTGCAGAAACTACTTTGGGACGGATTTGGGACTACTTTGAGACGGTTTTGAAACGGCTTTGAGACATTTTTGAAAATTGTTGCGGAGACGTAGCGGGGCGACGCAATAGAGTATTGGAGACATCTCTAATGCTTTTTATCCGTCACGTATACGTCTCCGCGAAGTGAGATACCACCATAATGCCAATGGCTGAACGTGAATAGATATAATTTGCACCAATTGATAACAAACCTTGTTAGCTGAACCTGACTACACATACTACTTCATACAATACTTGGATGGAGAGGTTTCCTGAGGTGTAATGATAAAATCTTAATATCTTTGTGATCATTGGACCATATCACATAACATTTCATCCAGTTGTAGAATATGAATTTTAGTGTACGGGTGTAAAGATATAAACAATATAATGTAATTTCAATATTATACATGTGTACCTATCTAGAGTGCCATTAGCATTTTTTGTGGGACACGCTGTATAGGCAGAGGGCAAGCATAATGTACTAGCAAGTATATACATTGTGGGGATAAAATTTTATGCCACTGACTTCTCAATAAGTGAACTTTGTATCCAGGAAATATTGAATTATTGTGAACAGGAAACTATGGACATGTACTCCAAACAGATGTACATGTAAATCAACATGTATGTGTATTGTGGTCAATGTTCCCTATTTATCATGTATGTCAACCAGACTAATGTTCCATCGTTATGTTTCCTTTCGTCATTCAATAATTTGCCCCCCCCCTCCCCAAACTTCCTGTTCTCACTCTCTCCCTGTGCCTGCTAATTGTTTTCACACTCGTACTTAATTATATTAATTACACTCTCCCTGGCTCTCTCTCTCTCTGTCCGTCTCCCTCTCTCTCTCACTCACGCACCTCTCCCTTTCGATCTCTCTTGCTCTGCCATCACCTTTTAAACAAACTTTTCCTCTTCTGCTGTCACAAGTGTTGCTCAACATAATTATTTCATACTTGCGTGTACGTTCTTAAACATATCTACGGGTGTACTTCTATTGACCTTCCACACACATCAACACATGGAAAACTGACACAAAGTTTTGTGTATTCACTTGAATTTAAAATATGCATGTACATGTAGAAACTGTAAAACAATGACTGTAAAAAATACATATATTTGAATGCTCAATGCAAACTTCAAAAGGCAGGATAATAGTTTCATGAAAAAATATTGTTACAAAATGTCCAAAAATATTGTTTTAGATACTGTAATATTTCAATACAATAATACATATGAATGGGTTACATGTAGATTGAGTTGGTTTAAATTTTGAGTACAGAAAAGGGATGGATAAAGACGAAATGACTTGCAAAAAAGTGAATGAATTGCATACATTACTTTGTTATCATGAAGCATGTTTTTTCAAGATGTGCTTCATTTAACCTCTTCTGAACATTATGTCAGCTACCCATGACAATACTGATAGAAAAATACCAGAAGAAAATGTATCCCCCAAATACAGTGTTCATTTAAACAAACAAATATAAAAATTTATCTTTCATCTAACAGGTATTAAAGAGACATGTACTTGTATGGGGTTTGATGCATATGTACATGTAGGACATGTACAGTCTACTTCCATTAAAAAGAGCATGGATAACATTGTATGAGATTTCAATTTAACAACGCTGTGTCCAAAGCACGTCATTAAAACAATAGTGGACTGTTTACATTAATGAACTTAAGATGAACAGAAGAATATGTACATGTACTCTTATCAGGGTAGCCTAGCTTAGCCAGGTAATAAAGCACTATATAAATGTATGTTATTCATATTAATATCATTCTCTTTGTAAAGCACATTGTCGCAAGAGGACATTATTTCATATTACATTAAATATTCATCTGTCACATGATAGCCCAGAACTACCACAGTCAATTTCTTGAGGTGTAGTTTCCAATTATAGAAATCCCATGAGCCGATGACAAAAGGTTTGTTGATTACACAAGATATCTTGGTTGTGTGAACTATGCAACGGTATTGTAATGGACAGTGCACTCTTGGTGTTATTAATGTTTATTGTTTGTTCCAATTGTAGAACAAAGCCTGTCATCGACCATGCAGTCTGACATGGTTATAATATACTGCACTCTAAATGCAGGGCTATAAAACAGCTGAATCCTTACTTAAAAAATCAATCTATTAAGATTTCATAGATCATGCATATATATGTATTAGAAGCATATGAAGGAAACAAGTCATACATGTACATTGTGCATAATAAGTACTGTGCATAGAATTACCAATAATATAAAACACATAATCAAGCGGCAATTAAGCAACAAAGGCCTTCTAAGGAACTTGTACTGATGATTACACAGGGCACTATAGTGCATTTTAGTTAATTTGAAACCAGGGAGATCCTTGTCATGAGACAACTCTTCTCCAACTGGGTTATCATGACTTCTTCATTTGTAACAAACATGGTTAATACTGTAAAAGAAACCCTAAAATTAAATACTTTGATAGCACAACAATGAAATCAGTAAATGGTAACATTGGTACATTTAACATGTACCATTATACAACACACACAAAGATTGTTGACAGCTGATTGGATGAATGTGGGTCACATGACATTCAGCGGATTGAGCTATTGAACAGATGACGTAGCCCGTGCGATATCCAAGAATCTATTCAACGGCTTGCAATAGATCCATGACACGTAGATCTACACACTGAAATTACATACACATACATGCCCGAATGCGCTGCATACACTGCGCGTACTAAACCTATTTTGTGCGCGTAGGCAGGGCGACGCAGTATATGCAGTTAGTTCATTGCAGTTAAATTCAACACAGTATAGATTCTACACGGAACACGATCGCTAATAGACGGGGACAAGTGTTAATTTGGAAGGTCATCGTTTTGGATTTTTACAATGCTTTTAGTGTTGGACCGCGAGGATTAATTAACATGATTAATTAAGGTTGGACAACGCATATTCATTCAATATATGGTGAGTGATGATTAAATCGAACAGATACGTTTGAAGATTCTCTTGCTTGGCTAGATCTAACTTAGATCTAAAGTTAGAGGGTCTAGCCTAGGCTAAATTAGATCTTACCCTTGACCGGTAGACATCGAGTGTTGTATAAAAGCAATATTCAATGTTTTATTTCGTGCTAGGGTTCGAATATTACATTCGGTGCAAGTTGAACCTTGATCTATTCAACTCCGCTTACGCGTCGTTGAATAGATCAAGGTTCAACTTGCACGCTCATGTAATATTCGTAACCCTTGCACTCAATAACATTGAATATTGCTATAATGTTCCTTCTCCGTCTTTGCATACTGCCTCTATTAATCCTAAAGATTCTTGCAGGATAGCATAGCACACATGAATAGTTTAGTTTCACAAGATGATAGGTCTACATCAAGTACTTTCAGCAAGTTATTGATTGCGCTTTGGATCATAAGCTTTTGAAAGCAACCTTTAGAAAATATGCGTTTTGATACCTGACATAACCCCCCAGGACACCTTCCCTGGAGGGCAGCTCCCCCAGAGGACAACTCACCCAAGGATGGTTCCCACAGTCCTCTGGGCAGTTGTTCTCTGGGGGACTTGCCCTCCGGAACTTGCATTCACACAAAATTTCCCCCCCCCAAAAAAAAAAAAAAAAAAAAAGAATTTTGCAATGGAGTAACAAAAGACTATCTATATCTTGTCCCTGCCAGTGCTAATAGGAATTTTGATGTAGGGTACAGGGCAGTTTACTCAATAAAGCAGAAGTTCTGACATTAATACAAAATATTAAAAAATAATGATGAAAATACATGTATGGCAAGTGTTACGACTGAACCTTGTTCAAATTCAACCCTGGATTACAGTCACTCCAAACGCTCTATCGTTTGTGGAGTCATCGGTGGCAAGCAAGTTTTCAGGGATTCTCCTTATTTTCTTACCTAATAAATAAAATAAAAGGCAAGTATTTCTTAGTATGAACCTCAAACAAAATAAATCTGTAAGTTAAAATATTCTGTTAAGAGCTAAAAGTTTTGTGCTAAAGAAAAGAACTTAATGTCCTACTGAATAGCTTTCACAAAAAGCAGTTTGCACACTTTGTAAAATCAGCCTTAGTGCCATAAAATCAATCATAAAATATTTTACAAATACAAACACAATTAAAATAATAACCACAAAAACATAGACAATTATCCATCCATTCATTTCTTACTACAGTGCAGTGTGCAGCTAGGTGTACTGTAGAAAACTTGAGGAAATCAATAAAACTTCATAATTATTATTAACATTGCATGTATAGTGACTGAACTGAAGAACAAGCATTAAGGTAAACCTTGTTAGAACACTCAGAAGCATATATGTACTTGTACATGTAGTAACAGTACATCAACTGTTAACATGTATACCGTATATTGTTTTGTAGTTCTATATTCGCATTTCTCTGACAGAGAAATTCACAACTTTCAGATTTTAACTCTTGACATTTGAGCTATGTTCCAGGGTGTATTCATGGTAAAAACAAAATAAAGATAGATAAAAAAGAAACCTGAATTCATACATGATACATACATGTTCAAGGCAAATAGCGGTTGAACCGTTCATGGTGGAACATTTTGCAAAACTCAAGGTTGTAAAATCAAAGCTGGTTGTCTTTCAAAATGCACCTTTTTCGGCATTCAAATTTTCCTCAGAATGGATGTCTGAAAAACATTTATATTTACGAATGGGAACGGGCGACCTTTTGTTTCTCTTTATGTCTGTTTTGTAATTACGTCATGTATCATGATTCATGTTCCTGTTTACATGTAAATCTTGTTTTTGACCATGAACACAGATTCCAAACTGTAAAGCTATCACCAAGTTTCAAGTTCGTATTAAACTCAGAAGTGGTTCTTGAGAAATTGACAATGTGGCCAATACCCTTAATCTCCTACAAGTATATAGATGCAGGCAGACCTATTTTGCGACTCTGTATATTTGAACTACTTCCTCAAAAATCCAATCAGATCGTCTTCCAATTTCATCTCGTGCAATCATCAATTTTATGTAGGACTACTGGTGGAGATTGGTCTGTCGTTCAACCAGTTTTTTAATGGTCACATGACGTGAAGCCACCTCACTGCTCAAGATGTCCTTCTCCTGGAGATGATGCACAAGCTGAGAACATGCATCTGATTAAGATAAGAAGAATAAGTAAGAAAAAACAAATAATAACATTTGGTTATTCAAACAGCTAAAGAGTACATACATGTAGGTGATGAGATTATTTATGTATACCCGGTAAATGATAGCAATTCAAATCCAGAAGTCACTTCTAGTCTGACAAATCTGCTTTGTCAGCTATTTTGAGATCTACAAAGTACAAAAATGTAGTTCAATTACCGTAGTTACCCATTACAGTATACTGCACACTATAAAGAACGTAATGCCCGAGAAGAATGGCCCCAGAACAGATGAACAAATTCAATTATAGACAGCGCTCAGCATTAGCATGTGCCCCGTTGCGTGGGGCAACCAGATTTGACCCTCGGGCAACCAAATTTGGAAGAAATGATCAAAGTAGTTGCCCAAATTGGGCAATCACATTTTTTTTGCAAGACCAATGTGAGGGCCTATATGGCAGAATTAAATGTGTATTATGTATTTGCCATATCATTTTCAGCCCGTTTAAACTAGGTTACATTATAAAAACATGTTGTAAATCACATTCTATGCAAAAATTTTGACATAAACATCAAAACTTCACTGTTGTTGTTGGATTTTTTTCTGCACGGCAACCAGATTTTTCATTTGGGCAACCATTTTGGAGCAAAATCAAACATTTGGTTGCCCTGTAGGGCACTAACAAAATGTTAGTATTGAGCTCTAGACCAAAATGTACCTATCACATGCAAATGTTAAAATAACTTGCATGGAGGTCTTGTTCTTACCATTGACTGCACACTGCAGCTCCTCTATGTGACTTACTAGCTGAGGCAATGGCATTCCAGGTACTGCAAAACAATAAAAAAAAAAGAAAAAAAGTAACACATTGCAAGACATCATAGAAACAAGATGTCCAGCAGTTCAGGTCTGGAAAACTACAGACAGATCCATAAAAACATAAAGATATTAAATACCTACATGTATGGTGCAACATTTGCCATATTTGTCCAATCCTATATTGGAACATGGTACATTGTGTAAACGTCACCTTACAGGGTAATCACTGATCCGAGTCAAATTCAATGCTCTTTGAACACTGCAAAAGGAAAAATGCACCACTCATTACACTTTGAAAGACAAAGAAATTATTCTAACCCTTTGTAGGCTTGCTAACTTGTTTGTCATATTGAAGTTATTCGTCTGCCAAGGGGGAGGGGGAGTTACTGCAAGTTATTGAACACAAATCATTTGGAAATTCAACTTACAGGATTCTTTGTTAAGATGTCTGACATTTCTCCATGATTCATCTCTTTGATGAAGTTTCTCCTCTTTCCTATCTCCCATCTTCAGCTCTCGGTTTTCATGGCAACCTTCAATGTTTGTTTTTATAGCACACTTGTTTTCGAGACAATTGGTTAATGTTCGGGAATACTTGGCATCGTTGTGGATTTCAGCTTTGGCTGCCTGGTATTCTCTATCAAGTTTTTCATCTGAGATGGACAAAGAATGCATCTTTTTTAAATACTGGTAGTGATCACTGCTCTGGCAAGGTTTGTATGGGCTACCGTCTAATTTGCACGAAGATTCTTTGTGAGTCTTGATATCCTTACTAATATATTTACTTGAAGGCACTTCTTTTCTTGGACCACATGACCCATCTTTCACAGAATGTTCGGGTTGAAGTTGTTGCTTAGGCACTTTCATGTTCTGTTCGCTGTCTCTTTCATGCTTTCCAAACAAGTACTTGGTGTATCCGCGGTGCAGTTCATAGGCAGATGACTCCAAACGTGGCTCGCTCCTACATCTCTCAGAGTCTTTGAGTTTACCGATACGACTGCCTCCAGCAAAGAGTGGACTCCCACTCCGTGAGCCAGGGTTGCTCTTACTCACACGGTTACGAATGTTCTCAAGAAGGAGTTCGTTACCTAAGTTGTTGCTGTTGAGGTTCAGCCACTGAGTGTGATTTGTGTCCCTGATCTGCTGATTGGTGAATTCAAAATGGAAATAAACAAAACAAAAGAAGTTTAACCATGGTAACATTTGCATGCTTAAATCATTTAAAGACAGCAATATGCATTAGAGTGACACATAGATCCCGCAATTCCCCTATCTCTGTCAATCAGTAATGAAAATGTCTGACACTTGGCCAGTAAATAGAGCATCTTCCATTTAAATAATGGAATAAAAGAAACATACAATATGTAGTTTTTATAGTGAATTTTAAAAAAGTAATCTTCTTTTATTGTTTTACATGTAGGCCTACACATAGATCTCAACCATTTTTTAATAACTATCATTTATGGAATATGTTCATGTTTCTGAGGACACATGTTAATTGGAAAATTACCAGTATCCATATCTCAGCAGAACTTTTAGTTTAGTGTTTGCAAGCAATCTGTTACCCCTACCTGAGATTTGTCTTGATGCTTTGAGCTGGAGCGGCTGAGTTGTCTGGCCAGTTTGTGAAACTTGCGAAAGCAGGAGGGATGCGCAAGAGTGTCTGTGTGGAGCAGCTCCGGGAGTCCATTGAATCCCTCCTGGACAGGGCCAGCGGTTAGGAACTTTGCGCAGACATCACATGTGGTGAGTTCCTGACCAGTGTCTTGTAGACAGATTTCACACTCGCTCCCATCCAGGCTGATACTCACGAAGCTGTCATCGTTGCTGGGGGAACCCATCCTCTTTCATCTCATCCCACCATTGTTCCTCATTGGCAACTAGAATACAAGAATACATCAATACAGGACATTAATTTACTGGTTATCGAGTGCAAAATACATATACTGTCAAAAAGGCAGTAGAATGGGGGGGGGGGGGGGGGGCGGTGGTGTTTGGACACCTAACAAAAAATAAAGCCTTGTTCTTTTTTCTGTCTTAGAATAAGATGTAGGCCCTTAACCAAGAACATATGGTCATATTCAAATGTGAGTGACACAACATTTGGACTGATAGAAGGGCGCATATCTTTACACTTGTAGGTTATGAATGGATCATGACTACCCTATTATGTATAATGTATGAGTGGCATGTGTCATTACCAGTTGGATTTAAATTTTACAATTGGTCCTGGAAATTATGATTAAAAAAGAGTGCTTGAGTGACACGACCAAAAAAGACATGGGTTTCTGACCAGTTATGGTTGGATTTGTGCCCAAGTAGATCTCTAAGGGTACCATAAATGCTGAATAGTGTACTTCTCTGACATTTATTGTCCTTATCAATCATTCCCTCTCTGTGGAAAATGGTCCACCTCTATGTGTCGTGAGTGACATGACATCCAAAACGTGAGTGACAAGACCAGTGCCTTAAATGCAACATTTCAAGTAAATAACTAGACCTGTGTGTACATTGTATATGCCATGTTAGAGTAGTCCATGATAATTACTTTAAGCAAAAAAAAAAATCTGAAAAAAGTGACTTGATATAAGAGCAAGAGGTATTTAAAGCACCATAGTCCCATACATGTATGTACAAATTCCCGTTGATCAATTATTCAACGTAAGAAAACTGGATCACACAATATCTGAACTTAAATAATTGGTTGTATTGTAAAGAAGCCTTTGTGTTGATTTCAGATCTGAATTTCCATTTTCAAAGGCACAGTGCCACATTAAAATTTCAGCTAAATGTCCCATTTAGTTTGAATATGACCATATACATATATGTATACAGAGTGAGTCAATAAAAATGTCCCATCATTTTGAAGGTGTCTTGTGAAAAGTATGAGCATTCAATCATGGGTTTTATGATATGTCTAGGTACAGTCATCCTCCTAGCATTTATTGGAACCATTTTCGTTTGGATCTTTGGACGCATGACTGAATAACGGACAATCTTCAGAAGACAGTAAGATCTCACGTGCGCCAAGTGGCTGGTTAAAGATTAAAAGCAAATGTTGACAGACAGAATATTTTTAAACACTTACCCACATACCCTCTCACCACACAGACACACCTACACACACCCATCCTCCCTCACACACCCGCACATCATCACATACGCACCCACACACACATTAAACAATTCACAATTAAATGTTCTATATTTGACGTTTTGTTTACCAAGACCATCACTGAATGTTTGGGACGTAGTAATTTCCTTAACAACTTTTTGTGAGTGTGAGTTAGGATGTGTGTCTATAGCTTGGGTTGTGGGCTCATAATGTATACCCAGTTGGTGTAGATGTCCGGACGGGTTGAATGTCCGGACACTCAATTTTAAGAAGTCATTTTAAAGGCAATGTCTTTGTAGTTTATTAGCACATTATGTTATAATATTGTGGAGAACAAATATGGATGAAGATACGAAGTATTCGACGTATATTTTTGGCTTGGGGGTGGGGGTACGGTGTTCAATTTCTATTTGGCCTTTTGCCCATCAAGTATTGGCTAGAGGGGTAAGGTTCAATTGGTAAATCTGGCCGGTCGCCCATTTTTTCCTTTTTCTTTTCTTTCCCTTTTTTTTGTTGTTGTTCTTTTTCAATCTTTTTTTCGGGGGGTGGGGGTAGGTGTTAATTTTTAAATTTTTTTTCTATTTTGCCCATCATAAATCTTAAAATCGGGCCAATCGGCCATTTTTTATTTTTTTCTTTTTTTTCTTTTTTTTAGGGGGCGGGGGGTGGGAGGCGGGCTGGCTGGGCACCCTGGATACAGGGGGTTGGGGGGGGGGGGGGGGAGAGAGGTAAATAGAAAACTGTGCAGATCAATTTGTCAAACAAATCTGGTATTGAAACAAATAAATTTCATTGCTTGTTTTATTCGCATGAGTGATAAAATTAAGATGCCTATATACGAGACTAGACCTATTAAATGCTCTCAAGAGAAAAATTCTCTTTCCTGCAAGATCCCCAGGAGAGCTGTTCCACGCAAAGCGATGAGGTTTTTCTCAGTTTTTTTTTTTACATTGTATCATGATTTTAGAGCTAAAAAAATAACTTGGGGCCTATAACATAAATATATAGCCTAGGCTAAACTATCATTTCGTACCCATATTTAATTGTATAAATGTGTGAATGATTTAAAAAACAGGCAGAAAAATTGTGCGTTTCACAGGAGTGAGCGTCTGCCGTATAGAACCCCTCTGCGGTGCAAGGTCACTTAGAGTTTATGCATGGTCAATTCATAATTGACCTTGCACTGGGAAGTAGAGTAAAGTGCCCAAAATTCGACCACTTAAGCTTTTTGCAGCTCTAGTTTGAAAATAAAAAACATATCATCTTTCATTTTCAGCAGATATTAGAAGCATATTATAAATTAAATAATTGTTAAAATTTTTTTTTAAATAAAAAACTATTTGATAGTAAAATCAGAAGTTTTATAACACCTACCTTCTTGCCGAGATTAGACATACCGTTGCATAAATTCGACCAGGCGT
>CALNVZ010000174.1:36841901-36853348 GCA_940671915.1 Paracentrotus lividus | reverse complement strand
CGTTTATTTGGTATTTATAGTTTTCGTTGATTTTGTGTAAAACCTGAAATATTGTTGATTGAATGTCACATTTTGTATAATTTTTGAAATCTGCGCGAACTATGGTCTCCCCATCATACACAGCCCCGTTGCCGAAGGCGACGGGGCTGTACTTCAACCACCCTTATTTACAGCGTAACTTTCAGTGATGATGAGCGCAAAGTAAATTATACTGGCCAATTTAATCAATCTCATGTTTAAATATCTATTTTAAACATTTATGATGTTTCACGCGTAACAACGACTAAAAATGAAAGTATGGTAAGGTGCCCCAAGTCTGCGCAGTGCCTATGTCTGTGCACCCACGTAAATGCGCGATTTTTATAGAACAAAACATCAAATTGACACCAATTTTCAATCTTAACCTCAACAGTCCATTTTAAAACCAAAAAATGCGAAAATAATTGATTAAAAATGAGTTTCAGCAAGTTTCATTTGCTACCCTGAAGTCCGAAACTTCACTGCGCTTGAATTGCGTGCAAAATGAATGAGTGCGCAGACATGGGCACTATTCAATTTTTGCTACACAAAATGACAAGCCCGTCTGAAAATCGTAAAAAGCATTGTTCTTGTGAATAATTTCTTATAATTTTTTGTTTCATTGATCATTAGAATGTGAAGAACGAAATAACATTGATGATTCTCAAAATAATATTTTACTTTGTAATAAAATCGAGATCGAATTTTAGGTGCGCAGACTTTGGCACCGCCATCATATATAAGAGCTTCTTGACTTACCAAATTGAATTTTCCGTTGGCCTTGTTTCTTCTCATAGTGTTGGTGCCATCGCTGCCATTTTCTATGACGTCATTTTACTGTGCGAAGACGTATGGCGAAGACAACGCACGCACGGAGAAATATACGTTGATGGACTCAATTTTCCTGTATTTTTCTACATTATTAGTTGATTACTTCATGTGAAACATTCGCAGATGTCACCAATTCGAGGAAAAACTTCAAAGATTTGATTCAATGTGAGTATGAATTCAAATAAGGTATTTTTGACCACGAAATTTGTGGTCATGTATAGATATTTTCAAAACTTCGCCAAATATGTCTAAGTACTGGTTCGTCAGTTCCCGTCGCTTCGCGACGGGGGCTGGTCGGTTTCATTGACTGCATGCCCTGCATGCAATGCAGCGGCAGTGCTATCACACTTCACAGTATCACCACCATGATCACCATCACCAAACTCAATTATGAACGAAACTCTATGAAAATACATCATCGTTGAACCATGGTATGGCTGACTTGTTGAACACTAACTGCATATCACTTCAACAAATAATTAAATATACTTACACTGAAGAATTTAGAGACCTGTCTATGGGAAATTCCTTTTCATCGCACTCGTACTCTCATCTTTGTTATTAATTGACAGCTAGTTGCTGTTAAAGTCTTTCTCTTTAAAAGAATGACCGTACGCGGTAGGTATTCTCTGTTCAAGATCATATACTAGTAGCTCGCAGCTCGGAGTTTATCCAGAGGTGTCGGAACTCTGTATAGGGTTGGGTATTGGTATAGCAGAGAGTAGATTGGTGGAGTGATAAGAAGATATGCTTTGAAGTTTCCGATATAGTGCTTTGAGTCCACATTCGATGTAGTCAATTATGGAAAAGCGGTATGCCAGAATATGCAATAATTATAAAAGTGAACAAATTGAATTTAAATTGAGGTATTGGTTTGAAATGAATGTATGTTGTGAGTGCACAAGATGAATGTTCCAGTGGACTTTGAGGTAGAGTGAAACCTGTTATGATGATAATAATAATAATAATAATACATGGTACTTAATTGTACAACTCCATTATCCACTTAGTAAAAGTGCTCAATGCGCAATGATGTAGTTAAAAATTACACAGAATGAGGGAATGTTTGTTTTCGACAATATGAGAATTGGAAACATGGGGATGACTATGTTCCTGGTTGTTTGGAGGTGAGAGGATGCATTACCTAAGGGGAATGCACCCTCTCACCTATTGACTTCAAATTTGAAATGATTGGATATTTGGAAATGAGTACATTAGCATTGTAAATGCTGCCCAAAGGAAATGCATATAGTCTCACCTATTGACTTGAAACTCGAAATAATTGGAAACAATAAAACTGCATTTATAGGTGGATGTGGACACATTGTTCTTTAGGTTGTTTTTATAAAAGTGCACCCGGTTGATATTTGCCTTTTTTAATTTCAGATGTCATCAAATTTTTATGTCAATGACTTCTGTGACCCAAATAAATCCCAACAGCGAAATTAAATTTATAACCCCTTGAGGATATTTATTTTTCTTTCTCTTCAGACACGAAAGAGCCGGGAGTCTATAGTTCCCCCAAGTTCCCTTGGTGCAGCTATCGTATTAATATTGTTCTCAATACCAATATGCTATCAGTATATTTTGAATGAAGTAGATATTCTTATAACGTACATGCTTTACATAGGCCTACACCCTGTCGACTTAGCTGAATATTTTTCTACAAAATTATTTTTATAAAGCCTTTTAAAGCCTACAAAATTATTTTTATAATGCCTTTTACGTTAAAGCCTAAAGGACATTTAAAATTTCTAAAATAAATTCTGAATATATTGACATAACTTCGCAACTATATATTTGGGGTATGTCTTGATAATTTTTAAAATTATTCTTCTTTTATTTCAATTTTATTTGTAATATAAAAAAAAAAAAAAAAATCTGCATGCCAATTTTCCCTCTAACGGCATACAGCTGTACTTCCCTGCCGGATCACCGGGCATGGTTGAAGTCAGTTTCCCGATGCCATGGTTGCTTTTCCCCCGAATATTTATTTGCTAGCGGTGTACAGGTACCAGCGAGTGGGCCGGACCTAAACCACGAAATCGCCGTTGATTTTGTAATGTATGTGCGAGAGCGTGACCGTAATGATTACATTTACAAATTTATAATAATAAAAAACTTCAGTTTCCTTACAAACACACCAGATTACTTTCATTTCTCACTTGTCTTTGATGATCTGTACTGTCAAATGTAACACATGCGATATGCATCGATTATAGTTGTTCGTTTGAGTATAAATCGTCCAAAAAATGAATAGCCATATCAAATGGCTTATAAGTCGCTTATAAATAGTCACTGGCATCATCAAATCACACTG
This sequence comes from Paracentrotus lividus, assembly GCA_940671915.1. Classification (NCBI taxonomy): domain Eukaryota; kingdom Metazoa; phylum Echinodermata; class Echinoidea; order Camarodonta; family Echinidae; genus Paracentrotus; species Paracentrotus lividus. The sequence continues at coordinate 36,850,179 of CALNVZ010000174.1, read as the reverse complement.
ACTGCTTTGGAGAAATATTATTTGGGCTATAAATCGCCAAAAAAAAATCGCACTCGGGATAATGGCTTATAAACAGACAATGGCTTACACACCGCTTATATATATATTGCCGATAACGTCATCAAATCAGCCCAATTCACAACCAGTAATTTCCTTATGAAAGCTTTTGCAGTGTTCCGATAGAGTTTTCGACGAGTGGGGGCGCCTTCGGCGTTTCCGGGAACTTTGCGTCTAGGCGCGGGGTCGGGGGCCGGGGGGGGGGGGGGGGGGGGGGGGGGGGGGGGGGTGTGAAGGGAGGGGCACTGACGGGCCCTGCCCTCGTTTTTTTTATATATATGTTTTTTATTCATTAAATTTCAACGTCTTCAAGTAATTAAAGATGATTTTTTTTTACTATTTATAGTTTTGGAATGAATTTTAATATGAAATAAATTAATAAAGCGCTTACATATCAATTCTAGTTGTAAACTTAAGAGATAGAGGGCGCTACCATTCTACTAAAAACGAACGTGCCCATCGACTTTTTTTTTGTTTTTGGACAGTTTTTCACTTTATTTTCTTTATTGTGGCGAGCAACTACCTTTTCAAAGAAATGTTCAACTTGAATAAGTACGCTAAGAGTCTGAATTTTTCAAAAATGTGAATAACTTATTGCAAAGGAAAAAAAAAAGTCCTATCACTTATTGTGTCAATTCGAAAGCCTAGTCAGATCAAATTCCTGTACAATATGGTATATTTTGCTCTCAAAATAGCTCATGCGCTGCATAGTTTTGATCCTCGATGCCGCATTATGCTATTATAGCTTATTGTTCACAGGGCAACTAAAAGCTTGAATTCTCAGCTTTCCGGAGATGGTACATTCATTTTAATTGATTAAAAAAACAGTCCTGTCACTTTGAATATAATCATCAGAGGCTCTTTCCTCGACTAGTCAATATTTACGCTTATCACATGCATATCGCATAGAAACATGTGAACTGCGTCTTCACAAGACTTGTGACAAGTTCATAATCTATGTCATTGTTTTAAGCATCAATTATATGAATTGCATATTCTGATTACAACTTCAGCACAATAATGTTATAAGCTTGCCCAAATGTGTATTTCCTCCATCTGGTCTGGAGAATCTGTTAACTAATAACATGATAAAAGTTCACTTGATCATTCAATTTCTTTCATCTCCTCGAGTAGATTGCTCAACCGAACGGACAATACCATTTCACTGGAGGGAAGTCTTCTTACGCGAGTTTTTGTGAGCTAATTTATTATTGCAGCCAGCTGTATAGATTCTGCGCTTCTCAGTCGTATTTCCACGTCACTTTGTTGCGTCTGGCCTCTTAGATAATGGACGCGCCTTGTTTAATTACGATTTAATGCCGCACATTGGTATACGTTAACTTTACATTTTATATAGAGTAGAATTGATATGAACTATTTTTTTTAAAATTGTTGTATAATGTGGTTCGGTGAAGTCCGAGCCGCGTAGTGTCAACGGAGGGGGGGGGGGGGGGAGTGCCGTTCAAGCTCCCTTATTTCCCCCTACTTACGGGCCTGCCCTTACAAAAATGTCCTGTGGTAATTCCTGTGGTAACTGGTTTTACCACACAAATTACCACAGGAATACCTCATCACCAAGGATATGGTGTGATATACCATAGAGGCGTGTGGTAACGAAAATTGGTGCCTGTGGTATTCCTGTGGTACTAAAATTACACACAGAATACCACAGGAAGATCTCATACCACAGGAATTGTGTTGGAATATATTTTTGTGGTAATCCTGTGGTACCCAAATTACCACACAAAAATACCACATGATATCTCATACCACAGGAACTGTGTTTAATATAACATAGAGTCGTGTGGTAATGAAAATGGGTGTATGTTGTATTCCTGTGGTACCTAAATTACCACACAAAATACCACAAGAAGATCTCATACCACAGAAAATGTGTGGTAATATAACATAGAGTTATGCGGTAATGATATGGCTGTCTGTGATATTCACAAAGTACCACATGAATATATAAAACTACAGGAAATGAGTGTGGTAATATAGAGTCGCGTGTGGTAATGAAAATGGGTACCTGTGGTATTCCTGTGGAACCTAAATTACCTAAATTACAACACAAAATACAACAGGAATATCTCAATATCACAGAAATGTGGGGTAACATTTCATGAGTCGTGTGGAAATGAAATGGGTCGTTGTGGTATTCCTGTAGTACCTATATTACCACACAAAATACCACAGGAAGATCTCATACCACAGGTAATGTGTTGTTATAACAGAGTTGTGCGGTAATAAATGGTGTCTGTGGTATTCCTGTGGTACCTAAATTACCACACAAATACCATGGGAAGATCTCATACCACAGGAAATGTGTGGTATATACACAGAGTATTTTGGTAATGATAATGGGTGCTTGTGGTATTCCTGTGCACCCAGAGTACCACACAAAGTACCACATGAATATCTAATACTACAGGAAATGAGTGTAGTAATATAGAGTCGTGTGGTAATGAAAATAGGTACCTGTTGGTTCCTGTGGAACCTAAATTACCTAAATTACAACACCAAATACAACTGGAATATCTGATATCACAGGAAATGTGATGTAACATTTCATGGAGTCGTGTGGAAATGAAAATGGGTGTCTGTGGTATTCCTGTAGTACCTATATTGCCACACAAAATACCACAGGAAGATCTCATACCACAGGTAATGTGTTGTAATAACAGAGTTGTGTGGTAATTAAAATGGATGTCTGTGGTATTCCTGTGGTACCTAATTACCACACAAATACCACAGGAAGATCTCATACCCCAGGAATGTGTGGTAATATAACCAGAGTTATGTGGTAATGATAATGGGTGTCTGTGGTATTCCTGTGGTACCCAGAGTACCACACAAAGTACACACAAAGTACCACACGAATATCTAATACTACAGGAAATGAGTGTGGTAAAATAGAGTCGTGTGGTAATGAAAATGGTACCTATGGTATTCCTGTGGTACCTAAATTAAATCACAAAATACATCAGGAATATCTCATACCACAGGAATGTATGCATACATTAAAAATATATATATTTTCCAACTGTACCATTTTATTTGACACAGACTGTATACTTACCTATATTACCACAAAAATGCCACAGAAAGATCTTATTACCACAGGAAATGTGTGGTAATATGTGGTAATTCAAATGGGTGTCTGTGGTATTCCTGTGGTACCTAAATAGAGCACAAATACAACAGGAATATATTTCATACGGAATATGGTAACATTCCATTAGTCATGTGTCAGTCAACAACAATACCAGAGCAGATTGCCACACGTCAGTATCACACATGAGTACCACACATCACCACATATACCTACCACATACTGATACAACATGAATGTATAACAGGAATATACCGCAATAAGTGTAGGTGGGTGTGTGTGTTATGTGTGTGTGTGTGTGTGTGTGTGTTGTGTAAAGGTGGTCATACCACAGGAAATATGTGGTAATATAACCAGAGTCGTGTGGTATATAACCACAGGATACCACATACTTGTTACCACAGATCAAAATACACTAACTATCATATAATTTGTGTATGTGTGTGTGTGTGTGTGTGTGTGCGCGTGTGTGTTGTGTTTATATGGATATATGAGCATGAGTGTGACAGTAGTTCTTAAACAATATTTTGGTTTAGTTTCCGTGTCGTTAGGCCTACTGGCTTTCCAGGTAGGGACATTAGACCAAATGGGAATTAATTAGACCAAATGGAATTTGACCAACTGATTATAGACAAACAACCAAGAGGGATTAGACCAAATGGGCATTAGTCAAAGTGGATTTACACCAAGTGCAAGTTTCCTGCTGAAGTGTAGAAGTCGTGTGGTATTCCTGTGGTATTTTCATGTGGTATTATGGTAATTAGCTCATTTGCATAAAATGATTTGGTATGCACAAATCAGTATTTTTGAAGTTTACCTTAATAAACAGTAATTCAATGCATATTGATGTATTTCTTTTCGGGAATTTATTTCCTAAACACAGAGTAACATCGAGAGCGATAATTTGAAATTTGCATTATCATCAAGAAATATAGAAATAACTAACTGTGACCCAAAATATTTTTGCAAATGTGGTATATATATCAGCGTGTGGTATTCTTTAGTGTGCGTATCTCCTGTGGTAACGGCGTGTGCGGTATTCCTGTGGTAACGGCGTTTGTGTAATCTGTGGTAACGGCGTTTGGTATCCTTTGGTAACAGCGGTGTGGTAATCCTGTGGTAACGGCGTGTGGAATATGTGGTAATCTGTGGTAACGGTTGTGGTAATCCTGTGGTAACTTTGTGCGTAATGGTGTGTGGTAATAATTTTTTACCACACGATTTGTGTGGTAATGTCCCAATTTTACCACAGGATTCGTGTGGTAATTCATGTGGTAATGTCCCAATTTTACCACAGGATTCGTGTGGTAATTCATGTGGTAAATGTCCCAATTTTACCACAGGATTCGTGTGGTAATCCATGTGTAATGTCCCAATTTTACCACAGGATTCGTGTGGTAATTCGTGTGGTAAATGTCCCAATTTTACCACAGGATTCGTGTTGTAATTCGTGTGTGGTAATGTCCCAATTTACCACAGATTCGTGTGGTAATTCGTGTGGTAAATGTCCCAATTTTACCACAGATTCGTGTGGTAATGCGTGTGGTAATGTCCCAATTTTACCACAGGATTCGTGTGGTAAATGTCCCAATTTTACCACAGGATTCGTGTGGTAATCCATGTGGTAATGTCCCAATTTTACCACAGGATTCGTGTGGTAAAAATGTCCCAATTTTACCACAGGATTCGTGTGGTAATTCATGTGGTAAATGTCCCAATTTACCACAGGATTCGTGTGGTAAAAATGTCCCAATTTTACCACAGGATTCGTGTGTAAAATGTCCTGTGGTAATTACCACAGGATTACCACAGGACATTACACAGGATTACCACAGGACATTTTTGTAAGGGGATAACGTTTTTTTTTTTTTTTTTTCTTCTTCTTCTCTTCTCTTCTTCTTCTTCTTCTTCTTCTCCTTCTTCTGCTCTTCTTCTTTCTGCAACTTCTTCTTCGGCTTCTTCATCATCTTCTTCTTTCTTCCCGCCCCCCCCCCCCGAGAAATCAAAATACTCAAAATGGCGAGTAATTATCATTTGTCTAGAAATAAACGGGGCGATTGAATGAAGGATGCATGAGTTTTTCGCTCACTTTCGCCTCTTCTAATTTGGAAATTGCCCCCAAAATGATGCCATAGGCTTCGGAACCGAGGGGTGGGAGGGGGGGGGGGGCCTTGGGCGCAGCCCCCCCAAAAAAAATATACTGGGGCTCAGATATCAGTAGCCCCCCAATAATTTTTTTATGCCTACAGATGTCGGCCATCGCCCTTATGATATAATCTTATTTGATGCAGATAATATTTAACCCCCAAGATTTTTATCATTATTATTTGTTTTGTTTTTTCAAATGGGGGGGGGGGGATCCGAGACATCATTAAGTCCCTCCCATAATCTAATGAGGGTGGGATAGGGTAGATGTAGGGAATACCGGACAGTAGGGAATATCGGACGGTCACCACATGTCCAGCCCTAGCTGCCAACATAAGATCAACTGAGTTGAAATACCGGCATCTATTGGTCAGGTGGTCGTCTGGGAAGGTTGAATGCTGTATTCGACAACAACAAGTGAGAAATCTCCGAGAAAACTACCCACATCTGTCAAGGTAGGAAAATTTACAGCCTGAAAATGGCCTGATGTAAAAATTGACATTTTAGAGAATGTGATGGTATAAAAATAGAATTGGGGCATGACCTCTATTTCATGCATTATGGACATGGTGGAGGGGGGCCAAACGTGTATGGAGTGTTGCATGTACAAAGCCTGTGTATTGGGGTGGCAGTGTGTTGAAAAGTGCTAGTCAGTCATTTTTTTGTGTAGGAATACCGGACACCACATGGACGGTTGTTTGTTTTACTTCCGGGTTGAGTTGCTAAGTATGTAGATCAAATAGTAAGTTGCATATATAATGTTTTATATTTATTTGTTAAATTGTTTGACAATTTTGAAATGTCTATTTCTCTTTATTATTATTGTGATATGTCATGATCTACATGAGATATAAAGTTATTCTGAGTGTTTTGAAATTTTTGTAGTAAAATGCACATAATCTTCTGAAAATGAATAATGTTATAAAAAATCAATACAAACATGTTAAGTTGATGGTTTACATTCAAATCAGTGCTTCCAGACAGATCTTTATAAAAAAAAAGGGTAAAAACATACTGTCCGGTATTTCCTACCCTGTAGGGAATGCCGGACAATTTACGATGACGTCATTATTTGCACATAACTGCCTCAACAAATATTGATTACCTCAATTTTTTTGAAAATAAAGTTGAATGATGTAGCTAAGCAATGAGAATCCTTTTCTTTTGTGATTTTATTGTTTCATGTGCTAATTAAGCAATGAGCTTAAGTGGCCGGCATTCCTACATCTACCCTATCATTTAACTCCCACAATTTGTTTTTAAATAAAACCAGGCCCGTAACTAGGGGGGGGGGTTGAACGAACCCCCCCCGCTGACGAGCAGGGGTCCTCTTTACAAAAAAAAAAAAAAAAAAAAAAAAAAAAAGGATTACATTTTTTTTTTTTTTTTTTTTTTTGGGGGGGGGGGGGGCTTGACCTATTTCTTTGAGGCCGATCGAAAACCTTAGCCTATCCCTGTAGCTAAACAAGGTACTCTTCTTGAGGGCCAAAGACCGATTTTTTTTTAACACCCCCCCCCGCCAAAACAAAAAAAAAAACAAAAAAACAAAAGAAAACACGTAATCCTTTTTTTAGGCTTAGACCTATTTCTTTGAGGCCGATCGAACAACCTTAGCCTATCCCTGTAGCTAATACAAGGTATCTTCTTGAGGGCCAAAGACCGATTTTTTTTTACACCCCCCCCTCCCCCCCCCCCCCCCCGATTATCCGCGACCAGCGTGACGTGAAAAAATTTGGATGTACCTTTTTGCGAGCCCGACGTGACGTGAACAAAATTTCATGTACCTTTTTGTCCACATTTGCAGATTTCGAACCCTCCCGTAAAAATCCTAGTTACGGGCCTAAAAACACTTATATCTCAGGTCTCTATTGACAAATTTGGGCTCGCGCTGCGCGCTCGCACATCTTTGAAAACATATTTTTTTTAAATTTTTTTTTTTATATAGAACAAGGCCCTATTATCTTGGTTGGAGCTCACCTATTTGAGCCCCCGGTGTTTTTGAATTTCACTGTTTTCAGGTTAACATATCATATGAAAACGTTGGGGCTTCTTTCTAGGAAACCATTTTCACGCACCGATTGTCAATGGAAGGAATGCCCGAAAAACGGGAGTTTTGTTGAATATACTGGAATAAAAAAAATCGAGAAGATCATTTACTAGTTACACAGGTTTTATGAGGGTTAATGTATATAAACAAGATAAAAACTTGGGAAGAATATTTTTTTACCCCTAACCTCGCGTTTTGAGCTTTAAAATCCCCATTTTAGTCATTTTTGGGTCGTTTTTTCTGTGTGAAAATGATATTTTGGTCAAACAGCAGTCACTAAAAGCTTCTGTAAAATTCAGCAGCGCATCGATTTCCCTAGTTACGCTGAGTGAAGTAAATATATTAATTCTCTTTCCAATGATTTTAACTCTTTGTGATTGGTCAATATTTTCCCCCGCGTTTTTGATATCATAAAAAAAAATATTCATGATAAAATACTTCGATCCTGACTGCACAGCTTGCACTCTCCTTTTACACGGTCTTTTATTCAGGGCATGTTATCGCGATATCGACGGTCAGACGTAGAGAGAGTCTATACCCAGTACACACATTTCCCGTAAGATTCTTTCTGCGTGTTAGTGCACTGTAGTGGAACTGTGCGTGTTTGGTATAAAATAACACTGTCCTTTTTGATTGTTCACGTTTTCATATGCAAAACTTTCCAGCTCACGCTTCGCGCTCGCATTGTTTATGAAAATATACCTTCTTTATGAGCATAGCATTGAAAAAAAAATTGCATGAAATGCACTGTTTTTAGGTTAATATTTCAACAATTCTAATTCAAATCAAGAAAATGATAAAGCACACAACACATACAAGAAGGTCTTCATATAATTTTACATCATAATAAACTCACCTTGATCATTTGTTGATTAGGCCAATTTTTTTTTTCTAAAAGAAAAAAAAAAAAGAAAAAA
>CALNVZ010000174.1:36784641-36841467 GCA_940671915.1 Paracentrotus lividus | reverse complement strand
GCCACTTGACATCATTTCCAACCTACGTGTTTTAAACCAAATATCAGAACAGACTTCATTTTGTCACTTACCTGTGAATTGATAATGGTAACTGTGTAATTTATAATTATAATCTCAAAGAGCTGCCATCCTGAAGCAAATAAAGAGCAGTGAGAACATCTTTCCTAAAACCAGAACAAAAACAAAAATTTCAGTTGAGTTGCTTGTTAAATGTTGGTCTTTCTTTGCTTCAACCAAAAAATTGAACTTTTTTGCACACCGTTATCCAAAACAATTTCCAAGCACAAAATATATTATGACAGTTATCTAAAATTTTAGACATTTACTTGCTCGTAATGAATATTCATGTATTATGTAAATATTGGCGTTAATTGAAAAAAAATAAGTACATTCACTTATTTTTTTAGCTAATTTAAGTATTTAAAGAGAAATGTGCTTAATTGAAGGTTAAATTTACGCTTATGCAAGCAAGTTAGAATTACTTGAAATTTGTCCTAAAAAAAAATGTTATTTTTTGTAACCTTTAAAAAAAATGAGGTTAAATCAACGCGACACTTAAATTTTTGAGTTAGCAAGACTTAATTTAAATTTAAATTTAAATTTGTATCTTTTTAAGTAAATCTACGTAAGAAAAATCATGGAATAATTATCAAAGGAGCATATTATTTTTACAGTGTAGCGGCCTAAAAACAACTCTGAGTTGCAGTTAAATGCGGATGCTTATCATGCGCATCCTTTTGTTGTATGTATGGCTGTAGATGACTACTGAATTTCCCTTGCTCCTGTCGCGTGTATATCACTATGCTATTAGACGTATTTTGAAACGGATTTTTTGATACTTTGAGTCTTTGAAACTGTTCCGAAGACGTCTCGGAGACGGAAAAAAAAGAGTATCAGAACGTCTCTGACTGTCCGAGTCGCAGGTACGTCTTCCGCGAAGTGAGATACCACCAATAAAGATTCTGAGGCGAAAAACTGCACTTCTTTTGGCATTTGCAAGACTATCTTTAAAAAATATGTTATTGTTTTGATCCTATCTAGGTTACGGATGTTCGTGCCTGCCTGGGCCGCCCACCTTCACCTCGTCATCTTTCGGTGAGGGCATTGCTAAGTGCCCTTGGAGTGATTCCTGCCAACCTCCGAACTTACTTCGATGTATCGCACGTCTCTGATTGGCTGGATTAGTTCTTTATGTGGTTACGTTTGCAGATTTTACAGGTACGGTATCTTGAAAGGTCATTGAGCGGTCTTACATTTGCACATTTAAAATCGAAATCTTTCCTCCCAAGTAAAGTATGAGGGATATAAGGAGACAGCAAAAACACAGTCTTTTTGTTGTGGCTTTGAAACGGAAATAAAATGAGGTTCCTTGATTAAAAAATTTAAATAGGCCCTAAATAAAACATTGAAATAAGGTTCGTTTATCCGAATATGTAGGCTCGATAAGCCAAATATAAAAAATAAAACATCCACTTTTAGTAGGCCTATAAACCGAATTCCTTTTTCTGAAAGGGGAACTTTATTCCAATTTTTGATTTACGAACCCTTTTTCTCAGAAAAAAAAACCTTTAGAAGAAGCTTCTAGAACAACGAACCTTCGGACTATTGCTTCACGTGTTCGGCATTAACTTGGGCCTAATTCATTTCATTTTTGGATAAACAAATATCCGGGTACATGACATAGGCCTATTTTGTGTGTTCATGGTGATTGGAAAAACGACCTTTTGACAATCGAAAAGCCCTTAGAGGGTAACCATAGTTCTATGAGGTATTAAACGAGTTATTACTGTGGATGAAATTATCACTATTCTCACCTTTCAGGTCTTATAAGTGGTCTCTATGTAGGCGCTTTTGGTTGTCGACCTATCGCAATGATTGGAGGTTTCTTTGGAGTACTGATTAATACTTGCTGCTGGCACGACTGTGGTCAGCGAACTCTCATATGTGCTCTCTATATCAGGTAATCATTACACTCCGTCGTGATAAAGTGAATACTTGTGTCCTTAAAAGAGTCATTTTGTACGTTATTTCCATTTAATGTATGTCATAATGTAGACCCTCCCCCCCGCCCCCCAACTCAAGCGGTCAACCATACACGTATGCTTGTTCCCGATTTCTCCGGAAAGGGGTATATTTTAGGGGCTCAGATCGGGGAAAAAACCTGGAGAAATCATTGAAATAGGGGTCTTTTAACATCCCTCCACCGATGTATTCTTTGATTTTAGTAGCTTTCAATTCTTTGAAGACAAATCCTGAAATAAGGTTCCGATATGGTCCAAAAACCTGCTACCCCTCCAAAAGCCTATTATAGGGGGTAATTTTGGTGCAACTTCCTTCAAATGCCTGTAATAAGAAGGTAATTTTGACACGGCTTCCCCACTGATAGGGGTATCTCTAAGAATCTGGAACGAGCATACGTGTATGGTTGACCCATGAGCAGTGAGGGGCGGAGTGTAGACAAATTCTTTGTGACAAAGCATCTACTATCATTGAATTCATATGGGCCTATTATTTGTAGTTGAAGCATATCCAAAGTGTAGCCGTTCTAGTTTCAGCATATCCCATACATGCCATATATTCGAAAGCAAAAGGGATGATTTTGAATTTTGATATTGATGTCATTCGAACCCTTTAATAGTTCATTCAGAACCTTTATGCAAAACGAAATGTAGCCTAATTATTGAATTTCCTTATTTTCCTTTTGCGCAGGTATTGGTCTTGGTCTGCTCTAACTCCAATCTCACCATGGTAGGGCATTATTTTCGAGAAACGTTTACAGCCTCGCTAATGGGCTCTCCTATGCTGGCTCAGGTGTTGGGATCTTGGTCCTCGCACCCTTAGCCCAGGTCCTTATTGATACGTACGGATGGCGAGGTGGTCTCTTCATCATTGGAGCTTTGTGCTTCCACGTCAGTGTGTGTGGCGCCCTTCTGCGTCCTATACGATTTAAATCGAGGTCAGATAGTCGAAAGAAGGATAAGCTCGATTATAAAGCAGTGCAGTTAGAATCAGACGACTATATCGATGAACGGGGGATATGTTTCGAAAGGGAATATGTGTGATCTAGGACCAGAAGATGATGAGGAGGATGATGAAACAAAACTGAACACGCAACTCAAAGCAATGGCTTTACAGACCAAACCAGTGAAATCTGGTGAATCAATTGAGCTAAAAGCATAGTGCAAAGTAACTCCGAGAATGGCAATATGAGGTTGTTCTTATAGAGGTAACAGAAGATCGTACTGTAACTGATCTAAAAATGTGCCAACGAGATAGAAACTGAAGATGAGGAGGAGGAAAAGATGGAATCGAGGGCGGATCGATGCGCCTCGCTGTTTCGGTCCTGTTCTTTGTTTAAAGACATCTACTTTATCATTCTCATGGTTGTGCAATTTTGTGGGCGGTTTGTCTACATGGGTTGGCTTATATACCTCGTGCCTCACGCCAAGAAAAGGGAATCGAGCCTCTTCAAGCCACCTTCATAGCCTCTGTAGCTGGTATATCTAACATCATCGCCCGAGCTGGACATGGATTAATCGTAGATATAAAAATACTATCTGCTGCACAGCTTCTTACCATAGCTTCCCTTTCTGTCAGCTGTACCTATGCTGCTTGATCCTGTCTTGAATACGTATGGATGGCTTGTTGCTGCCTCACTCACCTATGGTGCAGCAAGTGGTGTCTTCTTTCCTATCGCTGTAGTTGTTATTAAACAGTCTATTGGTATGGAGAGATTCCCGAATGCTCTAGGATGGTCTTACGGATTCGCTGGGATCGGAAGGATGTCAGCAGGCTTCCTAACAGGTACAATCAAAGCAGGGGCCGTGGAGCGTTTTAAAAAGTGGAGGGGCGTAAGCCGAAAGTGAGGGGGGCCGATATTAGCGCTTTAAAAAAATACAAATCTTTGGTCAGTTTTGCGTTTTTAGTACACGGGGGGGGGGGGTGCTGGGGGCTGCAGTCCTAATAGACCCCGCTGCCCGCCGCCTCTGAAGAGTAACATATCTACAGCTTTTTGGTAGCATTAAGAAGTGATCGATTGCATACAATAATAGTATTGATGAACGTCTTGTTCGCCTTAATCTCTATGATTTCGATCTGCTACTATATATATATACATACAAAGTTTGACTGATTATCAAATTAAACATATCAAAAGAAATTAATTTAGTTAGGCCTTACTCTAATTTGGTAATACCTTATAAGAAAATTGTTATAACAAGCATTACAATGTGGGTGAGATGATACTAAAGTCTTTAATTGGTGCCTTCTTTTTTTTTTTTTTTACATCTCCTATTTTGTTTCAAGTATAGCTTTTCTGTCTGAGAAGCAGCAAAAATATTTGATTTGCCTATCTCAGTCTCCCTCTGGGCTTGAGGGTGTAACCACATCTAAACAATTATTTTGTCGACACCTGACGTTGGTATTTTGGCCATTTTCATCATATACACACACAAAAAACACGATTAAGGTTACTTGATTAATTATAGTTTGGCATACACAGTTACTAATTATGTACAAGAAAAATCAGGCTCAATTCCATGCAGATTACATGAAAAATGAAGTCATTGATGATGAATTTTGTTAGAAGTATATGTATATTCATCTCGTTCTCATTTCTTTAGATAGGGTACAAGTCATGCAGGTAATATGGGCCAACTAGCTCATTTGCATAATTTGCATAAAGTTACAAAATGGCACAACAGCCTAATTTTGTGGTTATATGAATCAATAACTACCGGCTCTAACTTTATGTGAAGAAAAACAATTATCACCAAGCCCCCTGCATGTGCATGTGCAGGTAATATGGGCAAATGTATTTAATGTATTTTTTTTTAAGTACAATGACTCTTCTATGTCTGGAATTCTTAAAATGTTGAAAATCATTAACTTTAAGATATCATTTGAAATTATAAGACCCTTCAGTAAATACTTTGACTAGATATTTAATTAAATTTGTGCTTGTTTGAAGAAATGTTATATTATTTTCATTTTACAAAATCAATATACAATAAGTTGTTTCTATTAATAATGTACTGTAAATATCAACAAAAAAATTGTAGGGTAGAGATTGATCCTCATCCAAAACAAAGTACCAGAATCATTTCCGCCATTTTTGGACTGCCCATATTACATGAACTAATTGTTGCTATGTCAGGCAAGTATTCAATGCCACATTGCACCCTTCATTACAACAAATTGACCTGTATACGCTATTATGATCAAAATGAACTATAAGCTGACTAAATATACAAACAATTGAGGTTACCCTTTTTCACTATTACATTCTGTGAAATATCAAATTTTACATCAGGGTAAAACGAAAAATGCCGTAATTGTTAGCTCCTTGTTGGTTTTAAGCAATTTTCTCAGAGAAATTTCGGCATCAGATGCTCTCACGATGATATATTTCGTAAACAGTTCATAGGAAAACAGATGGTGCTCACACCGGTGACCGGTGACCGGTCACAACATTTTTATATTTTGTATATTTCAAAGAATATTCTTTAACTATTATATTTTTTGCTTTCAGGTTGGCTGTTCGATCATTTGGGAGCTATGATGAGTCCTTCATCGCTATTGGTGTCTCATTCAATCATTCGCTTCTGCTTTGCTCATCATATCCTCTGCATTACCAAGCGAAAGGCGAGAAGAGAAAGGGAAAACAGGGAAAAGGAAGATCACCAATCGTAAATCTAAATCGATTTTAGATTGTCTTCTTTCACACCCGCCATCTACTTACTTTACACGACAGCCCTTCGTATCCTCAGAAGAGATATTAACTGAAAGGAATTGTAAAATAAATAGCAAATGCTCTGATGATAGTTTCTCCCGCTGTGAGACGAAGTGCAAATATATTGATGCAGGTTGAAAAGATTACTTGTCCAATTTAATTGAAAGTCTCTTCATTTTTAATGATCCCAAATACCACAAAAACATGACTTACAATAATTATGACAATGATTAATTTTTGTCACAGTTACTGTTTGAAAAATTGGCATAAGAAAAAAAATATATATAAATGTATTGATCATCTTGATAATCCGGTTGATGCTACGCTTTCATTGATTAAAAAAAGGGGGGGTTGGCCTAGATTAAAAATCACATACCTAAGCCATCGAGAGACATTAGATCAAAACAATTAAAATGCATTAGCTCAAAGTAAATTCTGACGCAAGAAGTACGTTGAAATAGCTGCAGGTGTAAGAACTGCGTGTATTAATAAATTTCCTTATTCTGCATAAAAACGAAAAATTAAAATTTAGTGTATATTTCAACACAAAAAAATATTCAAAATCATTGTTGTTTTTTTTTTTTTTTTTTTTTTTTTTTTTATATATTCGTTTTCTGGTTTGTTTTTTTTGTACTAATATATATATTATTTTTTTTGATGAAGTATTATAGATACATCCTGCCTTCTTATTTTCAATGTATAACCAATACCATGCATATCCGAGCAATCTCAGTTTGTCTGTTACATTAAGTATTACCACAAAAATACCACAAATACAACCAAAAAAAAAACATTTATGGTTGGTGTTGTCTTTTTTTGTTGACATTTGAATTGCCGGTTCGTGAGTAAAAAAAGTTGAAAAGGAAGAACATTTTTAATAAACTTTCCCAAAAGTCTTACATTAGCAATAGTGAGGGGAAACAGACGGCGATATAATTAATTGATAGGCCTATAGATAATAATAAAAATGATATTACCTAAAGGTATCCTCCACCGCAGGAACAATGAAGGATGAATTTATTTCTGATAGTTTTAAAGATTTTTTTTTTTTTTTTTAAGAAATATTTTATTTTTGATCATCATGAGTTTGGACGGAATGTTTTCAGTATAATATATTCCTTTTACATTTTGGGAATCATCGGCCTCGGGTACCTTGTATTTAAATACATCTCTTTTTTCCGCAGATTCCTTGGTCAGAAAATAAGGCATGGTTCGCTTGTCCGAACGCACAAGTTTAATCAACCTGAAGGTTCGTTTTTCGAATATTTGATACAATAGCCGAAAGATCAGTTGTTGGAAATCAGATTTATGAAAATAGGGTATGTTAATCCGAAAATGAAATAGGGGGCCGAACTTCATAAATCTAGAAATGAAAAAAGGTCTATCGAAATGGAAAAGGGTTATAAACAAATAAAATGTTGGCATTATTTTGAATTTATCGGACAAAATTTATTTTAAAGAATGAAATCTTCTGTCTATAGCATAAATTTTCATCGTTTGGTTTATTAATATTTTTTTGAAGATTCAAGGGAAAGAACCAAAGCATAATAAAACATAGTTTTTGAAATTTAGAGTGGGATTAATTATCATTTGGTGTTATCAGAAGATACGACACCGCTAAATATGGTTAAAT
Source organism: Paracentrotus lividus (assembly GCA_940671915.1). Taxonomy (NCBI): domain Eukaryota; kingdom Metazoa; phylum Echinodermata; class Echinoidea; order Camarodonta; family Echinidae; genus Paracentrotus; species Paracentrotus lividus. The sequence goes on along the minus strand of CALNVZ010000174.1, from coordinate 36,834,103 downwards.
ATTTAAAACTAGCTATGATGGTCTTTTGAAGAGATCAGTTTTTATCAATATTGTCACACATAGTTCACCCAAAATTGTTTCAGAATTTGTGAAAAAATTGCATAAATTATGTATATTTTGCTGAATTCCAAGACACTTTTGTTAAAATGATATCAAAATGTGATTTTATTTCATTTATTGCTCCCTTGGGCTTACAATTTGGTTCTAAGACAGGTGTGACGTCTTACCTTAAAAAAAAAAACGGATACAATCACGCAGAACGTGATTTTGATCAATTATTGGTTGAATATCGCCTTTTGGAATTAATGCTATTCAATATTATGCAAAAAGCTTCCAAGGCATTGTTATTCTGATTATAGCTCTAATATGAAACATTTCATTGTTTCATGGAAATTAAACTATAGAATATGTGAAATTATGTTAGTGATAAATCAAAGAATTAAAATATTATATTTATATTATATTCCTATTGATGTCTCATCCACTGATCAGTGAAATTGCCCATATACATTATTTGACATTTTGACGCCACCGCTAATTAAAAAAAATTGGGATATCTTCTTAAGAATGTTTTGCAAGCACGTATTAAATTGTTGCTTTGTATTTGCAAGAGGCACATACACTGACATAAAAGGAGGCATAAAGATAATTGCGATTTCAGTGCAATACTTTGTAACCTTTCAATAGTTCTTTTGCTATATATTATAATATTGTTAAAGTGCCTTTGGTGTATCGTTTTTCCTGTCAAGCCTGTTGTAATATGAATGCTCATGATGATTAAAATAATGACGGTTGGAAGTAATGTCTTTTGTATTCCTAATGTTTGTAAATGTAAAGTAACTTTCGACAACGGACTAACTGCAAAGTTTTACCTTCTGCAAAGCTTCTAAAATGTACACTTGTAAAACTTGAGTCATGATGTAAAATTAAACTTGTGCCATTATTCAATCCATTATCTTGTGTTGAAGACCATTATTATGTAACGAGTACGAAATGTATGTATATATATATTATTTGATACATGTCCTATACATTCGCCAGAACAAAATCGTTAGACCATCCTATCAAATGGAACGAAAGTCATTCTTAGAGGGATAACACTTAAAACAGATATTTTTAGGATTATTTTTATTAAAAAGGAACGCTGCGCATGGTGCATAATTATAATATTCAGATATTCTTTCTAAAATTATTAAAAAAAAGTGACATTAATTAATTTCATTAATTTCATTTCATGGTTTATGTGTAAAATAGAGACAATGATACACATGTTGCAGCTAAAAGCTGAAATGCATGTTTTACAATGAGTGTGCTAACCTTGTACATAAAGAACACTTACATGTATTCACAATGGGCATAATAATACACAAAAACATGGATATAAAACACCACTGTAATAACCATAATTAAAAGAAAAAGTATGTGCAATGTACAATCTAAGATACTTAAGCTTACTAAAAAATAGCTAAAAACGACATTCAACCTATTTGTGAGATCAATGAAGTACGGTATTGCACTCTGTTTGAAACGATTGGTCTTGCACTACACTTTATATTGGTTTGTATTTGTGCTTATCCGCAGAGACATGCCCACAACTCTTCGTTAGGTAGCCAGTAGTGTGGTATCCAATGGGGAAAATATAGGTTCGTTTGCAAGTCATGTTAATGGTTTGGCAACATCTATATATATGTTCCACTTGATAACACAAATCAGAAAATATATGTCGCCAATTTTTTAATTGACCTTTTTGTGACCCAAAATGAAGGTCAAAGGTCAGGATTCATTAACATAGTTTTTTTCAAATTATGTCAAATTGGTATCAAATTGTAGATAATTTATAACTAGCAATTAAGTCAATTATCATGTTTCACCCGACCAGTCAGTCTTGAGCAATATGCAAATTGGTTTATTTATGCATAATTGAACTATGCATAAAAGAGTCAAGTTGAACGGCGATCAGAACAACATATCCGTAGACAATATTGATTAAAACTAATCAAGATTAAAACGTGAATCATATTAGCCTAATATTGCTGCCACATTCTGGTGACCCTTATGACGCTTGAAATTAGATGAAAGGTCAATTTATATATGATTAACAACCTGGAAATGAACTTGGCAAAAACCAAATTTGGCAAAAAAAAATTATTTCTATATAGGTCAAATGTTTCTACTATTTCCAGGTTTTTTAGGACTTGAATTTCACTATAAATTACTGTTTTTAGATATTCACATTAAATTTTCAAGAGTGAACATCTTCACTAGACTTTTTTGTAGAGTAGGATTAACAAAACGAGATTTTATAAGAAATTAGCCATGCTTGTGCATGAAGGTCTGGTAACATGCATGCCTTCTTTATCAGATCGCTGTCGTGCACTCTAAAAACTGAAGTGCTAATTTATGGGTGCTCGTATAGTGACTGCATTGAAGTGCTAAATCAGCACCTGAAGTGCTGTTTTAGCACTTACCCAAGTGCTAATTTATTAACAAAAAATGTTCATGGTCGGTATGGGACTCGAACCGGGTTCACCTTGACATGGAAGAGTACCGCTGACGTTACCAATAGACCACGGAGATCTGCTAATTGGCTTTAATTATGACAGCATAGTAGAATGATTATGGCAAATTTTAGAAAAGTTTATCATGCAACAATATGATCTGCTAGCAACCATGAGATGTGAATTGGTCTAACGTGCTCGTCAGCGCTTCTCATGCAGGGGACCCAGGTTCGAATCCCACGAACACGAACGTCACGCCGTTTTGCCCATTTTTGCTGAAAGTTCAGCTCACGTGAAAGTGCTAAAACAGCACTGTAGGTCAGTTAAACAGCACTTTGAGTGCAGTCACTATGCAAGCACCTAAAAAGTGCTGATTTCAGCCCTTGAAGAGCTAAAACAGCACTTCAGTTTTAGAGTGTGGCTGTATCGACCAATGTTCTAAAACTTCGCACAATATTAACACCCGCCCCCCACCCCTCCTAATCTCGTCCTGCGAAATCAAGTATCCGTCACCTGCATGCACTTCCTGAAAAATGCAATAGGTGACAAGATTGAACTAGCAATTTGACGGCATCCTGACCAATTTACCACAAATGTCTCATCGAGCAGTCATTGCGGAAAACATGCAAACTGTATAAATCATACGACACATTTTATTATGTTTCAGACACAGAATTTAGTCGGGTCTATAACCGATAGCCCCCCCCCCCCCCTTTCGAGCATTTTGAACATAATCGTAAAGCAACATAATCATTTTTTTGTGTGCGAGGGAGCTGGTTTATTATTATTAGTGTTGAATTTAATTTAGTTTAATTAAAATTTATTTATTTCCACATAAAAACAAGGTCGTGAATATATACAACAAAAATATATTCACATTGAAATACATACAGACAAATAGATCATAGGAAACATAATGAACTACAACAAATGTATATAAAAATATTCGCAAATAATAATAGACATGGAAAATGGTTCAGCCATAAAAGCCAATGACGCTTGAAAGTCTGAATGAACCAAGCGCACTAACAAAAAACAACAACAACAACAAAAAAAAACAACAAAGAATTCATTGGAAGTTAAAATTAAAAAGTATGGATTGCATTTGAGTATGGAAGACCCCACCCTTATCCCACCCCCGCATAACTAAGAGTTATATAAGGAGAAAAGATGTTTTTATGGTTCTAGGACAATTACCCCCTGGACAATCACCCCGCACAATTACCCCCGGAACAATTACCTCCCCGGAGAAATTACTCCAGACAATTACTCCCCGGAAAATTACCCCCCCCCCTCCGCATCGATGTTGGAATCAAGTGGCCCCCATTATGAGTCTCGCCCGGTGTTGCATGTTTTCGAATTATTTTCTACTTTCTCTTTCCTTTCTATTTTATATTTCTCTTTCTCCTTCTCTCTCTCTCTCTCTGTCTGTCTGTCTCTCTCTCTCACTTTCTTCTTTTTTTCTTGCTTTTCCCTTTTTTTTCCCTTCATTCTTCCTTTTCCTTCCAATATTCCAGATTAAGATGTGGCATTATAACTTAATAAGCCTAATAACTTTAAACAAAGATAATACACACAATAACACTCGTAATATTACCATTTAGGGTGATAGTAATTAAACGTCAAAGCAGGAATTAAGTACCAAAATTCCTAAATGTAAACGAACGATATGACATAATCAAATACAGGGTTTTCCATACTCCATAAATTAGCAAATAAAGTGAAAATATAACTAAAGCCCAATGTCAATTTATGCAAAATAAGGTTAATCGTAAAATCAAATATCACAATTACTATTATTATTTTCACTTTATTTGTTAATTTATAGAGTCATTAATTATGGCCATTATGACCGCCCATAGAAACCATGTTTTCAGACGGCGGATTTTGCAGAATCCACCGTCAAGAATTCCGGCCAATAAGTTTTTGATTGATTACCACCTTATTCATGTGGTTACTGTATAAAAACTATCGAGAATTGATAATTGTTAAAGACAAAAACAACGTAATATTCTCCAAACAAATTTATTGATTTGTATCGAATTTTATTGTATCACATAAATGAAATCAATTAATTAGGCCTGACAAAATATGAATAAATATGATATATGGATTGGGAGAAATGAAGTATAAAGATAATTTGCAACTTGTACAAGACCGTTTCGTCTGATGTTGTTGTTGCTCTCCTTACAGCGTTTTACGATAAACATTATTACTAAGCATTTCATGCTTTAATATTGCCGTTGGACCATATTAAATATACAAATATCCTACGTGTTCTTACGGCGTTCCTTGGGGGGGGGGTAGTTGCCCTTGGGTTAATTGTTCGGGGGGTAATTATCCAGGGGGTTATTGTCTTGGGGTAGTTGTCGTCGAGGGTAATTTTCCGGGGTAATTGTCTTGGGGTAGTTGTCCTCGGGAGTAGTTGTCGTTGGGGTAATTGTACTCGGGGGTAATTATCCAGGGGGTAATGTCTTGAGGTAGTTGTCGTCGGGGTAATTGTCTTGGGGTAATTGTCTTGGTTCGGTGTAAATATGGCAGAGGTAAAAATGGCAGAGGTAATAATGGCAGAGGTAAAAATGGCAGAGGTAAAAATGGCAGAGGCAAAAATGGCAGAGGTAAAATGGCAGAGGCAAAAATGGCAGAGGTAAAATGGCAGAGGTAATAATGGCGGAGGCAAAAAATGGGCAGAGGTAATAATGGCAGAGGTAATAATGGCGGGAGGTAAAAATGGCAGAGGTAAAAATGGCAGAGGCAAATAATGGCAGAGGCAAAAATGGCAGAGGTAAAATGGCAGAGGTAAAAATGGCGGAGGCAAATGGCGGAGGTAAAAATGGCGAGGGTAAAAATGGCGGAGGTAAAAATGCAGAGGTAAAAATGGCAGAGGCAAAAATGGCAGAGGCAAAAAATGGCAGAGGTAAAATGGCCAGAGGTAAATATTGGACGGAGGTAAAAATGCAGAGGTAAAAATGGCGGAGGTAATAGGCAGAGGTAAAAATGGCAGAGGCAAAAATGGCAGAGGTAAAAATGGCAGAGGTAATAATGGCAGAGGTAATAATGGGCGGAGGCAAAAATGGCAGAGGTAAAATGGCAGAGGTAATAATGGCGGAGGTAAAAATGGCAGAGGTAAAAATGGCGGAGGTAAAAATGGCAGAGGTAAAAATGGCAGAGTAAAATGTCAGGTCTACATGTACGCAATTAAATTGTCATAGCAAATCTCACGAATAAAACATGGCCAATTCCCTTGGGTGGTATCTCACTTCTCGGAAACGCCTTCGCGACAGATAAAATAAAATATATCGTCTCCGTCTCCGATGTTGCGGAGACGTCGCGGAGTAACTGTAACAAAGCACTTTCAAAGAACCGTCTCAAAGTTGTTTCTGCGACTCATGAAACGTCTCAGAGACGTCTCCGCAACATTTTTTTTAAAAAACTTGTTTAAAAACGTTTCATGATTCGCGGATACAACTTTGAGACGGTTTTTGATAAATCGCTTTGTTACAGTTTATGAAAAATGTATCGGAGACGTCTCGGAGACGTTCTGCTACATCTCCTCGACATCGGAGACGTCTCTAATACTTGTTATCCGTCGAGGAAATGATTCTGTTGCGGAGACGTCTCCGCGACGGAATCCTTTGTTTCACGTATAAAGAGTAGGACCTATTAGAACGTGTGAGAAGATTAAGGAGAAAGAGGAGACTAAGCATGCTAAGGAGACAAGCTATAATGGCAAAACCATGTTGACAAATCCGTCTCAAAATGTGTTCCGCGAAGTGAGATACCAAAAGGGCTAAATAGTTAACAAAGAAAGCTAGTTATAAGAAAGGATTATAAAATATCATTGTTGGAGGTGTTCTTAACTTTAAATGACTGCCTTCCATTTGGACTAGCTGATTATGAGCTATTGCAATATCAAAGTATTGGCGATTGTTATAGTCATTACTGCACGTGTTACATCAAATCGTATTGGTAATTTTATTCTATTTTTTCTTTCATGAGGTAAAAATAAAGAATTACTTTTGTTAAGACATGTTGTTGTTTGTCCGTTAAACAAAAACGTGCACACCTATTTTAAGATCGCATTTCCACACTGACGTCGTAATTTATTTATAAATGTACAGTTAAAAAGTAAAAATGTAAATAAAACATCGTTCACTTAGGTATAGCAATCTCATAGCAGATAGTAATATACAATGGAAGTCAGTCAATTCAAAGATAAGGACCTCCAGCAGCCAGCAATTTAAATTTGAATCCCTTCTCAGTTTTCTTTATGTAATGTTTTTACCCCTTCCCTAAAGGGAAATTTGCATATTATGAGCATTGGGCTTTGCTATGACAATTGATTGCGAAAGGACATTCATATTTACTTCTGGCATTTTATTCTCTGCCATTTTTACTTCTGGCATTTTTTTCTCTGCATTTTTGCCTCTGCCTTTTGCCTCTGCCATTTTTTATCCTCTGCCATTTTTGCCTATGCCATTTTTGCCTCTGCCATTTTTTGCTATGCCATTTTTACCTCTCCATTTTGACCTTGCCATTTTACCGTCTCCATTTTTACCTGCATTTCGGCGACCCAATCAGGAGGAGTTGTCGTCGGGGTATGCCTTGGAATAAATTGTCCCGGGGGGTAATTGTCTGGGTAATTTTCCGGGGGGTAATATTTCCGGGGGGGAATTGGTCTCAGGGGGGTTTATTGTTTAGAACGCTGTAAGGAGAGCAACAACAACATCAGACGAAACGGTCTTGTACAAGTTGCAAATTATCTTTATACTTCATTTCTTCCCAATCCATATATCATATTTATTCATATTTTGTCAGGCCTAATTAATTGATTTCATTTATGTGATACAATAAAATTCGATACAAATCAATAAATTTGTTTGGAGAATATTACGTTGTTTTTGTCTTTAACAATTATCAATTCTCGATAGTTTTATACAGTAACCACATGAATAAGGTGGTAATCAATCAAAAACTTATTGGCCGGAATTCTTGACGGTGGATTCTGCAAAATCCGCCGTCTGAAACCATGGTTTCTATGGGCGGTCATAATGGCCATAATTAATGACTCTATAAATTAACAAATAAAGTGAAAAATAAGTAATGTGTGATATTTGATTTTACGATTAACCTTATTTTTGCATAAATTGACATTGGGCTTTAGTTTATATTTTCACTTTATTTGCTAATTTATGGAGTATGGAAAAACCCTGTATTTGATTATGTCATATCGTTTACATTTTAGGAATTTTGGTACTTAATTTCCTGCTTTGACGTTTAATTACTATCACCCTAAATGGTAATATTACGAGGTGTTATTGTGTGTATTATCTTTGTTTTAAAGTTATTAGGCTTATTAAGTTATAATGCCACATCTTAATCTGGAATATTGGGAAGGAAAAGGGAAGAATGAAGGGAAAAAAAGGGGAAAAGCAAGGAAAAAAGAAGAAAGTGAGAGAGAGAGACAGACAGACAGAGAGAGAGAGAGAGAAGGAGAAAGAGAAATATAAAATAGAAAGGGAAAGAGAAAGTAGAAAATAATTCGAAAACATGCAACACCGGGCGGAGACTCATAATGGGGGCCACTTGATTCAACATCGATGCCGGAGGGGGGGGGTAATTTTCCGGGGAGTAATTGTCTGGAGTAATTGTCCTCGGGGTAATTGTCGGGGGTAATTGTGCGGGGTGATTGTCCAGGGGGTAATTGTCCTAGAACCATAAAAAACATCTTTTCTCCTTATATAACTCTTAGTTATGCGGGGGTGGGATAAGGGTGGGGTCTTCCATACTCAAATGCAATCCATACTTTTAATTTTAACTTCCAATGAATTCTTTGTTGTTTTTTTTTTGTTGTTGTTGTTGTTTTTTTGTTAGTGCGCTTGGTTCATTCAGACTTTCAAGCGTCATTGGCTTTTATGGCTGAACCATTTTCCATGTCTATTATTATTTGCGAATATTTTTATATACATTGTTGTAGTTCATTATGTTTCCTATGTATCTATTTGTCTGTATGTATTTCAATGTGAATATATTTTTGTTGTATATATTCACGACCTTGTTTTATGTGGAAATAAATAAATTTTAATTAAACTAAATTAAATTCAACACTAATAATAATAAAACCAGCTCCCTCGCACACAAAAAAGATTATGTTGCTTTACGATTATGTTCAAAATGCTCGAAAGGGGGGGGGGGGGGCTATCGGTTATAGACCCGACTAAATTCTGTGTCTGAAACATAATAAAATGTGTCGTATGATGATTTATACAGTTTGCATGTTTTCCGCAATGATCTGCTCGATGAGACATTTGTGGTAAATTGGTCAGGATGCCGTCAAATTGCTAGTCAATCTTGTCACCTATTGCATTTTTCAGGAAGTGCATGCAGGTGACGGATACTTGATTTCGCAGGACGAGATGAGGAGGGGGTGGGGGGCGGGTGTTAATATTGTGCGAAGTTTTAGAACATTGGTCGATACAGCCACACTCTAAAAACTGAAGTGCTGTTTTTAGCTCTTCAAGGGCTGAAATCAGCACTTTTTAGGTGCTTGCATAGTGACTGCACTCAAAGTGCTGTTTAACTGCACCTACAGTGCTGTTTTAGCACTTTCACGTGAGCTGAACTTTCAGCAAAAATGGGCAAAAACGGCGTGACTTCGTTGGGATTCGAACCTGGGTCCCCTGCATGAGAAGCGCTGACGAGCACGTTAGACCAATTCACATCTCATGGTTGCTAGCAGATCATATTGTTGCATGATAAACTTTCTTAAAATTTGCCATAATCATCTACTATGCTGTCATAATTAAAGCCAATTAGCGAGATCTCCGTTGGTCTATTGGTAACGTCAGCGGTACTCTTCCATGTCAAGGTGAACCCGGTTCGAGTCCCATACCGACCATGAACATTTTTTGTTAATAAATTAGCACTTGGGTAAGTGCTAAAACAGCACTTCAGGTGCTGATTTAGCACTTCAAGTGCAGTCACTATACGAGCACCCATAAATTAGCACTTCAGTTTTTAGAGTGCACGACAGCGATCTGATAAAGAAGGCATGCATGTTACCAGACCTTCATGCACAAGCATGGCTAATTTCTTTATAAAATCTCGTTTTGTTAATCCTACTCTACAAAAAAGTCTAGTGAAGATGTTCACTCTTGAAAATTTAATGTGAATATCTAAAAACAGTGAATTTATAGTGAAATTCAAGTGCTAAAAAACCTGGAAATAGTAGAAACATTTGACCTATATAGAAATAATTTTTTTTTGCCAAATTTGGTTTTTGCCAAGTTTCATTTCCAGGTTGTTAATCATCATATAAATTGACCTTTCATCTAATTTCAAGGTCATAAGGGTCACCAGAATGTGGCAGCAATATTAGGCTAATATGATTCACGTTTTAATCTTGATTAGTTTTAATCAATATTGTCTACGGATATGTTGTTCTGATCGCCGTTCAACTTGACTCTTTTATGCATAGTTCAATTATGCATAAATAAACCAATTTGCATATTGCTCAAGACTGACTGGTCGGGTGAAACATGATAATTGACTTAATTGCTAGTTATAAAATTATCTACAATTTGATACCAAATTTGACATAATTTGAAAAAAACTATGTTAATGAATCCTGACCTTTGACCTTCATTTTGGGTCACAAAAGGTCAATTAAAAAATTGGCGACATATATTTTCTGATTTGTGTTATCAAGTGGAACATATATATAGATGTTGCCAAACATTAACATGACTTGCAAACGAAACCTATATTTTCCCCATTGGATACCACACTACTGGCTACCTAAACGAAGAGTTGTTGGCATGTCTCTGCGGAATAAGCACAAATACAACCAATATAAAGTGTAGTGCCAAGACCAATCGTTTCAAACAGAGTGCAATACCGTACTTCATTGATCTCACAAATAGGTTGAATGTCGTTTTTAGCTATTTTTTTAGTAAGCTTAAGTATCTTAGATTGTACATTGCACATACTTTTTCTTTTTAATTATGGTTATTACAGTGGTGTTTTATATTCCATGTTTTTGTGTATTATTATGCCCATTGTGAATACATGTAAGTGTTCTTTATGTACAAGGTTAGCACACTCATTGTAAAAACATGCATTTCAGCTTTTTAGCTGCAACATGTGTATCATTGTCTTATTTTACACATAAACCATGAAATGAAATTAATGAAATTAATTAATGTCACTTTTTTTTAATAATTTTAGAAAGAATATCTGAATATTATAATTATGCACCATGCGCAGCGTTCCTTTTTTAATAAAAATAATCCTAAAAATATCTGTTTTAAGTGTATCCCTCTAAGAATGACTTTCGTTCCATTTTGATAGGATGGTCTAACGATTTTGTTCTGGCGAATGTATAGGACATGTATCAAATAATATATATATACATACATTTCGTACTCGTTACATAATAATGGTCTTCAACACAAGATAATGGATTGAATAATGGCACAAGTTTAATTTTACATCATGACTCAAGTTTTACAAGTGTACATTTTAGAAGCTTTGCAGAAGGTAAAACTTTGCAGTTAGTCCGTTGTCGAAAGTTACTTTACATTTACAAACATTAGGAATACAAAGACATTACTTCCAACCGTCATTATTTTAATCATCATGAGCATTCATATTACAACAGGCTTGACAGGAAAAACGATACACCAAAGGCACTTTAACAATATTATAATATATAGCAAAAGAACTATTGAAAGGTTACAAAGTATTGCACTGAAATCGCAATTATCTTTATGCCTCCTTTTATGTCAGTGTATGTGCCTCTTGCAAATACAAAGCAACAATTTAATACGTGCTTGCAAAACATTCTTAAGAAGATATCCCAATTTTTTTTAATTAGCGGTGGGTCAAAATGTCAAATAATGTATATGGGCAATTTCACTGATCAGTGGATGAGACATCAATAGAATAAATATAAATATAATATTTTAATTCTTTGATTTATCACTAACATAATTTCACATATTCTATAGTTTAATTTCCATGAAACAATGGAAATGTTTTCATATTAGAGCTATAATCAGAATAACAATGCCTTGGAAGCTTTTTGCATAATATTGAATAGCATTAATTCCAAAAGGCGATATTCAACCAATAATTGATCAAAATCACGTTCTGCGTGATTGTATCCGTTTTTTTTTTTAAGGTAAGACGTCACACCTGTCTTAGAACCAAATTGTAAGCCCAAGGGAGCAATAAATGAAATAAAATCACATTTTGATATCATTTTAACAAAAGTGTCTTGGAATTCAGCAAATATACATAATTATTGCAATTTTTCAACAAATTCTGAAGACAATTTTGGTGAACTATGTGTGACAATATTGATAAAAACTGATCTCTTCAAAAGACCATCATAGCTAGGTTTTAAGAATATTTAACCATATTTAGCGGTGTCGTATCTCTGATAACACCAAATGATAATTTAATCCCACTCTAAATTTCAAAAAACTATGTTTTATTATGCTTTGGTTCTTTCCCCTTGAATCTCAAAAAAATATTAATAAAACCAAACGATGAAAATTTATGCTATAGACAGAAGATTTCATTCTTTAAAATAAATTTGTGTCCGATAAAATTCAAATAATGCCAACATTTTATTTGTTTATAACCCTTTTCCATTTCGGATAGACCTTTTTTCATTTCTAGATTTATGAAGTTCGGCCCTATTTCATTTTCGGATTAACATACCCTATTTCATAATCTGTATTTCCAACAACTGATCTTCGGACTATTGTATCAAATATTCGTAAAAACGAACCTTCAGGTTGATTAAACTTGTGCGTTCGGACAAGCGAACCATGCCTTATTTTCTGACCAAGGAATCTGCGGAAAAAAGAGATGTATTTAAATACAAGGTACCCGAGGGCCGACTGATTCCCAAAATGTAAAAGGAATATATTATACTGAAAACATTCCGTCCAAACTCATGATGATCAAAAATAAAATATTTCTTAAAAAAAAAAAAAAAAAATCTTAAAACTATCAGAAATAAATTCATCCTTCATTGTTCCCTGCGGGTGAGGATACCTTTAGGTAATATCATTTTTTATTATTATCTATAGGCCTATCAATTAATTATATCGCCGTCTGTTTCCCCCTCACTATTGCTAATGTAAAGACTATTTGGGAAAGTTTATTAACAAATGTTCTTCCTTTTCAACTTTTTTTTACTCACGAACCGGCAATTCAAATGTCAACAAAAAAAGACAACACAACCATAAATGTTTTTTTTTTTGGTTGTATTTGTGGTATTTTTGTGGTAATACTTAATGTAACAGACAAACTGAGATTGCTCGGATATGCATGGTATTGGTTATACATTGAAAATAAGAGGCAGGATGTATCTATACTACTTCATCAAAAAAATATATATATATTAGTATACAAAAAAACAAACCAGGAAAACGAATATATAAAAAAAAAAAAAAAAAAAAAAAAAAAAAAAAAAAAAAAAAAAAAAAAAAAAAACAACAATGATTTTGAATATTTTTTGTTGTTGAAATATACACTAAATTTTAATTTTTCGTTTTTATGCAGAATAAGGAAATTTATTAATACACCGAGTTCTTACACCTGCAGCTATTTCAACGTACTTCTTGCGTCAGAATTTACTTTGAGCTAATGCATTTTAATTGTTTTGATCTAATGTCTCTCGATGGCTTAGGTATGTGATTTTTAATCTAGGCCAACCCCCCCCCCTTTTTTTAATCAATGAAAGCGTAGCATCAACCGGATTATCAAGATGATCAATACATTTATATATTTTTTTTTTCTTATGCCAATTTTCAAACAGTAACTGTGACAAAAATTAATCATTGTCATAATTATTGTAAGTCATGTTTTTGTGGTATTTGGGATCATTAAAAATGAAGAGACTTTCAATTAAATTGGACAAGTAATCTTTTCAACCTGCATCAATATATTTGCACTTCGTCTCACAGCGGGAGAAACTATCATCAGAGCATTTGCTATTTATTTTTACAATTCCTTTCAGTTAATATCTCTTCTGAGGATACGAAGGGCTGTCGTGTAAAGTAAGGTAGATGGCGGGTGTGAAAAGAAGACAATCTAAAATCGATTTAGATTTACGATTGGTGATCTTCCTTTTCCCTGTTTTCCCTTTCTCTTCTCGCCTTTCGCTTGGTAATGCAGAGGAATATGATGAGCAAAGCAGAAGCGAATGATTGAATGAGACCCAATAGGATGAAGGACTCATCATAGCTCCCAAATTGATCGAACAGCCAACCTGAAAGCAAAAATATAATAGTTAAAGAATATTCTTTTGAAATATACAAAATATAAAAATGTTGTGACCGGTCACCGGTCACCGGTGTGAGCACCATCTGTTGTTCCTATGAACTGTTTACGAAATATATCATCGTGAGAGCATCTGATGCCGAAATTTCTCTGAGAAAATTGCTTAAAACCAACAAGGTAGCTAACAATTACGGCATTTTTCGTTTTACCCTGATGTAAAATTTGATATTTCACAGAATGTAATAGTGAAAAAGGGTAACCTCAATTGTTTGTATATTTAGTCAGCTTATAGTTCATTTTGATCATAATAGCGTATACAGGTCAATTTGTTGTAATGAAGGGGTGCAATGTGGCATTGAATACTTGCCTGACATAGCAACAATTAGTTCATGTAATATGGGCAGTCCAAAAATGGCGGAAATGATTCTGGTACTTTGTTTTGGGATGAGGCATCAATCTCTACCCTACAATTTTTTTGTTGATATTTACAGTACATTATTAATAGAAACAACTTATTGTATATTGATTTGTAAAATGAAAATAATATAACATTTCTTCAAACAAGCACAAATTTAATTAAATATCTAGTCAAAGTATTTACTGAAGGGTCTTATAATTTCAAATGATATCTTAAAGTTAATGATTTTCAACATTTTAAGCAAATTCCAGACATAGAAGAGTCATTGTACTTAAAAAAAAATACATTAAATACATTTGCCCATATTACCTGCACATGCACATGCAGGGGGCTTGGTGATAATTGTTTTTCTTCACAATAAAGTTAGAGCGGTAGTTATTGATTCATATAACCAAAGATTAGGCTGTGTGTCATTTTGTAACTTTATGCAAATTATGCAAATGAGCTTAGTTGGCCCATATTACCTGCATGACTTGTACCCTATCTAAAGAAATGAGAACGAGATGAATATACATATACTTCTAACAAAATTCATCATCAATGACTTCATTTTTCATGGTAATCTGCATGGAATTGAGCCTGATTTTTCTTGTACATAATTATGTAACTGTGTATGCCAACTATAATTAATCAAGTAAACCTTAATCGTGTTTTTTTGTGTGTGTATATGATGAAAATGGCCAAAATACCAACGTCAGGTGTCGACAAAATAATTGTTTAGATGTGGTTACACCCTCAAGCCCAGAGGGAGAGTCTGAGATAGGCAAATCAAATATTTTTGCTGCTTCTCAGACAGAAAAGCTATACTTGAAAACAAATAGGAGATGTAAAAAAAAAAAAAAAAGAAGGCACAATTAAAGACTTTAGTATCATCTCACCCACATTGTAATGCTTGTTATAACAATTTTCTTATAAGGTATTACCAAATTAGAGGTAAGGCCTAACTAAATTAATTTCTTTTGATATGTGTTAATTTGATAATCAGTCAAACTTTGTATGTATATATATATAGTAGCAGATCGAAATCATAGAGATTAAGGCGAACAAGACGTTCATCAATACTATTATTGTGATGCAATCGATCACTTCTTAATGCTACCAAAAGCTGTAGATATGTTACTCTTCAGAGGCGGCGGGGCAGCGGGGTCTATAGGACTGCAGCCCCCAGCACCCCCCCCCCCCCCGTGTACTAAAAACGCAAAACTGACCAAAGATTTGTATTTTTTTAAAGCCTAATATCGGCCCCCCTCACTTTCGGCTACGCCCCTCCACTTTTAAAAACGCTCCACGGCCCCTGCTATTGATTGTACCTGTTAGGAAGCCTGCTGACATCCTTCCGATCCCAGCGAATCCGTAAGACCATCCTAGAGCATTCGGGAATCTCTCCATACCAATAGACTGTTTAATAACAACTACAGCGATAGGAAAGAAGACACCACTTGCTGCACCATAGGTGAGTGAGGCAGCAACAAGCCATCCATACGTATTCAAGACAGGATCAAGCAGCATAGGTACAGCTGACAGAAAGGAAGCTATGGTAAGAAGCTGTGCAGCAGATAGTATTTTATAATCTACGATTAATCCATGTCCAGCTCGGGCGATGATGTTAGATATACCAGCTACAGAGGCTATGAAGGTGGCTTGAAGAGGCTCGATTCCCTTTTCTTGGGCGTGAGGCACGAGGTATATAAGCCAACCCATGTAGACAAACCGCCCACAAAATTGCACAACCATGAGAATGATAAAGTAGATGTCTTTAAACAAAGACAGACCAAGCAGCGAGGCGCATCGATCCGCCCTCGATTCCATCTTTTCCTCCTCCTCATCTTCAGTTTCTATCTCGTTGGCACATTTCTCTAGATCAGTTACAGTACGATCTTCTGTTACCTCTATAGAACAACCTCTATTGCCATTCTCGGAGTTACTTTGCACTATGCTTTTGAGCTCAATTGATTCACCAGATTTCACTTGGTTGTCTGTAAAGCCATTGCTTTGAGTTGCGTGTTCAGTTTTGTTTTCATCATCCTCCTCATCATCTTCTGGTCCTAGATCACACATTATTCCTTTCGAAACATATCCCCGTTCATCGATATAGTCGTCTGATTCTAACTGCACTGCTTTATAATCGAGCTTATCCTTCTTTCGACTATCTGACCTCCGATTAAATCGTATAGGACGCAGAAGGGCGCCACACACACTGACGTGGAAGCACAAAGCTCCAATGATGAAGAGACCACCTCGCCATCCGTACGTATCAATAAGGACCTGGGCTAAGGGTGCGAGGACCAAGATCCCAACACCTGAGCCAGCATAGGAGAGCCCATTAGCGAGGCTGTAACGTTTCTCGAAATAATGCCCTACCATGGTGAGACTTGGAGTTAGAGCAAGACCAAGACCAATACCTGCGCAAAAGGAAAATAAGGAAATTCAATAATTAGGCCTACATTTCGTTTGCATTAAAGGTTCTGAATGAACTATTAAAGGTTCGAATGACATCAATATCAAAATTCAAAATCATCCCTTTTGCTTTCGAATATATGGCATGTATGGGATATGCTGGAAACTAGACAGGCCTACATTTGGATATGCTTCAACTACAAATAATAGGCCCATATGAATTCAATGATAGTAGATGCTTTGTCACAAAGAATTTGTCTACACTCCGCCCCTCACTGCTCATGGGTCAACCATACACGTATGCTCGTTCCAGATTCTTAGAGATACCCCTATCAGTTGGGGAAGCCGTGTCAAAATTACCTTCTATTACAGGCATTTGAAGGGAAGTTGCACCAATTACTCCCCTATAATAGGCTTTTGGAGGGTGCAAGGTTTTTGGACCATATTCGGAACCTTATTTCAGGATTTGTCTTCAAAGAATTGAAAGCTACCTAAAATCAAAGAATACATCGGTGGGGGGATGTTAAAAGACCCCTATTTCAATGATTTCTCCAGTTTTTTCCCCGACCTGAGCCCTACAAATATACCCCTTTCCGGAGAAATCGGGAAACAAGCATACGTGTATGGTTGACCGCTTGAGTTGGGGGGGGGGGGGGGGAGGTCTACATTATGACATAACATTAAATGGAAATAACGTACAAAATGACTCTTTTAAGGACACAAGTATTCACTTTATCACGACGGAGTGTAATGATTACCTGATATAGAGAGACATATTGAGAGTTCGCTGACCACAGTCGTGCCAGCAGCAAGTATTAATCCAGTACCTCCAAAGAAACCTCCAATCATTGCGATAGGTCGACAACCAAAGCGCCTACATAGAGGACCACTTATAAGACCTGAAAGGTGAGAATAGTGATAATTTCATCCAAGTAATAACTCGTTTAATACCTCATAGAACTATGGTTACCCCTCTAAGGCTTTTCGATTGTCAAAAGGTTCGTTTTTCCAATCACCATGAACACACAAAATAGGCCTATGTCATGTACCCGAGTATTTGTTTATCCAAAAATGAAATGAATTAGGCCCAAGTTAATCCGAACACGTGAAGCAATAGTCCGAAGGTTCGTTGTTCTAGAAGTTCTTCTAAAGGTTTTTTTTTCTGAGAAAAAGGGTTCGTAAATCAAAAATTGGAATAAAGTTCCCCTTTCAGAAAAGGAATTCGGTTATAGGCCTACTAAAAGTGGATGTTTTATTTTTTATATTTGGCTTATCGAGCCCTACATATTCGGATAAACGAACCTTATTTCAATGTTTTATTTAGGGCCTATTAAATTTTTTAATCAAGGAACCTCATTTTATTTTCCGTTTCAAAGCCACAACAAAAGACTGTGTTTTTGCTGTCTCCTTATATCCCTCATACTTTACTGGAGAAAGATTTCGATTTTAAATGTGCAAATGTAAGACCGCTCAATGACTTTCAAGATACCGTACCTGTAAAATCTGCAAACGTAACACATAAAGAACTAATCCAGCCAATCAGAGACGTGGATACATCGAAGTAAGTTCGGAAGGTTGGCAGGAATACTCCAAGGCACTTAGCAATGCCCTCCCGGAAGATGAGAGTGCAGTGGGCGGCCAGCAGGACGAACCATCCGTAACCTAGATAGGATCAAAAACAATAACATATTTTTTAAAGATAGTCTGCATAATGCAAAGAAGTGCAGTTTTTCCCTCAGAATCTTTATTGGTGGTATCTCACTTCGCGGAGACGTACCTGCGACTCGGACAGTCAGAGACGTTTCTGATACTCTTTTTTTTCCGTCTCCGAGACGTCTTCGGAACAGTTTCAAGACTCAAAGTAATCCAAAATCCGTCTCAAATACGTCTAATAGCAAGTGATATACACGCAGGAGCAAGGAAATCGTAGTCATCTACAGCCATACATACAACAAAAGGATCGCATGATAGCACCGCATTAACTGCAACTCAGAGTTGGTTTTAGCCGCTACACTGTAAAAAATAATATGCTCCTTTGTAATTATTCCATGATTTTCTTACGTAGATTTAACTTTAAAAAGACAAAATTTAAATTTAAAATTTAAAATTAAGTCTTGCTAACTCAAAATTTAAGTGTCGTTGAATTTACTCATTTTTTTTAAAGGTACAAAATACATTTAGGAAAATTCAAGTAATTCTAACTTGCTTTGATAAGGTAAATTTAACTTCAATTAAGCACATTTCTTTTAAATACTTATTACTTAAAAAATAAAGTTGAATGTACTTATTTTTTTCAATTAACGCCATATTTACATAATACATGAATATTCATTACGAGCAAGTAAATGTTCAAAATTTTAGATAACTGTCATATATATTTGTGCTTGAAATTGTTTTGGATTAAGGTGTGCAAAAAAGTTCAATTTTTTGTTGAAGCAAAGAAAGACCAACATTTAACAGCAACTCAACTGAAATTTTTGTTTTGTTTCGTGGTTTTAGGAAGATGTTCTCACTGCTTTATTTGTTAGGATGCACTCTTTGAGATATAAATATAAATACAAGTACCTTATCAATTACAGGTAAGTGACAAAATGAAGTCTGATATTTGGTTTAAACACGTAGGTTGAAATGATGTCAGTGGACTTTCGTGCTTAGAAAGTCCCCTCCCCCATTTTTAAAAAATATTCTTTTACTCAATTGAATTAAGTTTACTCTATTAAATCAAGTAATAATAACTTCATATCATTTTCAGTAGAACATACTTAAAATAGCATGGAGTTGTTAATACTCGAACAAATTAAGGCAGTTTCTTAACATAATTGAGTTAAGTAAATACGACGGTATTTTTTTTACAGTGTAGCGCGCCCGATAACAGATAACGACGAGTTCATTGATATAAAAAGTTATCACTTACCTCCATCGGGAGCAGGGGGCTTGTTTGAGGATGACCTCGGTTCCTTTCCCGGTGACCTTTGAACTCTGCTGCCATTCTGCGCATGCTCGATGACCTCCTGTGTTTTGGAATGGCCGTTTGTGATTGGTTCAGATCCTTCTTCATGATAAGGGACTATATCCTGCGATGAATCTGAAGGTGGCAGCTTTGAGTATTTGGTGAATCCTCTGAAGTAAAGGGAAATACAAAAAAAAAAAAAAAATAATAGTAATAATAATAATAAATAAATTAAAAAAAAAATACCATTGAGTGTGTATGTTAATTAAAGATACAAAATAGGCCCAACCCGGCATTCAACAAGGTGCTTTACCAATTTGTGGGCAATGGCGGACAATGCAATTTGCCTACACATTATTATGTCGACCCTTGATTTTAGGGTGCAGATTTGGTTAGCCTTTAGCCAAGGCACTCGGCGCTTTTATTTCCCAAAATGCGCCAAACGAGTCTGAATACATAAAACTATCATGCTAGTCGCTATATAAGCACCAAGGCCTTTACGAACTTGGAGTTTAATTATTTTGTTCTGTATTATTTTCTGCTACCAAATCGGTAGATAATGAGATGCAAAATAGCTTCGCCAAAAAGCCGGCCAAAGCACACCTTCTAATCCGATGAACCAATCAGAGTAGACGATTCGAGAGAATTCATAAAATATGCATGCTTTCAGCCTTGATTGATCAAGCTAGCTTTGCGGCGAAGAAGACATCGTTTCAAAAAGCATTGAATATGCGGCTGGAATGTTGAAATTGCCAAATTTTAAGGATTTGCAGGCGAAAGCTATGCAATCTGCATTGAAATATGAAGATGTTCTTGTCAATTATCTTCCAACCGTCTATGGCAAATCTGCAATTTTTCAAGCCATTGCACTGTGCAAGGACTCCGTGCGCACGGCCACAGCTCGGTCGCTGCCAGGCCAGTGCTTGCTGCAAGCATACAAATCCCTTCGGCGCGGCGTTTCCTGGTGAAACTGCCCAGAGTTCGGCAGGAGGTAGGCCTACTATACTCGCAGTCGCGCTGCACTGTACATTGAAGTGATCATTTCACCTCTCATGTATGTAACAATTTAATCTTGATTAAATGGTGTTTGAAGGTAGATGCAATCTAATCTAATCTTGATTGTTGTCAACAGGGCTTTATATCATGACGGAATGATAGCTATCCACGAACACTGGTAACGTTTAGATAGGTCTACATGGCAGTTGGCACATGCATCATCTGAAAACATAAATTTAGAAATTGGGTCTAACGTATAACTGCTGCGTAAGACCCTCATACATATGCAAATATACCGAGTGAGTAAAAAAAAACTTTACACCTAGAAAACTGTCAATAAAAAGAAAATCAATTTATAAACCCTAAATTATTTTACATATTCTGAAAGAGTAACTCCTTCCGCATCTTCTGGTACCATTTTTGTGTGGTATGTCTTTACGCCTGGATGAACCCGACGCATTTTTGGTGAACATGCAAATTTCGAATTGTGCCAGGGTGGGGATGAAATTGAAACAAAAAAAGCTGACAAAAAAGCAACTCCATGATGAATAAAATAGCGTAACTTTTTAACGAAAATGTCCTACGCTTAATAACTTGGCAGTGGTGTTGTTACACATATTGTCTACATTTTGTATGAAGATTAGATTGACTCGTCAAGTAATGCACGAATGGGTACACATCAAAGAGTAAATTGCTACTGACAAACCTAAAAAGGCCTCCTAATACTTTTGAAAAGAGATTAATTTGTCTTTGACGTGTGCTCACTCATGCCTGACTCTACAGATTCATCTCATTTTCATACAAAATGTAGTCAACATGTGTAACAACACCCCTGCCAAGTTATTAAGCGGAAGATATTTTCGTTAAAAAGTTATGCTATTTTATTCATGATGGAGTTGCTTTTTTGTCAGCTTTAGTTGCTTCAATTTCATCCCCACCCTGGCACAATGCGAAATTTACATTTTCGCAAACGATGCGTCTTGTTCATCCAAGCGTGTAGACATACCACACAAAAATGGTACCAGAAGATGGGGGAGGAGTTACTCTTTCAGAATTTGTAAAATAATTTAGGGTTTATAAATTGGTTTTCTTTTTATTGACATTTTTCTAGGTGTAAAGTTTTTTTTGACTCACTCGGTATAATGAGCTACCCCAGTTCGTAAAGGCCTTGGCGCTAAATGATAGTCTTATGTATAATAGACTCGCTTGGCGCATTTTGGGAAAATTAAAGCACCGAGTGCCTTGGCTATAGGTTAAGATTTGGGCGGCGCACTCTAGTTTTATAACCACGGGGTGAAACTTTGCACCTCTACGGGTGCGCTTTGCAGAAAACTGGGGCGGAATTCTGGGGAGTATCATATCTCGATATTTTATCTTATCTCAGAGATAAATCATAAGTGACTGCTTGTCTGTTCAAGCGGCCTGAACTCATTTCTAAATGTCGACACCAAAACAAATTCTATCTATGCAGGGAGATGGGAGGAGTGTGATCTCCTCGTCTAACCCAGTTTAACGTAATTTTTAGGCTTATTAGTCGCTTTATCTCTTTCCATCTCCCCTTCTCTCTGTTTCCCCTCTCTCTCTCTCTCTCTCTCTGCGCCCCCTGGCCCTCTCTCCTCTCTCCCACCCCACCTAGTCCAGGCTAGGCCCCATATGAAAAGATTCGAACCTTGCTTTTTAATATATACAATGTTTTTTGATGAATCTCTGTCAATTCGAGGATGCTGATTCCAAATCCGATGGGTGCCAGACGCGAAACCTTGAGCATTTTTCACAAATCGCAAAAATTCAAAATGGCCGCCAAAAAATGAAAATTGCATTTCTGAGGTTGTTTTGGTTTCTTGTCCATTCGAGGGTGCTGATTCCAAATCCGATGAGTGCCAGCCGCGAAACCTCGCGGATTTTACGCAAATCGCTAAAATTAATAATGGAAATAATGGGAATAATAGAAAAAAAGCAACTTCATCATATTAAAATATCATAACTTTTTAACGAAAATATCTTCCGCTTAATAACTTGGCAGGGACGTTGTTACACATATTGACTACATTTTGTATAAAAGTTAGATTGACTCGTGAAGTAATGCACGAATGAGTACACAAAGGCCCGAACTCACAAACGTGGTTTAGTTAATCCATGGTCTAAATCAGGGGTTTAAACCCCTGATTTAGACCATGGACTAACTAAACCACGTTTGTGAATTCGGGCCATAAAGACTAAATTGCCACTGACAGACCAAAAAAAGGCCTCCTAATACCTTCGAAAGGCGATTATTTTGTCTTTGACGTGTGCTCACTCATGCCTGGCTCTACAGATGTATCTAATTTTCATACAAAAAAATTTAGTCGATATGTGTAACAACAACCCTGCCAATTTATTAAGCGGAAGACATTTCGTTAAAAAGTTATGCTATTTTTACTTAGGATGAAGTTGCTTTTTCTAGCTTTTTGTTGTTTCAATTTCATCCCCACCTTGGCACAATTCGAAATTGACATGTTCGCAAACTATGCGTCGTGTTCATCCAAGCATAAAGACATACCACACAAAAATGGTACCAGAAGATGCGGGAGGAGTTACTCTTTCAGAATATGTAAAATGATTTGGGGTTAATAAATTGGTATTCTTTTTATTGACATTTTTCTAGGTATAAAGTTGTTTTTTTTTTTTTTTTACTCACTCGGTGTCAGTATATTTCAGGGTATTGGTTTCTTGCCAATTCGAATGCGCTGATTTCAAATCCGATGAGTAGCAAACACAAAAACCTACAGGATTTATGTAAACCGCTTAAATGTAAACCGCCTAAAAATGAAAATGTGTATTATTTCAGAGGTTGTTTTGGTGGTTTCTTGTCAATTTGAGGGTGCTGATTCCAAATCCGATGAGCGCCAACCGTGAAACCCCGCTAAAATGTGAAAAGTGAATTGGAAGGCACGCATTTTGTTGTTATCCAAGTTGTTTTGTAATAATTTCTTTCAACTGAGAATGCTGATTCAAAATATCATGAGTTAGAGGAACGAAACCCTAAGCATTTTGCGCAAATCGTCAATATTCGCTGCCATCAGCCACATTAATTTTTTTTCTATATGTTTATCCGAGGTTATTTTTTATAGCTTCTTGTCAAGTTCATGGCTCTGATTCCAAATTCGATGGGTACCTTTCAGGGAAACCTTGAATTTTTTTTTAACGCAAATGACATAAGCGGGTGAAAACGGCCGACAGTCATGAAAAAGGCGTATTAATTTCAAATGAAAGCAAATTCGTGAGAATGCCTATTTCATCGGTACTTCTTACGTTATCTAGTGGTAGGGATGTCCACTAAAATTTTAAGTTGTTTTTGCTAGGCATTTTAAAAGAAACATTTTGGTACTTGAATTATCACAATTGGATGTTCCGTTTAAAAGATATGACCCAAAGAGTGTCTCAGATTACCAATGAGCTGCTAGAACACTTTTACAAGTTTCAGGCAAAGCCAGAAAATGCAATAAAAGCTCAAGTTTATGGTTCTTTTGTCTTTGATTTATTAAACCAAATCATACCAAACATTTTCTATGTGTGTATCAACATGAAATGAGATTATAGGAACACAATTGAGTAGATTATACAAAGATACAATTTATGGCAGTACACAACTGATGGTTTGACATGTATGTTACCGTATGTGATCCAATATGACCACCGTGGAAAAATACTCCATATTATGTTTCAATAGGAACACCCTAGACAATGGGCTATTTCATGGTGGTGTGGCTCAGAGCTGAGTGTTAGACAGGGTAGAGTAATTTTAAAACTTAAATGGCCAGTGGTAAACATTGTTCTTTGTTTTTCACACCAATACATTTTTTGTTCAAAAATAGTTAAATTTTTATAAATATCTACTTCTTAATAATAATAATAATAATAATGTGATTTGTATTGCGCACGTATCCACTCTGTAGAGTGCTCAAGGCGCATTATCATACTATTATTACCCGGCTTAGCTAGGCTACCCCGAAAGGCGCTCACAGCATTCAAGGAATTTCTTCCTACCGGTACCCATTCACCTCACTTGGGTCAAGTACGGCAAATTTGCAGGTTGACACCTTGCCGAAGGATGCTAGTGGTATGGACGGGATTCGAACCGCGTACCTTGTGATCGTAAGTCCGCCGACTTATCCACTCGACCACACCACTCCCACTCTTCTTATCTGAAAATTATTCCAATCATGAGAAATTCCAGTCATAACACACATCACACAGAAGCATCACTTTGAACACGCTGTAGTTTTTTTTTATATCAATTTTTCCAACAGGAGAAGTTGATCTTCTGCTGAGGTATTTTCTAAGGAAGAAACTGACCAATTAGGAATAAAAATGATTGATATTTACCATTGGCCAAATGACAATTTCGAAAGCTGTTTTTTATTGAAAATTTTGCTGTTTCTCTGCCTGTGTATTATTGAGTAGGCAGTGCATGGGTTATTGTTTGCATGGTAAATGCATGGGTGACTACATCCATACAGTGAAGTGGAAACCCTTCTAGTGGCTTTTTGCTTTTGTTTAGCCATCCCTATTTTTATGTCCAGTATTTCAGTCCAAATGATGTTTAAGTACAAAACATACATTATGCAACCAATATACTTCACGATTACCACGCCAAGTCTCTTTGGAATTTAGAAATTACTCAAAAATATGCAAAAAGTGCAAAATCGTGATTTTGCACTAATTCATTCTGTCAAAATCAATTATTGAAAAAAAGAAGATATCTCGGCTTATAATGGTCCAACCAATTTAAAATTTTGCATGGATGTTGAGGCACATGTAAAATATAACCCTGTAGTCTTTATTTTTATTTTGAGACAACACTTCATTAATTATGCAAATTTATGCAACTTAAAGGTCTATTTTTAGAAATTTATCAATACTTTGTTTAGAAAATTGCTATGAAGCCCATTTTTTTGTTAAAAGTTGCTGAGTATAATACTCAACAAAATTATGATGAAAAAGTTAGACTTTCTCATGAATTCCTTTGTATTGTTTTGTTTTATTACTTTCTATTGTTTTCAATTGTTTGTATTTTTATGTATTTCGCAATGTTTTTGGCTCTTTTATGTTTCTGAAATGTACCTTGATTGATTTGAAGATATCCAAGATGATCCTTAAAGCCTTTTAGATGCAATTAGGAGTGTTGTAGAGCAATTCATGTGAATGGTGCATTAAGTACATAAATGGGCAATAATTGAATTTTTCGATATTTTAAAACTTTCATAATTACACGTCAAAACAATGGTTCCTTACTTAATAACTTTTATATAGAGACTGAATTATGACTGTTCTCACTGGGGGATGGGTCACGGCCAATTTAACCAACTATAAAACATCCATGACTGCTGCACAACCGCTGCCAACCCCAAATATGCCTTTTGGTGACTTATTCCTTTAAAGCATAGTGCAACTATTGTTCTAAGAACACTGCCCATTGTGTTGTTAGATGATGCAACATTGCATTATTGCATGTCAGACCTAAATAGTATGTAAGATAATATTTTGCTTTCATTTCAGAAACAGAAAAGATCCAAAACATTAAGAAATACATAAAAATAAAAATAATTGAAGACAATAGAAAGTGATAAAACAAAAGAATACAAAGGAATTCATGAGAAAGTCCAACTTTTTATTAAAAATGTTGTTGACTATTATACTCAGCAACTTTTAACAAAAAATTGGGCTTCATAGCAATTTTTAAAACAAAATATTGACAAATGTCTAAAAAATAGACCTTTAATTTGCATAAATTTGCATAATTATTAAAATGTTTTCTCAAAATACAAACAAACAGTACAGGGTTATATTTTACATATGCCTCAATATCCATACAAAATTTTACATTGATCGGACCATTATTAGCCGAGATATCTTCTTTTTTCAATAATTGAATAAATTAGTGCAAAATCACGTTTTTGCACTTTTTGCATATTTTTGAGTAATTTCTAAATTCCAAGGAGACTTGGCGTGGTAATCGCGAAGTATATTGATTGCATAATGTATTTTTTGTACTTAAACATCATCTGGGCTGAAATACTGGACATAAAATGCCTCAAAATGATCCAAAACAGAGCTGACATCAGGTGTACCCAAACTTTTGGAGGGCAGTGTACGTGTAGGCTGTATAGATGCCAGTTAGCACGAACTCTCTTTTTCCAACTTAGCACACTGAGAACTGTAACAACTGACCCGTGTAACTTCCATCCCTGGTCTCCCTATATAAATAGTGGACAATCTAGAATGCAATATATACCCAGTTACTGGGTGTCCGGACGTGTTGGGTGTCCGGACAGTCAATTTTTATCAGCCATTTGAAAAGGTTTTGCAAGCAATATATTTGTCATTTTTAGCACAAAGGGAAGAATATATTATGAAGAACAAATATTGATTTATCATAAGCACGATTCAAAAAATATTTTTTTGTTAATCCAAAGACAAAAAAACAAGGCTTCAATTTTGTTAATTGTCCAGACACACAACCCCCCATCCTACTGGATTATGTACGACACAAGTGCATGATTGTTTCACCAAGGCCGCAGGCCGAGGTGAAATAGACTTGCACGAGGGATAATTTAATAATATTTTTTGGAGTTCATTATAGTCCAGAAATTTTTTACTATTTAATAGTAAATAGACCCCTACATCTGGTGCATATCAATTCAAGTTGTAAACTTAAGAGATAGAGGGCGCTACCATTCTACTCAAAGCGAACGTGCCCATTGACTTTTTTTTGTTTTTGGACAGTTTTTTACTTTATTTTCTTTATTGTGGCGAGCAACTACCTTTTCAAAGAAATGTTCAACTTGAATAAATACGCTAAGAGTCTGAATTTTTCAAAAATAGGAAGAACTTATTGCAAAGGAAAAAAAAGTCCTGTCACTTGTGTCAATTCGAAAGCCTAGTCAGATCAAATTCCTGTACAATATGGTATATTTTGCTCTCAAAATAGCTCATGCGCTGCATAGTTTTGATCCTCGATGCCGCATTATACTATTATAGCTTATTGTTCACAGGGCAATTAAAAGTTTGAATTCTCAGCTTTCCGGAGATGGTACATTCATTTTAATTGATTTTAAAAAAGTCCTGTCACTTTGAACATAATCATAAAAGGTTCTTTCCTCGACTAGTCAATATTTACGCTTATCACATGAATATCGCATAGAAACATGTGAACGGCGTCTTCACAAGACTTGTGACAAGTTCACAATCTATGTCATTATTACCCTTATAAGACATCTGAACCGGGCTATTGCAAATTCATACCGACCGCAGTTTTGATATGATATCGATATATGAAGCGATCATGGGGTATATTGGCCATATTGACCGGAATAAAAAAATCCCATTGAAAAAACACGCATTGACGTAAAGGCGGGCTCACACTATGCGACTTGCTGCGGTGCGATTTTTTTAACAAACGGTATTTGCATTATTAATGCGACATTTGAAACATGCAAAGTTCTCTTATGAGATGTAAAAATTGTAAAGGAACAATTTTATCAAAATTTTGTTCCAATGCGGGTCTTTAATTCGGAGTAAAGGTCAAATTACCTTAAAATCGCAAGACCGCAGTGACGTCACTGCGATTTGGAAACAATTAGATTTTATACAGAGAAGGGGGGTCGCAATCGCCTTGAAATTCAATTTTGATATTCATAGGAATACCCACAATTTTGTACATTATGAATTTTCTTGTTTGAATGTTTATATCAGATAATATTAGAGTTTTCCTGAAAAATCGCACCGCAGCAAGTCGCATAGTGTGAGCCCACCTTAAAGGCCTCGTCACACCGAGTCCGGTCCGGGTCACGGCACGGGCCCGTTCCGGTTCAACAATGGGCAAAAAAGGTCGAAATGAATCGGCCGTGTACTATTGCAATGAGACTGGTCACAACAAACAATGCCCTACTAGCCGGAACGGCAACCGGTACGGTTTTTATGGGATCGCTCATGGAGCGATTTGAGACGGTTTGCCTTTTTACAATGTTGACCGGCTGGTCGGGGGTCCTACGCGTAATTTTAATGATGCGCGTTTACAAAGAGTAGTAAGACAATGGATACGCACAGAAGCATTATTGCGTCACAATGGTTCAACTCAGAATGCTGAAGAAATAAAGAAAAAAAAAATCCCACGACAAATGCCCAGTTTAAATCAGTTTTTCGGTTTTTGGTAACGTTATATCCTGAGAAAGCAAACTTTTATGACTCGTTGAATGACACATTCTGCAAATTATACCGAGGCATGATGTTTCGAGGGGAATTGATTCCTTGATATTCTAATATTGATGAAGACAGTGGAACATTTTGGATTCAAACATACATGACTGTACTGTAGCAGTTGTACCAGACCAGCTAGGATATGTGGTAAGTAGACTACACTGTGTGTTTTCAATGTCCTATGTTGGAGATAGGTAGTTGAAGGATAATAATAAAAATATTGACTGTTTTTTCGGGCAATATGGCATATAGTGCCCTTACTAGCACCATATTGCCCTCGTCTTCGACTCGGGGCAATATTATGCTAGTTCAGGCACTATATGCCATATTGCCCTCAAGGGCAGTCAATATTATTTAATTGTTTTGAGCATCAATTTATATGAATTGCATATTCTGATTACAAGTCCAGCACAATAATGTTATAAGCTTGCCCAAATGTGCATTTTCTCCATCTGGTCTGGAGAATCTATTAACTAACAACATGATAAAAGCTCATCAATTTCTGTCATCTCCACGAGTAGATTGCTCAACCGAACGGACAATACCATTCCACTGGAGGGAAGTCTTCTTACGCGAGTTTTTGTGAGCTATTTTATTATTGCAGCCAGGGGGGCATTTCATCAAAGGACTTGTCGGACGTTTTATCCGACAAATTATTTTAAGCTACTGAAATGCTTGCATCTGATTGGATGAGAGCAAATTTGTCGGATAAAATATCCGACATGTCCTTTGATGAAATGCCCCCCAGCTGTATAGATTTCTGTGCTCCTCAGCCGTATTTCCAACGTCACTTTGTTGCGTGTGGCCTTTTAGATAATGGACGCGCCTTGTTTAATTACGATTTAATGCCGCACATTGGTATACGTTAACTTTACATTTTATGCTACAGTCACACAGACACTTACGTATAGTTACGTTTGGTTGCGTCCAAAAATTATTTTCTTTTCTGCGGATCCCCACAGATGCCTTCTCGTCGTAGTCAGCAGAAGAAATGGTGATAGTTTCGTTCATCCAATAAAACAAAGAAATACATATTAAATGATAGAATAGAAGATGAAAGAAGATTAAAGCAACATAAACGTAACTATACGTAAGTGTCTGTGTGACTGCATCATTACATAGAGTAGAATTGATATGATTTTCCTAATCTGACTTTATCTTTGCCAAATTTTTTTGATGCTCATAATTTTATTATGAGGTAAATTGTTGCTCCGCCTATCCATTATCATGATTGTTATAAGCTGTTGTGCGCACCATTTTACCGTTGTTGCGCGTTAGCTCAATAAGGCAAACGATAAAATCGATATCCTTCCCATTCATTTAATACTGATTAATGTAATAAAAATGACTACGCGACGCCCTAAAGTACATTATTCAACTCATTAAGAAGATCAAGAAATGACTGATGCCGTTTTAATAGGCTAACTTCCCTAAAAGGCGTTTTATTGCATAACAGTGTAAAATAAAATAAAATAAATAAATAAAAATACATGTGCGCATTCAATTATATCAGTTCAGTTTCTATATGGATCACGTAGCATGGCTAGGGATGATACTAGGGATATAAAAGTATATTCATACGGATGGATCCCAATGCAAACGCAATTGCAAAGTACCATTATCCGCCAATAAAACTTGGCTTTATATACAGTGCGTCCCAAAAAGAACTATACACTTTTGAAATGGCTGCCAAATAAAAAATATATGATTTTAGGTAATGAAATTTACATGTATGGAAAGCTCATTATCCCAAATTTCATATGACATCAAAAACTCCGAAAATGAGTCATGCATGAATGAGCAGCGATCACTTTTGCATTAGGTATGGAAATTAGGGTGCGCAGGAATTGCCCTACCATTTTGTATGAGGAAAGTCATTTGGAGCTTATGGAATTGGGGATGATATGCAGAATTACTGATCAATTATGATGAGTTGGGGTTTGCTGCATGTAAGTGAAATTTGTGGAATTGGGGATTACATTTTCATGCATGAGTGAACAGGAATATGTATTTCCTATTGTTGCATTGTAACGTTACTTTCCAATGGTATATTTATGAGGGTCCTTCAGTGGTGTGTTTAATCTCTCTCTTCTCTTCCTTTTCTCCTCCTCTCCCTCTTCTCTCTCTCTCTTCTTTGTCTTCCTCCTCTCTCTCTCTTTCTCTCTCACGTCTCGCCTCTCTCGTCTCTCTTCTCTATCTTCTCTTTTTGCATGGGTGTGTCTTTGACCATTCACTATTCTTGGTTTCTTCTCCAATATTCCTTGACTTACCTCCTCGCATTTTTTTTTTTTTTTTTTTTTTTTTTTTCGGGGGGGGGGTTTAACATCCGTACATCATTAATATGCCTGCCCCACATTTTAATTACTGTAAGATTATCTA
Source organism: Paracentrotus lividus (assembly GCA_940671915.1). Classification (NCBI taxonomy): domain Eukaryota; kingdom Metazoa; phylum Echinodermata; class Echinoidea; order Camarodonta; family Echinidae; genus Paracentrotus; species Paracentrotus lividus. The sequence continues at coordinate 36,802,932 of CALNVZ010000174.1, read as the reverse complement.
AGCTTCTCATTGATTACTTAATATCAGGTGGGATTATGTAAATTGAATACTCTAAAATAACGTTTGTTGAAAAAAAAGAACATCACTGATGTTAGACATTCAGACATCAGAAGATCATTGGAAAACGATTATCAAAACTGATCAAAATCTTACCCTGCATGCTTTACTGTTCTGCACCCCATCCTGACTACCACTAACACACCACTAAGAAGAAACCTTGGAAAGGTACAATGCAACAATAGGAATATTTCCTGTTCACTCAATGCATGAACATGTAATTCCCATATCACAAACTTCATTTAGCAAACCCACTCATCATAATCGATCAGTAATTCTGCATATCATCCTCAATTCATAAGCTCCAAAATGATTCCTCATACAAAATTGGTATGGCAATTCCTGCGCACCCTAATTTCCATACCTTTACAAAAGTGAACGCTGCTCATTCATGCATGACTTTTTTTGTTAGTTTTTGATGTCATATGAAATTTGGGATAATGAGATTTCCATACATGTAAATTTCATTACCTAAAAAAATATACTTTTTATTTGGCAGCCATTTCAAAAGTGTATCTATTAGTTCTTTTTGGGACGCACTGTATATTAAAAAAGAGAAAAAGAAAGACCCTCTTTTTCGTAAATTGTTTGTTTCTTGAGTCAATATATCCAGTCACGATGTATAAGATACCATATACCATACATCCCCCACTTTTTCGAGAAGGGGGGGGGGTGGCCTGTACAAACATCCCCCACTTTTCAAGAAAGAAGCGAGAAAAAGATATTTTAGATAATTGTGTTATTGGTGAAAGTACTTCCTTAAAAATACCGCTTAAAAAAAGGGCCCCCTTGTTACTCCTATTATGTCTTTTAAACCCCTCAGTAAATTTTCCTGGTCGGTCGCTATGCGACATCGCACTACTAAGTCACAAACAGTAGGCCTATGTATAAAAATGTTGGACCCAATGCCCTCTGCTGTAGGCAAACCTTATGGTGCCCTCACACTAGAGCGTGTTGAGGTAACGTGTGTCTAGCGTTCACGATTTTCACTCGAAATTTGACTATGTCCAAAATAAGCTCAAGAACGCTCCATTCTCCCTGCCCAAAACGGAATTTTTAATGAGCTCTAAACGACTGAGAAGCGAATAAATAGCGTCAGGGTAACGATGACTGCGCGTGCCTAGCGTCCACCTAACGATTGCCTAGCGTTAGCAACGACTGAACAGCGATGCCCAACTTATATCTAGCGTGTTTAGACGTGTTAAAGAACGTTAGGAAACGCCAAACATGTGCGTATTGAGCAACGACTGCTCGGCGTTCGTGGAATGTTAATTGCATTTTCGCGTAAGTTCATGAGCGCGGACTGTCGTTCGAAAATCGCTCGGCAAACGTAGGAAAGCGTTTGCTTTTCGTTGGTATACGCAAAGAAACGCAGAGGAACGCTGAGGTCAATTTTTTATTTTGAACAAGTTCAAAATTTTTTGCGTGTAACAGCGTTCTTGTAAAGACGCTTTGGAAGCGCTGGGCATTCGCTATTTGATCGTTTAGCGCTTTGGGTGAACGTTCCTTCATAGTTCGAAGAGCGTCCAACCAACGCAGAACTTTTGTTTATATGTTTTTTGACTCAATTTCCTCATGTCACCAAATGGGGGCGTATGTTTTTTTAACCTCAATATCCTTATGTCACCAAATGGGGGCGCTTTGTGTTATCGAATAAAATGATTAAAGCTTATTCTGTTTAGTGCTCAGTAGTTTTCCTTCCCTGTTTAAGTGCTATTTTTACATGTAAAGTAACTATGCGGTATAATGAAATATAAACATTTTCGACTTGAAATATACATGTAATTGTTTTCTGTGAAAACCAGGGTATAAACGTATCTAAACACTTTTAAATGTTAACAAAAATTTGGTATTTCTATATTTTATTTATCATTTTGGAGCAATTTATTACCTTAAAAATACGAAGTTCAAAAGAACACCAGCAGAACTTACACTGTTGTTCATTAAGCTTGGATACTATTATTATTTTTTATTATAATTATTGTTTATTTATTTATTTATTATTATTATTATTATCATTACTATTGTTAATTTGTTTATTTTTGATTTTTTTGCTCTAGCCACATCACTTTGCTCCAGCTTAAATTTCTTAAATTTGTTTGTCCCCTCTCAACTCTCCGGGAGCCTGGCAATGGCGGATCCAGACGGGGCGCAGGAGACCCGTACCCCTTCTATGATTAAAAAAAAATGATTGACTGTATAATTATGTTAAAATTGGAAAAATTTCGCCTGCACCTATTTTTTTCCCTCAAATTTTCGGGCTGTACCACTCGTATTTCAAAATCCTGGATCCACTACTGCTATGGTTATTTTTTAGACGGAAAAAAAAAATTGAAGAAATAATAACAATTGATTGTTAAAGGTTTTTTCTCTCTCTGTTTTTACCATAACGGTAGAATATTTTTATTATCTATATTCTTTACCAGTCACACTTTTCAATTCAACCCCTCACTTAGACAAGAAACCATTGTTTTTAAACCTAGATTTAAGACCAATAGCAACCCTACACCTCAAAAGCGTTTCATGGGATAGCACCGAGGGGGCTTTGGTAAGCCCAAAAAAGTTGCCAGAATGGTTATTGTGGTGGATGAAGTACTTTTTTAAATTATTCAATACCCGGTCATGGTTTAGGAACAATCCAATATAAAAAAAAAAAATAATAAAAATAATCATCAAAATTATTTATGTGGCTGGATCAATAAAAAATATCCAACCTTTTTGACCAACAGTGTAGTTAAAAATGTAATGTTTTCTATCTCAAGAAAACAATACCATCTTATAACACCCTAATATTGTATTGAGTGTAGATGTAGTGTAAAAGAGTATGACCCCTTCGTCTTGATTAGGGTTGAGAAATTAAAAAAAGGTATATTTTATCTAATTTGAAACAAGCCCGTCCATTTATTTGGTTCATCTTGATTTAAAAAAGCGCAAGCTGATATTTTCACCCATCAATTTATTTGAAATAAATTAAGTGTTAAAAAAAAAAAAAAAAAAAAAAATCGTAATTGTGAGGGGTATAACACCTCAGGATCATATAGGGAAGACAGAACAAAAAGGAAAACAAACTGTTTATGCAGTTATCAGAATGCATTGACTGTTCAACACTTTTAACATGCCAATACAATGAATACTATCAATGAATAAACAATTTTGTGCCCATAAATTAGAGATAAACAAAGCTTCCCCACAACCTCCCATCCCCCCCCCCCCAAAAAAAAAAGAGGGAAAAATGTATTGCACAATGTTATGTTTCCAAACGACTTTGTGTCTATTATAAAACTTTTTTGAGTTTCAGATCTCAATTTCTCAATAATTTTCTTTTTAGTTTCTTTTTCCTATTTTCATCTTCCAGTCTCTCTCCCATTATATTATATTCATTCGTTATCTCTTTCTCCTCTCTTCCCCTTTCTCTCTCTCTCTTCTGTCTGTTTCTTGTTGCTGTTTTCTCATTCTCTTTTTACCTCTCTTTCCTTTTTGTCTACCCAGTTCTCCCTACCTGTGTTTCTCTTCCGTTTCCCTTATTCTTTCCCGTGGTCCAAGGCTTTTGGTTTATACCTATTCCTAGATACAGTCATCATAATAATTAATTCATAAAAATTATGAAGGTTTGTTTCTTAAATTACATAAATACCACTTGACGAAAATCTTTCTAAACATACTTAGAGTATTACTAATAATAGTTACATTTATGTATCACGTTATACATGTATCCTATACTCGGTGTTTATAAGGGCTTTTAATGTTAACTAACTATTCCCAGGCTTAGTGAGGCGACTCTGAAAGGCGCTCGCAGCATTCAAGTATTATTGATAATATAACATCATATAATACCGGTATAGCTAATTCCCAAATGAAATAAAAATTAAGAGACCACAGTTATATTGAATTACATGTCGATTGATTATCCCATAATCTCTTCTCCGACATAAAAGGAAGATTTTATATCATTATTATTATTTTCTTTTTTAATCGAGGAGGAAAAAAAATCGATGCATTCAAAGATATTGATTAAAAAATGAAAAGAATAGTAATAAACCATAATTAAGAAAAAAAACTTCCCGAGATAGATTAGACGCGTTTGGACGACCAGAGAACGACGAGCATATGAAAACGTTGGGGCTTCTTTCTAGGAAAACCATTTTCACGCACCGATTGTCAATGGAAGGAATGCCCGAAAAACAGGAGTTTTGTTGAATATACTGGAATAAAAAAAAATCGAGAAGATCATTTACTTAGTTACACAGGTTTTATGAGGGTTATGTATATAAACAAGATAAAACCTTGGGAAGAATATTTTTTACCCCTACCTCGCGTTTTGAGCTTTAAAATCTCCATTTTAGTCATTTTTGGGTCGTTTTTTCTGTGTGAAAATGATATTTTGGTCAAACGGCAGTCACTAAAAGCTTTCTGTAAAATTCAGCAGCGCATCGATTTCCTAGTTACGCTGAGTGAAGTAAATATATTAATTTCTCTTTCCAATGATTTTAACTTCTTTGTGATTGGTCAATATTTTCCCCGCGTTTTTGATATCATAAAAAAAAATATCATGATAAAATACTTCGATCCTGACTGCACAGCTTGCACTCTCCTTTTAACGGTCTTTATTCAGGGCATTGTTATCGCGATATCGACGGTCAGACGTAGAGAGAGTCTATACCCAGTACACACATTTCCCGTAAGATTCTTTCTGGTCGTTAGTGCACTGTAGTGGAACTGTGCGTGTTTGGTATAAAATAACACTGTCCTTTTTGATTGTTCACGTTTTCATATGGGAACGAATAGAGAACGACAAGGGAACGAACATCCAACGCGCATAACGTTCACACTGCTAATGCCCAGCGCATACGGAACCTATTGATAAGTGCGTTGTTACGCGCTAGAAAACGCTCAAAACTGTGAACGTGTAATAAATTATGAATTTATCTCAGCGTACATATGCGTTCAGACAACGATTAATTGCGTATGGTTAAGGGGGCGTCACAATGAGGTCGTTCTATAACGTTCTTGCCCGTTCTTGCCCGTTCTTGAAAAAATTGCTGAACGGGCTTTGGTCGGGTTGGAACTTATAACTTTGAAAAATAATTTCTTGTATACGATACTAGGAGTTATAAATAGTTCTCGTTACGCTCAATTCCGTCTTTATCGCGTTCGCAATACGTTGTTATCCAGTTCAGACCGAGTAAACGGCTCGTTCACTCTATACCGTTCGTAGCACGTCCAAACCGTCACTAAAAGTGCATATGCGCAGCATGATAAAAGTTAGATACCATTGTCGTAGTACGTCCTTCTCGTTCAGAGTAAGACCTACCCGTTTAAGGAACGTGTCACTGCGTTAATTTTAGAACTTGAAGCCAGTACGATTTTTTTTGAACATGTTCAAAAAAAATCGGAATGCCTTTCCGTTCTCTCCGTTCGGGCCCGTTCGCCAAGTTCGTAAACAGATTGTAAACGGTCTGTACTAGATTCTAAAAGGTCTGCACTACGTTCAGTCCGTGTGTAAACAGATTGAGCCCGTTCACCAAGAAACTACTAGAATGCAGTGAGAACTAGCTCAGTGTGACGGGATTATGACATGCCGTTCTGTTTAAAAATTGAAACGTATGTTCGTAGTACGTCCTTCTCGTTCAGAGTAAGTCCTACCCGTTTAAGGAACGTTGTCACTACGTTTAATTTTAGAACTTGAATAATTAATATACAATGCTCGTTTGTATGACGTCCTAGCACATCTTTAGAAGATTTAAGTACGGCAATTTTCGTTTGTAGTACGTCATCTCGTTTCACGTACGTTGCACCCGTTAAATTTTAGGACGAGATGGGCGCCCCGATTTTTTTGAACACTTTTTTGGAAATCCGACCGAGCTATCCATGAAGTTCGTAAACAGATCGTAAAGAAGTATTTACAACGTCCACTCAGTTTACACACAGACTATGCCCGTTCGGCAAAATTTGCAAGGACGTAGTAGGAACGAGCTCAGTGTGACGGGGGTATATACGAGTAGCAACGTTTTCGAACGTACACACCAAATTCCAAGAACGCTGGTCAAACGGTAGCTCAACACGCCGTAGTGTGAGGGCACCTTAAGGAAAGGGTGCTGCCAACAATCAAAAGTATTGGTGTAGTTGTGTGGGATTGGGGCCTTCAACCCAAAAATGTTCACGGCAAAGATTATTTTACAAAACATGTAAAATGTATCTTCAAAATGGGTAATAAAAGGGGTTTATCATGCACAATTAACTCAAATTTCGAGTTCAAGATTTTCGGCTTTTGCTTCGCGCTCGCGGATACTAAATATGGTCTAAAATGCACAATTATCTCCCATCATTTTTAGCTAAAAATTTTTGACTCGTATATACTTCGCGCTCGCGCATACTAAATACGGTCTAAAAATGCACAATTATCTCTGATTTTTAGCTCAAATTTTATGGCTCGCGCTTCACTCTCGCATTAGTTTTTCCATTACTAAAAATAACAATAAAAAGTAAAGCCATTAAGATTCTTGAAAGCATGCATTTAAAGACAAATTTTCTTAATGTAATATAAATGACTACACGGCGCCCTAAAGTACATTATTCAACTCGTTAAGAAGATAAAGGCGTTTTATGGCATAACAGTGTAAAAAAAAAAAAAAAAAAAAAATACATGTGCGCATTCAATTCTATCAGTTCAGTTTCTATATGGATCACGTAGCATGGCTAGGGATAAGGGATATCCATTACTAAAAATAACAGTAAAAAGTAAAGCCATTAAGATTCTTGAAAGCATGTATTTAAAGACAAATTTTCTTCTCACCCCTCCCTCTCCGAATACATTTCTTTTTAGGTCTATACCTCTGATCTCAAGTGTCCCCATTTTGAGAAAAAGTGGCCCTTTTCCATCGTGACCCACCCCCAACTTTCAAATCTGTTTCGCCGCTTCTGTTACATAGGTATTTTTAATGACTTAAACGACTATTGTGTACAATAGTGTTTGGCAAGCGTATGTCAAACAAGATCGCGACAAGTTGGCAAACTATTTCGTTCACCCCCCCCCCCCCCCCCCAGCCCTCGACACGGATTTACACCGTTGTATACAAGAGTATAGCTAATAACGTTGCACCCATTTATAGTTAGCTATGATCATGATGATTGTCCAGGTTAAACATGTGGATGACGGGTCTAATCACTGCCAATCACTTAATATCAAAAAATTTGTAGGCCTATGTTATAAATGAGGACTTAATTTCTCTGTGGGGAAAATGTCTATGACTTTCCGATTAACCCTAAGTTCAACAATAAAATACCAAATTAAAAACATCATAATTATTAATTACATGTCGTGATCTCACACCTACTCAAACTGTTTTATCAAAGGTTCGTATTTATGAAATATAATTTCAAAATTATATACAAATTAAAACCAATTGTGTGCTTTGATGCATCATGTACATGGTATTCATCTTGTACACTGTAAAAAAATAAAAAATAAAAAATAAATAAAATAAAAATGAAAAAATAAAAAGCTGCCTAACTCTGCAACACATCTCATGTCAGCAAAGTTGATTCAATGTAATAATATAGATGTTATCTTTTCCTATACACATTAACGGGAGGGATGCAAAAGAACAAACAAGAAGAAGAAGAAGAAGAAGAAGAAGAAGAAGAACACTGTTAAAACGCTGTTTAAAAATTTCGCTGTTTAAAACAATGTTGGTTCAAAAGTTAAACATTCTTGTTTAATATTTAACATTGTTAACATAACATTGTCATAACATAATATTTAACATTGTTGTTAAAAACCAGAAAAGCGAGGTTTTAGAGCCTTAAACTAGACCTGTTTAGATATATATTGAACAGGTCGAGGCAAATGTCACGTGATAGTCATGAGCTAATGGAATCACTCATTACGTGCAAGGTAAATCGGCGCAACATTTCAATCATAGCGAAGGATTTATTCCTTGCACATTACAGATGTGTTGGCTCATCAGTGGACAGAGCGTCTGCCTTATAATCAAATGGTCGTGAGTTCGATCCCCGGTCGCGTTAACCAAAACTAAATTTGAGCGTTTTTATTTTTGGAGCGGAGCGTTAAACAATCATAAATTTTAAACAACAAGAGTGTTAAAGTTTTAAACAACTAAGGGTTGTTTAATGTTTAAAAAACGCTGTGCGATTCACCGGTTAACACGCAGTTGTTTTAAGATTTTAAACAACTTGTTTAATTTTTTCTAACAGTGAAGACTGAGAAGAAAAATTGACACCAGAATTGCTGTATTCAGTTACACCGGGGAAAATCTGTATAAGTTTTCCTACAAAAATACTTCTTTTTTTTTTTTGCAGTGTAGATGAGAACATTGCCTGGATTTTTATCATGGGATAACCACCATGATAACCACATTAAATGAATCTCTCCTTTATGTTCATTCCGTTTTGCTCGTTTGCCATCATACATTTTCTATTTAAAAAAATAAGAAAGGACAAGAATCAATAAGGAATTTGTACTGGGGATAATCAGCAGCTCTCTAAATAGAAGGTCAGGTTGATTATTTTGTTATAATAAAGGAGTGATACAGGGTTACGCACTGTCATCGGATTTTAATTTGTACAGTTAAATATTCCTCAGAGATTGCCTGAACTGGTGCACGTGGTTGAAGGAACTAATGCTACAGTCACACAGACACTTACGTTGAGTTACGTCCGGTTGCGTCCAAAAATTATTTTCTTTTCTGCGGATCCCCACGGATGCCTACCCGTCATAGTCAGCAGTGGAAATATTGATAATTTCGTTCATCCAGTAAAACAAAGAAATTCATAAGAAATGATAGAATAGAAGATGAAATAAGATTAAAACAACGCAAACGTATCTATACGTAAGTGTCTGTGTGACTGCAGCATAACACCAATAATCGACGTTATGCCAATGGGAGAACTGGGAGAACAGTAGTCAGATCTGAATTGGCTACCCTGGGTAAATAAAACGATATTATTATTATTATTATTATTATTATTATTATTATTATTATTATTATTATTATTATTATTATTAATCATTATTATTATTATTATTATTATAATGACAGAATAGCATCTTCAAAGATTCAACTCCAAGAAACCCTCAACAAAGTTATATAAGGAAGCTTAAAAGGGAGGTCTATACATAAACTGCAAAGACTAAATGAATGGGAGTGACAAATGAGAAAGAAATCCCAAATTGTGACATCAGGGTAATTAGACGAGTGAAAGAGTACCTGTGGAACTACATTACCTTGGAGAGAAGATGTGAGGAGATTAAGAGAAGAATTGCTATATGGGGAAAGACATTTTTCTGAGATAAGAGGTGTCTTATGTAACCTGAAGATCACTATAGCAACATAAACAAGAGTATTACAATGCAATGGTCTTCCACAGTTAACATAATGCATGTAAAAACTTTGCGATTCCAAAAGAAAAGAAAAACCGCATCAATTCATGAGAAATGCGGGTTTTCAGACAAAATAACCCTGAACCATTCATCAATAAGGATGTCTTGATCAGGCAGGGCAAATACTGAACGGAAATTCCTAGCAAAAGGCAGAACCCATAAGCTCAATATTCTCGGTCATTGCCCCCAAAAAGCAGGAATTGGAAGATTCACTATGACAGGAGCGATAGAACCATTCGCGCTACAACTCTTGCAATACTCACAAAACAGAGGTGATGGACATAAAATGGTCACATGACACAAGACATGTTCATGACGTTAGAGAAAAGATGAAGATACAATTTTTAAAAATGCTTCATGGATGTTGTGCGTGGGGATTTTCGTCGCGATCTGGGGGGGGGGGGGATGCACCCCCTCCGCGCGAGATGACCCCAAAATCCGGCCGTTTTAGGCGAATGTTTTAAATCCCGGTTTTTCATTTGGGGAAGGGGGCGGCGATTAATAACAAATTAATAAAAAAAAAAAATCATAATGGTTCAAAAACTATATTATAATACATGCGAGTCTTACTTACCTACGTTGATACGACAATGGGTATCTGTCGTTGATTAATATTAAAAATGTCGAGAAAATAAAAATTTAAACAGGGTAGGTTGCGGGCCGTAGCCTAGACATATTGAAGTAAGGTACCTGTACCAAAAATCTTGCACGTTCTAGACCCGACTTCAGTCCGTTTGTAATTTGAGGACCTGATGCCACGCGTGGGTTAGTCTAGTTCTGGACTCTTTAGAAGTTTGTGTTCATAATCCGCTAGATGGCGCGTTTCCCCACTCAGGCTACTCTCCCCCACACCTGTAATTATGACCTTATAGAGACTTCGTGTTAATTTTGATGTTTGATAAATTTATATAAAATCAGCCTTAAATTCACTCGGTGATTGATCATGTGGAACGGATAGACAAATTATTCCTCCTTTCTAATCTAGCCAAGAAACTAGCTGCTCACCGGCTCATTTTAAAAATAAATCGATATAGCGCCCCCTCATGCCGAAACTGACTCAATTGGCAGTCAAAAGTAAGAATTTGATATCAAACCTTGCGCTTCTAATATAGTGCCAAGCCTTAACATTGATTTCTTCCCAGTTTTAGCATACGAAGTTTAATGATTGCCCTTCCTATAACCATCCTTAAATGTGAATCATATGTACACACTTTTGTCTATCAGCTGTTCAAAGTTAAAATTTTTTCGGAAGGGTTGGGTCGAATGAATATTTTTTGCTCTCTGTCGGTAATTAGGCGTGTGTGACCACAATCATTTACCCCTCTCATTCACCTACCACCAATGGTAGGTGAATGAGTGGGGTAAATGATTAGAGTAGCCTGAGTGGGGAAACGCGCCATCTAGCGGATTATGAACACAAACTTCTAAAGAGTCCAGAACTAGACTACGCGTGGGTATACGTATGTACCACAAATTCACCGGCTCGGTGTGTCCACCGGTATTTTTTCCCCGTTGAATGAAATCGTGAACTAATCCAGACAGTGAACCACATCGTTCCAGGGCAAAGTGACCTAAAATGAGAGGTGTTCAGACGTGTGCCTGATTCTATTTTTAACTCGTTTTGTTTTGTTTGTTTGTTTTTTTGTTTTTTGTTTTTTTTAAATAGAATATTTCACAATGTATCCGCCCCTCTCCTAAAACTTATTTCATATTTGATACTAAATTCAATAGAGGATGAAAAAGCTTCAATCATTTGGTTTCTGGTAATCTCTGACTAAGCAGAGTATAAAAGGAATGATCATGTCATTTTCGATTAAGTAATAGACCTGTCCTGTGGGGTGTAACACAAAGACTTACGATTGATAAAAAGTTACGATTGATTTGTTCTTGGTAGCCTCATTTGGAAACCAGGCACAGTTATGGATTAAGATTTTGATATGATTAAGAGTAGGGTTAGTGCTAAGGTTAGGATTAAGATCATCAACTTTGGAGCATCCTGTCCATGATGAGGCTAACAAGAAAAAATCAATCGTAACTTTTAATCAATCGTAAGTCTTTGTGTTACACCCAACAGAACAGCTACCGAATTGGCGTTTGCCACCGACAGACCATGACTGAACGAGGTGCGCGCAGAGCCTGACAACAGTTACTGCTAGATCGCCTCTCTAATTTGGTGTAAAATTTCAACCTGTTAAAAAATACAAATAAATGAATTAAACCAGTGAATATATATACTTGAATTCATAGGCGTGCGGTAATAACATACGCAATCGCAGGTCACTGGTAAATTTTGGTAATTATTATGAAGAATTTCCATAACCGAGAACCTCTTAGGCCTGTCCTTTTGATGCGATTATTATGGGTGCTTTTAAAATACTAGGACAATCTCCTGGGTAAGAAATATTTTATCTTAAAACTATCTATTGAAAGATATGGACCCATGATGTTAGAAAAAATAAAAGTTGCAAAAAGGGCTCATGTATTGTCCATTTTTATGCATTGTGCATTAAATAAACCATATTTACGTTTGCGGTTGTGCTTATTTCAGCTTGAGTGCGTGTTGTTTGATCTGATTGACCGACATTATTACCCAATAGTATATTTCAATAGTGATGAAATGTACCTACCCCATGATCGCACTCCTCACTTGACTAATTTTTCCCATCAATGAGACCAAGGACTGGCAAGGACTGCTTCTTTGTCAAAAGTAACCTCTCTCTCGATTAAGTTCTTGGATTATGATTAAAGAGATATAATTTCCTATCAGATAAGCAAAAATACGTATTCCAAGGTAACTGAAGTTTTTGTGTGAATGAATTTATCAAATGTTTGTATTGTAGCTCTATAAATGAGAAGAAGGGACGGGGTAAAAATTTCTTATCACTGTATTTTTCCTGTGAAATGACGTGCAAAATGTGTGTCATAGCTGACGTTACAGAAAAAAATATAAAACTATAGTGAGGATTCCAATCGAATATGTCATGTCCGAGGTATTGTTAGAGTAATACATTTAAAAAGACATCATACATAGGCTCTTGAGAACATATGTCCCCCCAAAAAATATATATAAACCCCTCAAAAAATGTCTTGCAATTCAACTTTGAGTCCTCGTATCTTTTTTGTTAATTGTCTATAATTCATTAATTTTATACCATTGGAAAGTTCATTTATTCCTCTTTACACTGATACCCCATTTGTAAAGGTTGTGCAATGCTTGAATGCACAGTATTCCCGAATACAAATCAAAGTCAGAAGTGGAAAGTTGCCAAATGAATGGCTATTGTTGAAAGGCAGAGTTTCTATTGAGTATCATTAAATGGGTCATGCATTATTCCTCAATGTTTTCACTTATTGTTTGGAAGATGAAATGTGCCTTGCCAAAGCTTTTTGCTTGGCAGTGCTTATTTTTCATGAGTAGTCGTTTGATAAAGCTAGGATGGCGCGCTTATCAAATGTTGAGAAGGCCCGAGCAATGTTGTTTTTTTTTATTTTTAGAGACAGAGGGAGGGGGAGTGAAAGAGGATAAATACGGTTCAAGAACACAGAACGATTGTGTGCTGAAATGGACAAAAAAAAAGTTTGTTTTGATACTGCTTGCTTTGTTTGTTGGAGATGGATGAAAAAGAGATGAGTAGCGAATTTGTTATGCTGGAAACTTGCAATAACTTGTATGTAACCAATACACAAGTAATGCTCAAACCACTCGCTGGTTATTAAAACAGTTCTTTTTCCAAACAAATTAACAACAAATACTACCTTAAATTACCTGAAACATTATTTGACATTCAAACAAGAGTATCCAACATTGTATTGAGCGCCTAAGGCTGGGTTCACATAGAAGTATACGGTATACGGTATACGGTATTCGTTGAAGCGCTATTTGGTATTTGCTATACGCTATACGGACACGGCGGTTCACATAGCGGATACGAACAAGGTACTCGGTCTTTTGAAGTTGGATTCACGCATGCGTGCAATGTAAAAACAAAAGGAACGTGGGTATACGCGGCACGAAAATCGAACTTGCGCGATTCCCACTATACTATACGACTAACGTTACTATACGACATTCCGAGTAGTTCCCTCGTATGTGAACCGGTTTTTGGAAATGCCATTGATCAACCAGTTAATGTTGCTTGTTCGATTTTCGGTATTCGCGTGCCCTCGCGAAAACGAGCCGAATAGCCGAGCCATATAGCTCTATGTGAACCCAGCCTTACGCACAAACCAAACAAACACAAAGAAACACAAAAACCTTTTATACAGTTAAGAACTCGATGTAAGCAATAGCCATTCATTTGGCAACTTTCCTTTTCTGACTTTCATTCGAGTTTGCGAGTACTGTGCATTCAAGCATAACATAACCATCACAAATGGGGTATCAATGTGACAAGGAATAAATCAACTTTCCAATGATATCAAATTTAACCATCATAAACAATCAAATAAAAAGATATGAGGGCTCAAAGTTGAATTGCAAGACATTTTTTGAGGGGTTTATATAAAAACTATTGGTACATTTCTTTTTATGTTATATAAACAATTTTGCTGAAGGGGTGTCGGTAACTAATGCGGCGGTCACAACTCGCCGTACCTTCGACGTGCAACTCCCTACGATGGATTTCGTAGAAAATTCGTGCAGCGGAGGTACCTCGCAGGTGCAATGCATGTACGACGTGCAGGAAGTTTTTCCAATACCCTTACTACAGAAACGCAGGAATCGCAGAAGTTAACCCAGGACCTGTGCGTGCATTGCACATACAACGAAGGCTACGTTGATGGCACGTGCCCAGTAGCCTACGACGAGTTGTGACCGCCGCATTAGGCTGGGTTCACATAGAAGTATACGGTATACGGTATACGGTATTCGTTGAAGCGCTATTTGGTATTCACTATACGCTATACGGACACGGCGGTTCACATGGCGGATACGACCAAGGTATTCGGTCTTTTGAAGTTGGATTCACGCATGCGTGCAATGTAAAAACAAAAGGAACGTGGGTATACGCGGCCCGAAAATCGAACTTGCGCGATTCCCACTATACTATACGAAACGTTACTATACGACATTCCGAGTAGTTCCCTCGTATGTGAACCGGTTTTTGGAAATGCCATTGATCAACCAGTTAATGTTGCTTGTTCGATTTTCGGTATTCGCGTGCCCTCGCGAAAACGAACCGAATAGCCGAGCCGTATAGCTCTATGTGAACCCAGCCTAAGGCTGGGTTCACATAGAAGTATACGGTATACGGTATTCGGTATTCGTTGAAGCGCTATTTGGTATTCGCTATACGCTATACGGACACGGCGGTTCACATAGCGGATACGACGAAGCTACTCGGTCTTTTGAAGTTGGATTCACGCATGCGTGCAATGTACAAACAAAAGGAACGTGGGTATACGCGGCACAAAAATCGAACTTGAGCGATTCCCACTATACTATACGAAACGCAACTATACGACATTCCGAGTAGTTCCCTCGTATGTGAACCGGTTTTTGGAAATGCCATTGATCAACCAGTTGCTTGTTCGATTTTCGGTATCCGCGTGCCCTCGCGAAAACGAGCCAAATACCCGAGCCTTATAGCTCTATGTGAACCCAGCCTTTGGCTTGGTTCGCATAAGGCTGGGTTCACATAGAGCTATACGGCTCGGGTATTCGGCTCGTTTTAGCGAGGGCGCGCGAATACCGAAAATCGAACAAGCGACATTCACTGGTTGAACGATGGCATTTCCAAAAACCGGTTCACATACGAGGGAACTACTCGGAATGTCGTATAGTTGCGATTCGTATAGTATAGTGGGAATCGCGCAAGTTCCATTTTCGTGCCGAGTATACCCACTTTCCTTTTGTTTGTACATTGCACGCATGCGTGGATCAACTTCAATAGGCCGAGTATAGTTTGGGCGAATCCCCTATGTGAACCGCCGTGTCCGTATAGCGTATAGCTAATACCAAATAGCGATTGAACGAATATCGTATACGGTATACGGTATTCGGTATTCGTTGAAGCACTATTTGGTATTCGCTATACGCTATACGGACACGGCGGTTCACATAGCGGATACGACGAAGCTACTCGGTCTTTTGAAGTTGGATTCACGCATGCGTGCAATGTACAAACAAAAGGAACGTGGGTATACGCGGCTATGGCAAGCCGTTGGTACCATAATCCTGATAAACTTAGTTTATCGCCGATAAACTCAGTTTATCGCTCGAAAAACTCTGTTTATCGACGATAAACTCAGTTTTTCGCCGATAAACTAAGTTTATCACTTGAAAAACAAGGTTTCTCTCGAAAAACTCTGTTTGTCATCGAAAAACTAAGTTTATCGCCGATAAATAGAGTTTTTCTTGATAAACTTAGTTTTTCACTTGAAAAGCAGAGTTTCTAGCGATAAACCTAGTTTTTCACCGAAAAACTCTGTTTATCGGCGATAAACTCAGTTTATCGAGTGATAAACTTAGTTTTTCAAAAGACAATGTCGATAAACTTAGTTTTTCAACCGATAAACTGAGTTTATCGGTGATAAACGAAGTTTATCTAATTTATGGTACGTTTGGCATGCCATAGGTCGCCGTTTGTACCATAAATTTGATAAACTTAGTTTATCGACCGAAAAACTAAGTTTATCGCCGATAAACAGAGTTTTTCTTGATAAACTTAGTTTTTCACTTGAAAAGCAGAGTTTCTTGATAAACTCTGTTTATCAAATTGAAAAACTCAGTTTATCGCTGATAAACAGAGTTTTTCGAAAAACTCTGCTTTTCAAGTGAAAAACTAAGTTTATCAAGAAAAACTCTGTTTATCGGCGATAAACTTAGTTTTTCGATGATAAACAGAGTTTTTCGAGAGAAACCTTGTTTTTCAAGTGATAAACTTAGTTTATCGGCGAAAAACTGAGTTTATCGTCGATAAACAGAGTTTTTCGAGCGATAAACTTAGTTTATCGGTCGATAAACTAAGTTTATCAGGATTATGGTTCAAACAGCTTGCCATACGCGGCACGAAAATCGAACTTGCGCGATTCCTACTATACTATACGAAACGCAACTATACGACATTCCGAGTAGTTCCCTCGTATGTGAACCGGTTTTTGGAAATGCCATTGATCAACCAGTTAATGTTGCTTGTTCGATTTTCGGTATTCGCGTGCCCTCGCGAAAACGAGCCGAATACCCGAGCCGTATAGCTCTATGTGAACCCAGCCTAAAGTATACGGTATACGCTATTTGCTATTCGCTATTCGGTATTCGGCATACGCTATACGAGTGTAGCGACCTATTTCATATTTTTCGCCGATGTCATGGAATTTTCAAACGAAGACAATTCGGCTTTCCTCCTCCCATCTGACGCTAAGGAGGCTAATGTGAGGAGAAATATAGTTAATAAATCATAACAGGGGAAATTCAGAACATTTGAACACACGAATTGTAAATGAAGGGCGGTATTCGCAGAAAAAAATCGAACGTGCGCGATTTCCGTATACTATACGAAATGCAGCTATACGCACTTTTCGAGCAGTGCCGCCCGATGTGAACCGGTATTTTGAAATCGTAAAAACGAGCCGTAAAGGCGAGCCGTATAGCTCTATGTGAACCTAGCCTTATGCCTACATGTGCCTTGCGTTTCGTCCCTTTGTCAATTACCAAATATCCCATGAATTTTGGAATACACAAACATATTCAACCTATCACTTGGGCGAAAATTTTTAGGAAAAAAACTTAACAAAATCAGCATGAAACTAAATTTCGTTTATCTACGTCCCCACTGCTTTTTTTTTAAAGATCTTTATAGATTTTAAAGAAATAGTTTGAAAACAATAATAATTATATTAATTTGAAAGACTCTATCTAACAACAACCCTGGCATTGCGATTAAGTTGAATTTCCTGTATGTAAGAAATTCTATATACTTTGTGAAACAAAATCTGTAATCCATTGCACGATTTATTTTAAACTACGAAGCACGGACGTATGTAAATACATATTTTGATTTGAGTAAACCATATCACCAAACCAAATCCTACATGAGATCATTGCTGAGTAATGGCTAAAACTATGTATTGTTGGTATTTTTGGCATGTCAACATAATTATTTGCCCGTTTCTTTCTTTCTTTTTTTCTTTCTTTTTTAATAGCAGAGCTTCTAGATTTATTCTTGGTTCATAGTAAATCAAGATGATAAGTGTGCGCCTGCACTAGAATTGACATCAAGATTGGGTTGGGAGATAACACTCTGTAGGGCCTATCTCGGGCCATGAGTGAGGTACGGATCCAGCGTTCGATCAGACAATAGATTGTGCAGGTTCAATTGTCTGGGGACAATATCGCCTGCATTATGTTTGGACATGGGCCAATATGACCATTTGAATTGGCTGAAGATGGATCCGCCACTGATGTGTACAATGAAATATAAGTCGTCGTCTCCGAGACTCTGAGATGGCTCTGATACTCAAAGAAGTAGCCGGCTGTATCATTGGGATTTCAAACATGATGGACTTTATCTTTGGATTGTTTGCCAATGCAACACCTGCCTTCTGCAAGTCAAGTTAGACGGACCAGCTGAATCATAACCAACAAAATGATACACCAATAGGCTTAATACCGTTCCTCTTGATTTTTAAACCATCGAGACTTGTTCCTTTTGAAATTGATAGCCGTGGTGTGAATGACCACAAATGAAAAGAGCTGAAAATGGATGAAATAAACTCTCACACATCTATACAGAGGAAAGCTAAAGTAATCTAGAATCAGCTGAAAATCCCAACCCACCTTTAAAAAAAACAAAAAAAAACGACAACAACAAACAAAAAAACAAAAAAAAAAAAGA
>CALNVZ010000174.1:36758702-36784616 GCA_940671915.1 Paracentrotus lividus | reverse complement strand
ACACCTGCCTTCTGCAAGTCAAGTTAAGACGGACCAGCTGAATCATAACCAACAAATGATACACACATAGGCTTAATACCGTTCCTCTTGATTTTTAAACCATCGAGACTTGTTCCTTTTGAAATTGATAGCCGTGGTGTGAATGACCACAAATGAAAAGAGCTGAAAATGGATGAAATAAACTCTCACACATCTATACAGAGGAAAGCTAAAGTAATCTAGAATCAGCTGAAAATCCCAACCCACTTTAAAAAAAACGACAACAACAAACAAAAAAACAAAAAAAAAAAAGAAGAAAAAGAAGAAAAAATCAAAAACGAAATCCGCTCAAAAGCTGAACTCTCAGCTCTCATACTCCAGTTATTCTTTGATGGTATCGGCGGTACATGCATTCGAATGGTGTAAAGTCAATAGTGAAGAACTGAAAATTAAGGGCTATTGACTATAAAAGCATAAATGCGTATGGAATTCATACGCAATGTAAGCAATAACAGTGCATTTAGAATCTTTTCACTTTTCACACTGCCTAATATTCAAGTTATCTTTGGATTTAGGCATGATATCATCGATACATCTGTACATACTTTAGATATATTAAAATCTAGAATGATTACCGAGTATTCGTCGGCTCGAAATCTTGTTATGGAACCTTTAAGGGTTTAAATCGACTTCTGAAAATAAATATTTTGGCGTGACTGTATCCTTTGCTTTGGTTGAGACACTTACGTGGCTTGTCTCTCACAAACCTCACACATTGACTTAAATAGACATGGCAGTTGTGTGCCGATTAATATATTGTCATATTTGAGAGATTGAGCTTAGTTTAATTTTAGACGAATTACCGTGCTTTATCCAGCTGTAAAGCAAAGTCACTTTGAATTATTCGTCAAAGTATAAGAGCATGACGAGATGACTTTGTGAACTGATCTTCTAACACGCTATCACGGCGGGTGATTATGAATACCAAGGAGATTTCTCCTAACTCCTTGTGAATACAAAAACAGCGGTCTGTCTCTCTGTTAAAACGAAGGATACATTTTTAAAATGTGGTTATTCAGTCATGCATTTTTATTAAATCATGAATATTTAATATCGCTTGTCATCAGGTGTAGAAGCCATGCATAATAATAAAATGCTTGCGTTATGATCATTGTCGACATGGTACCCTCTTCATGTCCTCCTTGATTGTAAGAACAGACGTGCTTAGTTACAAGGAGTCTGGTTATGGAGTCAGGAACGTTTTTACAATCAGTTGCTTGATTGTAGATGGGTGTGGCCATATCAACGCTCTTTATCGCTCTCTCTCTCTCTCTCTTTAAATTTTCAGATCTTTTAATTATGATGAGTATAGTATATTATGAATATTATATTTCTGTTCCAAAGTTTAGTAAATTTCTGTTTTATTGCAAGTATGGAAAAGCTCAAAAATGCTCCAAAAACTGAAATGCTAATTTATGGGTGCTCTTAAAGTTACTAAACACTTTATAGCGCATAAAGTAATATTTCAGAACCTGAAATGCTATTTTAGCACTAGCCTGAGTGCTTATTTATCAGCCCAAAAATGTCGGTGGGCCTCGAAACGAGGTCTGTTGAGACACGGAAGTGTATCGCTGACGTTACCGACAGACCAGCGGAGACTTACTTCAATCATTTATCAATTATGAGAGCGTATTAGATAACAATGTGCTTTGGAAAATTTGCATAGAGCAAATCAATGATGTAATTATGATCTCCTAGTAATCATGAGATGTGAGGTGGTCTAGCATTGCTCGTAAAAGCTTTTCATACAGGGTTCTCAACAATTTATAGGCTTGCAATGAATTTTAACGCATCCATACTCCAAATAGCATAAGTAATGCACTTTTTGCTATGTCAAAGCTTAGGCCACCAAACTACAAAAGTTACTGACACCACGATTTCATAAAATGTTCTTCTCAGGTGATTTATAGGTCAAATTCCCGTAGTCATGTTAATGACGTAATAAACTTTTGACCAATCCTAAGAAAGATTCTTAGTATATGCCATAAAAAACGAACAGACCTAATGGAGTTTGTTAACATTCGCATCCATTCACAGTCAGACAAACAAACCACAACATTCGCCCCGGGTTTTATTTCGCCATAATAAATCATGTTTATGCCAGGGTTGCTATTGGGTTTTATGTTAGGTTTATAAGTCCAGACTCCAGGGCCCCGTAACATAAAGGTTTGCAATCAATCGCAAAGTTGCAACAGCCAATCACAATCATTGTTGCATGCGTTTATTGTACAAATACCTGGTCAGTGACCAGTTAAAATGGTTCTTTCAAATTTGCGATTGATCGCAAACCTTTGTGTTACGGGGCCCAGGGGTGAAAGTATTTCGATTAGTGTATGGAATTTACAGTGGAACAATTTTGCCGGAGCACAGACATAATTTTCAGTGACTATGTATCTATTTAAAGCTCTCTATAGATATCGGAAGAGGCAATAATGGTCAGGGTTAGCTAATAGGGATTAATAATAACGGTAGACCGTAATGTAAGTTTAGGTCAAAATCAGGTCAGAAATTGGCGGGGCTGGAGGCCTTACTACTCGGACTACGCGATGTCTGCTTTGGCCTAACATGTCTATATGACTAACTTCCTTTGGCAGGGCACTCATCTGCACTTGCCTTAGGCTATCCAGATTGAGAGAGAGGGGGCGCTAATACGATGACCAAGCCTTTAGTGCTGGTGAGTTTTTACACATCATCAACGCATGTTTTAATATATATATATATATATATATAATATATATCGTAAGTACGAGATCTAGTGGCATAATTATTTACACCTCTTAGGCAATACCACATTATATAGGCATGAATACAATGCATATTACCATTAATCATTATAAGTACCAGCAGAATATATACCTTGTCAATCGACAAGATAAAATGAAATATAAGGTGTAGTGCCATATGTTTCCACGTACATGTTACCACTTCTAATTATTTATGGTTATCATCTCCATGAATGAAAAAGACATTCAATGCAACTCATCTAGACTCATTTTATTCTTTCTAAATCAGGCGGCTTGTCAATATTGAATTGTGTATGATTTATTATATATATATATATATATATATATACAGTGGTGGCCAAAATTATTAAAACACCCGAAGCTATACAAAGTCTATGGGATTCTGAACGCCCTAAGTGTATTTGCCGAAGTAAGTTTAGGGATAACTTTTTGATGCCGAAAGTTTTCATGTATTTCTAGCATAGAGTCTTACGCATCTTGAGATACCAAATTTATATAGTTTTGACCAGAGTTGGGTAATGCGCAGTTTCAAAATTGTCGCGCTATGCGCGGTCAGCTCTCCCATAGACTTTGTAGTATAAAATGCAGATATGTGAAATGACAATTTCGTATGCCAATAACTTAAAAAGTATTTGAGTTAAAGAAATGACTCTATACAGGCTTATTCATTCTGATATGCCCCAAATACCTGCCAAGTTTCAGAAAATTGTATCACGTGTGGAGGGGGTGCATGGGGCCCCCTCCTCTGGTCGTGAGATGACAAAAATAATCCGGCCCATTTAAGGTTGGGATTATTTTTCATAAAATTAAGAAATTCCTTAAAAATATATATTTCCTGAAAGGAAATTTCATGAGCCATTCAAATATGGTGAAAGAATAAGGGTCAGAAGAAAGAGGGACTTAAATAGGGACTCTAAATGAAAAATTCGGGGCCCCTCAAAATTATTCAAAATATTCACACATAAAATGTTACTACTTGACCCTACCTTATTTTGAGTGCCATTTTTGAAATTCCCAGGAGATTTCCTTCCGAAAATACTTTTGTAAGAAGAAACTTAATATTTCTAACGTTTTAACACTTTGATCCTGATAGTAGTATATTCGTTGCACAATGTACTTTTAGTACTTTAACAACATTTGGACTGAAATACTGTATATAAAATGCTTTAAAATGGCCCAAAACATAGCTGGCATCAGGAGTACCCAAACTTTTGGAGGGCAGTGTGTATATATATATATATACATATACATATAATATAGGTACAAGCGGGGGAAAATAATCAAGATATTAAATAGTCTCAAACGTTGTTGGTATGTTGTACCAAACTAAAGCCAAAACCATTTTTTTTTTACTGGTACATTCTATTTTGTATAATTTGCTTGAGTGAAACGAAAGTTATGCTAAATTTTTGATCGACCAGGAGAAAATCACAACTACACAAAACCTTTGTTCGATATGTTAATTTCATAGCCAATTATTATATTATCTTAACCTAGACAAAACCGTAAATACAAAATGCATAATGCAGAAAAATTATTATGTATAAAAATCTGCACCCGATATGATATAAAAAAAAACAAACAAACGAAAAACAATGAAGAAGAATTCTGTTTGCCTGCTTTATGGAAATACTGAGCCCTACCAAGTTGAGATAAATCTTCATAATACAAAATTTGCTTTCCACTTCACTTCATTTCTTCCGATACAGAGTGTATCAACATGACCGGGCTATTTGAAAAAATATCATAATCGATTACTTTTTAGATCACCGAAATGCACCAATAAAGCACATGACCTTCCAATATTTAGTATTAACACGTTGAAACAATTTCCCCCATTAAACTCATGTCCATGTAAACGTATTGTCTAGTCAATAAAACATATTCATTATGTTACAAATCCCATTCAACGTAAACGAGTAATGCCCATTTCATGTAATTAAGCATGATATGGAAAACAGCGTTATTGATTTGTTGTATTTGTATTTAGCTAAATTGAGCTGCTCTCCCTTTGTCAATAATGTGGTGAATCGCAGTAATTGTGTTTTGTTATACTGCAGTCTGTGTCAAATAAAATGGTACAAGTGGAAAACATTTTTTTTTTATAGTATGAAGTTTGATCACAGCCTGCTATTGTTTGGTATTTTCATTAAGCAGGAAGATCAGACTTTCACCTGCAATTTTTTTCATCACATTTGGTGTTGTAATTTTTGAGATATGACTAGTTTTCTACAATCAAGAAAAATCCATTTTTCACACGCCGTCCAATGCCTTTGTGTATAGGTTTCGCATAATGGCCATAAAGTGCTCAATTTTGATTTGTTCCTCGTCGCACAAAATTTAGCATAACTTTTGTTTTACGAAAGTAAATTATACAGAACAAAGTGCATCAGCAAGGAAAATCTTTTGGCTTTATTTTGTTACCACATACACACATTATCACCCCTAAATATTTTTTTCCCGACTGTACCAATTTTTTTTTGACACAGACTGTAGTAGGCTACATTTAAGCATTCAGATACTAGTAAGCAAAGGGCATTAGCCGTGACTCCTGACATTGAATCGGAATAGTTGTTATTTACTTATCTACATTTTTTAAATAGAAACACACAAACTAAGTCAATGGTTATCTTTTAAAAAGCAAACACGGATTATATTGTTCAACATGTCGAGAGAATATTAACCGGCTAATTGCCTCCAGGATTTCTAACCATATTTACAGCATTGTAAATCTGTATTGAATCAGTATGAATAATATGCATGTAATAAAAAATACAGAATAATGCCGCCAACGATGTGTTAATGCAATACCTACTGCAATCGTATTCATTATGAAATGTCAGTGACAGAGTAATCCATTGGCCGTATTCATAAACCCATGCTGGTTACTTTTCCTGGTATTTTACTAATGTATTTGAACACGCACAATTTTTTGCTAAGTAAAATAAATTAGTTTTAGGTAATGCTTTCTATTTTGAGAGCAATTATTTAATTTGTCTAACTTCTACAAAAAAGTGAAAAATAAGTTGAATATTTCAACCTCTATTCAAATGAACAAGCATTAGCATTGGGTAAAATAACAATATAAAACTGCTCTGATGGTATAGCTTATTCCTTTGCTAAGATCATTGCAGATTTTCTTGCATTCTGCATTATCCTTACTATTAGGCCTATATGTTGCGTTAGCCTAGCAGAATTTTGTCAACTACCAAAATATATCTCGTTTGTAACGGAATGGTATATGTCACATGTATGAGAAATTATTTTGAACACCTACCCCACCCCCCTTTATTTATTCGGTAGCCATTTCAAAAGTGTATAGTTCTTTTTGGGACGCACCGTATAATGTAACAACTAAACAATCACCCTGTAGAAACTACTACTCAGTAATTATTCATGAGGTTTCTGAGGTTTTTAGTGAGCAAGGTTTGAAGAAACTTTGCTTCACTTCGGCAGGCGCTATGTCATGCTGCAACTATTTTGATTCAAATTAGTCATTAATCATACAATACCCTTTTTCTACATGAAAACACCTTTTACTATGCTAGGCAAGCCTCTGATCAGATTCTTATAAAACTTCATGGACCAAGAATCGTATTTTCATCCGGACACATGAGTGTAGGCCTACTTTGACCACTAAAAATTACACAATACCATTTTCCAGCATTAAAAAACACCTATTTGTCCGAAAAGCCCCTGGTCAGGTCATGAAAACACAATACACGCTCTATTCGTATATGAATAATGATTGAATCGTGATCCATGATTGTATGATTAATGACTAATTTGAATCAAAATAGTTGTAGCATGACATAGCGCCTGCCGAAGTGAAGCAAAGTTTCTTCAAACCTTGCTCACTAAAAACCTCAGAAACCTCATGAATAATTACTGAGTAGTAGTTTCTACAGGGTGATTGTTTAGTTGTTACATTATACAGTGCGTCCCAAAAAGAACTATACACTTTTGAAATGGCTGCCGAATAAACAAAGGGGGGTGGGGTAGGTGTTCAAAAAATTTCTGCCTTCGGCCATCGAGAAAAGTATCATATATTAGCTACAGGGGTATGCTAAGGTTGATCTTTACTTCATCTTCCCATTTTATTTTTTCTTTTTCCTTTTTTTTTCTTTTTTTTTTGCAAGCGATCCGTATTGCTCCAAGCCAGCGGAGGGGGGGGGGGGAGGTGATTAACTCGATGTCTTTTTAATTGTGTAGTATCATACTGTCTATTATCTATAGATCATGATGAGGAGAAAAATAATAAACCAGCTATTGTTTAACAGTCTTCTCATTCTAGAAATAAATGCAAAACATCAATATATAATTCTCCCAAGAATAACAGTGATGATTATAAGTATGTAAAGAATAGCGCGATGTTCAAACAAAGGTATATAAGATTTACTCACACTATTGATACTACATGTCTTTCATACCCATAATAAATTAGTCAATGAAATTGGGTAGGAAATCATGGAGGAAAAAGAAAAACACGTATTTGGCTCACGTGCAATTGACTTAAGGTAAAACATAAATGAGTAGGCTCGGTGCTACATCTGGATCAGCGCCTCGATCGACGTATAAATGCAAGCGAACATGGACATTGAATATTCTGTATTCTTTAAAAAGATAAGTTAGAATTGGTCATATATATTGGCATGCTCCCAAGTGGAACCATGGGAAATATCACATAGAAATCAGGGATTGATTAGCATGTATGAAAGTCCCAGAAGGAAATTAGAGCAGTATCAACTGTCTGTCGAAGCCCCTAAGTTAAAAAAAAATAAAATAAAATCAGCATAGGGTATGATAACAGATGAGTAAATTTGGAAAGTGATTGAAGCTCAGAAACAATTTCCTCATTTCCTACTCAATTTAGACTCATTACCCGCACGCTCCCATTTGGAGACGTGATGAGGGATAAATATTGATGACGGGAACGAAAAACCAGTCTGCTGTCTATAAAGAACCACTCGTACATTGCATGCCATATTCATATCTAATTTTTCATCAAGCTGAGGAGTACTTAGGCTGGTTTGTAATGGTGTGTTATTTCCTATATGATTTGATGTCTGCTGCCAAAAAGTAATATATTGACCGGAGAGGAATTCTCCAACAATGTTACTGTATACATTTGCCCGATACACACCCACGTATTTCATTACAGTAGTTATGGTGTAATGACTATATATTCACCATCTTTGCTTCATGAGAAATTATATTTCTTTAGAGGGAAACTTTGCCATGGACATTTTAAAATGTTCTAAATAGAAGACGTGTGATATCTGTTGGTCCTTAATTGTTATATTTAGTCTGTGTTTCATTAAAATGGTTGCCCATACCGCATTGGTATATCAGTGCGTCCCAAAAAGAACTAGACACTTTTGAAATGGCTATCAAATTAAAAATATATGATCTTGTGGGGAAAAGTTTATATGTAAATAAAGCTCATAACACCCCCCCTCCACACGCCTCCCTCCCCCCCCCCCCCCCTCCCCCCCCCCCCCCACCCCCCCTCCCCCCCCCCTCCCCCACACCGGCCGCCCCCCCCTCCCGCCCCCAGCCCCTCCCCTCCGGCCCCCCCCCGCCCTCCCCCCCCCCCCCCCCCCCCCCCCGACCTCCCCCCACCCCCCCCCCCCCACCCCCCGCCCCCCCCCCCTCACCTCCCCCCCACTTCCGTCCCCCCCCCTACCTTTCCCCCCCCCCAACCGCCCCCCCCCCCCCTACCGCGCCCCCCCCCGCCCCCTCCCCCCCCACCCCCCCCATTCCGCCCCCCCCCTCCCCCCCCCCCTCCTCCCCCAACCCCACCCCCCCCCCCCCCACCCCTGCCTCTCCCCACCTCCCCCCCCCGCCCCCCTCCCCCCTCCCCCCCCACCCTTCCTTCCCCCCGCGTCCCCTCCCCCTCCCTCCCTCCCCCCCCCCCCCCCCCCCTCTCCCCTCCCCCCCTCTTCCCTTCACAACGTCTCCGCAGTTCCATAGTCGTAAGGATATCAGTGGTTTTTAACCATCTTCGAGGAGAGGAGGAAAAGTCAGGTGAATTTAGATAAGCGCTCGTGTCACATCGCCTTAGTCTTATGAAGTTAGATAAGTTATAAGCCGTCAGTAGTGTTGACAATTTTTGACTTACCCGGCAAGGGTCTCCAGCAAGACAGAATGTTTTTGACAATATATGCGCACTCTAATGTCCGCCCTATTCCGTCCCGTCGTATCTATGCATGAAGTACTAGCCCGTCAGTGTACGCACGCAAGTGATTATTTTTCTTTTGCAGATAAAGTTTTGAACTTGCTCTCCAAACTATTCCAGTGAATTACGTGGTGAAATTGCTGCAGAGTCAAGTGGTACACGTGTCCAGAACACCAGCTCATTAGTTCTTTTAGGACACACCGGGATTGCACACGCAAAATCCTACGGCATCTGGCAATTAACTCCGCTTCGAAGTACGTCATTTTGCCCATTTAAGAAGGATTTCTGCAGAGAGCCAAAATTATATTTATGACGTTCTACAGGGCTAGGATTGATTTCACGTGGAATTATTGTTGAATAAATGATTGGTCCTTTCAGCAAGCTCGGCACAGTTGCCAAGCCGTATTTACACGTATATCCGCTTACAATGCCGCATTGATATCACGTAGTCGCACCGTTTATGTCACGCACAGTAACTCACACGGAAATCAGTTTATCGAAGCTTGCACCGCCTGACCCGCAGGACGCTTTACTGTTAGTTGGCATATTAGATGGTCATCACGTTAATAACACGCCATATAGATCATTTAAGTAAATACGTGATATTCTAATCTCTGTGCTCGTATTCTTCATTTATCACAGCATACTGGTAAGATCTGCATCGCTAATAACATAAGTGTTGTGTTGTGAAAATGCGCTTCTTTGAACGCAGACAATTGTTGATTAAATGCTGACCTTTGACAAAATCCCGAGTACACTACTGCTCTGCCACATATCTCAGCATACACTGATGTGACAGGCCGTTAAATACTCTAACGCAAGGCCCGATGGACGGTGGCTTCTTAATATATGCTTCAAAATCCCAGTCGCGAAACCAGATCACAATAACTACCCGGCGAATTCTTGTATTGCGCGAAAATGAAAGGTTGTGTTAGTCAATCAGACAATTAGTATTGTCATACCTTCAAATACTTTCACAGGCAACAACAAAGAAAAACCACCGTCCAAAACGAAAATGCGGTGTTTTAAATAATTATCAGGGTATGCTTTAGATTTCATTTACGGTGAAATACTAATCAGTGGGGATTTTGTCTCTTGAAATTGCTAGGAAATCCTGACTACAATACCCACCTAGATATGAACCATAATTTTAGGTGAAGTCATTATCATTCAGAAAGTCTGAGCATGATTCTATCCTGAGAAAAAAGTCTGCTGGTCTGTATTATTATCCCACCTTGTCATTAGTGCCCCAATAAGTTATGTCTGTGTTTTTTTATTGCTTTTATGTTGCATATATTTATAACCAAGCCTCCCCCCTGAATACCCATCCTCTCCACCCTTGAAGAAGGTGAAGTCGGAAAAAAATAAAAATAGTAGAATTATTATATATCATAAGGCAAAATAACTATAGGAGTATGTGTTTCTTCTTCCCAAATGCTAATTTAATGAGCAAAACTCATCCATTTTCTTATATTACGTTATAAGCTTGTTTCATCATTATTTTATATTTAGATAAAGTCTTGACGCACTGTATACCATGCGTATGGGCAAACCATTTTATGAAACACAGACTAAATATAACAATTAAGGACAACAGATATCACACGTCTTCTATTTAGAACATTTTAAAATGTCCATGGCAAAGTTTCCCTCTAAGAAAATATAATTTCTCATGAAGCAAAAAGATGGTGAATATATAGTCATTACACCATAACTACTGTAATGAAAATACGTGGGTGTGTATCGGGCAAATGTATACAGTAACATTGTTGGAGATTCCTCTCCGGTCACATATATTACTTTTGGCAGCAGCATCAATCATATAGGAAATAAAACACCATTACAAACCAGGCTAAGTACTCCTCAGCTTGATGAAAAATTAGATATGAATATGGCATGCAATGTACGAGTGGGTTCTTTATAGACCACGGACTGGTTTTTCGTTCCCGTCAATCAATATTTATCCCTCATCACGTCTCCAAATGGGAGCGTGCGGGTAATGAGTCTAAATTGAGTAGGAAATGGAGGAAATTGTTTCTGAGCTTCAATCACTTTCCAAATTTACTCATCCTGTTATCATACCCCTATGCTGATTTATTTTTATTTTTTTTAACTTAGGGGCTTCGACAGACAGTTGAGTACTGCTCTAATTTTCCTTCTGGGACTTTCATATCATGCTAATACAATCCCTGATTCTATGTGATATTTCCCATGGTTCCACTTGGGAGCATGCCAAATATATATGGACCAATTCTAACTTATCTTTTTAAAGAATACAGAAAATTTCAATGTCCATGTTCGCTTGCATTATAACGTCGATCGAGGCGCCTGATCCAGATGTAGGCAACCGAGCCTACTCATTTATTGTTTTACCTTAAGTCAATTGCACGTGAGCCAAATACGTGTTTTTCTTTTCCTCCATGATTTTCCTACCCAATTTCATTGACTAATTTATTATGGGTTGAAAACATTGGCGTTCATTTATTTATCCCTGTCTCCTTTTCTCTCCCTTTAATATATTATTTGCATTTATTTCTTAGAATGAGAGACTGTTTCAAACCATACTGGTTTATTTTTTCCACCATCATGATCATAGAAAATAGACAGTCATACAAAGTTAATTCCGTCGTTACTTTGTATCAATACCAACCCAAAAATGCCCAACAGCCATCAACGACTCTTGTGAATGGAATTGACCTTCGAATATTAAAGCAGATTATTCAGACACTACTTCAATATTAAGTATTATGCATTTCACCTGGCAGTATGCGTACACTTACACAGAAGCATCAAATGAGTATGTAACATTATACTAGTATCCTTCAAAGTCGAGCGTTGCAACATTGACTTGGCCTGCATTTCCCACTCAGTTAAATTTAAGAATGATAAAATAGCTGGTGGATAAATCTCGGTAAGTATGATTCTGAATTAATGCATTGCACTTTGATGGTTGAACGATGACGGCAATGATGAGATTGAAAATGACGGTGATGAATGAATCCCAAAGGAAAAACTTACTCTAACTGAGCTGATTGAGATGATGAATCTGGATGATCATTATTAGATGGAGATGATGGTGATGAGGATGAAGATGATGATAATGGTGGTGATGAAAGGTTGGAACCTGGCTCAGCCATCTTTAATTTCCTGTTCAACGTAAGCAACTCATGGACGTCCACAATCAAGTATGGATGGCGTGAAGACTTGCATCCAAAGTGAAGCGAGTAAGCTATCTTGCATCTAAAGGTCTCTCACTCCAACACACGTGACACCATAACTGACTCATCATCCATCGCTCTCATACCATTCCTCTTGTTTTCATTACGTTTAAACAGTTGCTCAACATTTCAAATCCCTATACCTGACTCACGAAACGATAGGCCTCTTCTGTCGTGACCCATTCCATATCTCCTTCATCTCATAATCTTAATAAACATAATGAGCGCATCGTGTGATTAGGGCATGTTCACACGGATGGAGAAGGGTATAAACGTTTACATGTTAGGGTACAAACGTATAGGTGGCGCACACGGCATTATCACAGTTTATATCACTGCAGGCCAGCATGGCCAGATACCTATGTCTTCACTGGTCTTCACGTGAATGCGATCTTATAATACAACTTTGGGATATAATGCATTTCCTACTCTGCACTGTCTCGCAATGGGGCAAACCTCTCTCAAGTAAAAAAAATTTTTTTCATCAAAATTGATGTGAACCGTATGAAGTCATTTACGCAATGAAAAGACTAGCAGGTGATCTAATTATCAAATCAGCATGAGCCATTGATGTCAGTTAATCCTATGAATGAAAATACGGGTAAAGAGATACGAATGGACAGGAAATGCAGCTCTGCTGAGGCTTTACAAGATTCTCTCCCCAAAACACGGATGTATTCATGAACCGATGAATTCCAAAACTGGTTTAAAAGCGGGGAAACGTTAATGCAAAACGTTCATTTTTTTTCTGTGGTTTTTCCTGTATAAGTTGACCCTATCAGGCCACGGTACTCATTATCTGCAGTAAGCAGCGTAGGAGGGCTAATGCCCGATGCTAGAGATAATAATCCTTCAATAGTCATAGCAAAAAAATGATATCGTCAACAACAAGAGTGACTGGAGAGTGTGGTGAGCGTCGAACATACTCAGAAGCCAGCTGATAATTCAACAACCAAACCCCCCCCCCCAAAAAAAAAAAAAAAAAAAAAACAAAGCAAAAAAAAAAACAATACAAAAAAAAATAAAAAATAAAAAAATAATAAAATAAATAAAATAAAAATAAAAATAAAAATAATAATAATAAAACAAAAATATATATATATATATATAAATAATAATAATAAAAAAAATATATAAAAAATTAAAAAAAATAAATAAATAAAAAATAATAAAAATATATAATAAATTAAAAAAATAAGAATAAAAATAACAACAACAACAACAAACAAAAATAAAACAAACAAAACGAAACGAAAACAAAACAAAAAGCCCAAAAAACTAAATTAAAACAAAAACAACCAAAAAAAAAAAAAAATGCGACCATATTTTGTGCAGTCATACATGAACAACTTCTTAATGATCAGATAATTTATATTTAAGTTTTTATTGTCACCTTTATCAATTTTATCGGTACATGCGCCATCGATGTAGTAATCTAGATCAGGCATTTTTTATTTGAGAGGACAATGTAACAATGGCCCAGACCATATTGTGCACTTAATGTTGAATCTGATTTATCATATGTATATTGTACATGTTTGCTTTTTATGGCTGAATAAATTGAATTGCATTGATAATTGATGTTTTACAAAATATATCCTTTGCTATCTTTAGAATAAGTAAAAGCGATTTGGGCATTTTCGTATGTCACTCAAGATACTGTGAGATATATTAATTTGTGACATCTCGATCGCATTTCCAATGAGAGGATCTCCATAGCAAATAGTAATCTCCACATTATTATAGCTTTTAATATTTTATCTCTTTTTTACCAATTAAATTTGATTTATCTGCTTCTTATCAAATCCATTTTTATCCTGACTGGTGTATTAAATATTGCAACACATTCCAAATGCGAGAATTTCCCTTGTCTTTTTGAATAATTTCCTAACCATTCTGTACATTATTATATTCCATTCATAACCATGCGTAACCATGTGACCGAAAAGACGATCCTACTGTCTACTACAGACTGCAATATTATTAATCATCTACTCCATGACTAAAATTAAATGATAATCTAATTATAGTCGCAGGTTATCTTAAAATTAACCAGACTTATCTATTCTAGGATGCATCTACGATCCATCTCAAGAATAGAAATGCCTATATACAACAAACATCAAAGGTTAAAATTTTTCCAATGTTGGCGTGCATATGTTGTAGATATTATGTTAGAACAGAGCATCCCATACCGCCTATTTAGAGCCATTAAAATAAATTGGTAAGCTCATTTCCTTTGGTAGAAAATGGAGTATTTTGATTTGCCAGGCAAGCACGAGACAAATAAGGCATAGCACAGTTCCACTTTAGCATTTCTAGTCAATATCGCTCAAATCTAAGGAGCCGATTCCATAATTTGAGCTAACATACTGAAAGGGTTCATTTCCGTTTCGTGCTTTTTCATGTTTTTCGCTTTAATTTAATAAGTTTAATATTATTACCTTGCGTTTGCTACGACAACCATTGTCAGCGTACAGACGCTATACTTATACCTTTTATATATTTACCACACATGGCTGGGGAGAGACAACCTCTCGAATAATCATGATAATACCAAACTTTCCTCCAAAATAGTATCTTGTCAATGGGTGTTTAGTGAAAACTCCAACTTCGAACCATCGTAATTATACTCGACGATTTGGCCACTTGCAAGAGTGCAACACTGGCTTTATTTAGCCAGCGTACAAATTTCTGTTGATTTCTTCCCTCTCTCTCTCTCTCTCACACACACACACACACACACTTTAAATCTCCTATAGATCATGTAGATAGTATTGCAATAAAAATTATTGTCCTGGATAATGTCAGTAACTGTCAAAATTTACAGTATAATTAGATTCTCATCGGAGAAAATGTTTGCGAGACTCCCGCGGCGGATCAGTCGCATGCGCATCAGTCTCGGCAGTCACGGAGACAACAGGAAAAATTGATATGAACATGATGAACATGCTCGATTTTCAACGACTTACGAGACGTCGCCGAGACTCCAGAGACTCGGAGTCGCACACTAGTCGCAAACCCATTCTCATAGTAGATGAGATAGCACCTTACGAATTAGATAGGTCTATGGCCTTCTGCTATTATAATGATATGAAGAGCATGTCAAGTTGGATTACTTTCTTCTCGGCATGGTTGTCACGCATCGTTTCCTATAGCCTTTTGACTAGACCTCTGCCGTGTCTGCTGTAGGGGAGACCGGGGACAATTGTAACAGTTTTTTCCAAATTTGACCTATCAACTTTATTAAAACTAAATACTTGCTTAAACCTAAATAAAATGAAATATGCATATCTTAGCTTGACATATGAATAGGTTTGGGCTAAGTACAACAAGTTATTTTTAAGCCATTACCATTTCAAAACAAGAGGTCGAGTGTTACAATTGCCCCGTGTCCAGGGGCAATTGTAACAGACGTACGGGGCAATCGTAACACATGAAATTGTAACATTTTGTTTTTCTTTATCAAAGCTATGCACTTGACAGAGCCAAGATTTATACATCATTAACCACATAAACTAATTAAAATGAAACGTGACAATGCTTGACTCATTTATATCATCTTTTCCACTTGCATGATATGGGGCAAAATTTATGATATATATTTTTTTTATTAGGTTGTTGTGGCTTCACCCTTTAACTGTTATATAGAACCTTCATTAATTCATATTTTGGTTCTTTATCTACTTTGCAACTACCCAATATATCTTTAAATTGACTGTGGTAAAACAATTCATATATACGCCTTTTGACTTTAACGCATTCTTTTCCAAATAAAGTGATACATTTCTGAGAAGTAAAAAATGACAGCTTTTTTTTGTGTAAAATCAATCTTCAAAATTTACGCCACTTTTTTTTTTCTGGCAAAATCAATATTTCTTTGCCCTATAAAACAAAACGCATTGAACATATATTTCCAGGTATGATATTGAAAATATATTTTAATCTTTTATGGGGGCTCCCATCTCTCCCCCCCCCCCCCTCTCTCTCTCTCTCTCTCTCTCTCTCCTCTTTCTTTCTTTCTTACTGTCTTTCTTTTTTCTTCTTTCACGCCCTCTCTCTGTCCGGCTCTCCCTTTCCCTCCCTTCCTCTTTCTCTTCTTTCTCTCTTTTAATGTGTGTTTTTGTTAATAGCAAAAAACAAAAAACCAAACAAAAACAAAATCAAAAACAAATCAGGGGGGGTTCCGTAATCTCTTTTTAATTTTATAGGACCCTATTGTAAATAAGCCCTTTTGAATTTCATGGGCTATCCTGTCAGTGTTTCTTTTATGTTTTATACCATGTACACTCGACGAATGAAATAAATCAAACCAAATCAAATTATATGTTCACAGTTATTTAATTCTCATGTTTGAGCTCATAGATAAGGTTACCTGTTGTCCTTGTAAACAAAGCAATATAATTGACTATACATTCAAACTTATGAAGTTCTGATATTCTCTAGTAAAGTGTTATAGATTATTAAAACAACAAGAATAAAAAAAAAAAATGAGGCTCTGATTACAATAAAACAAATGAAAAACACACTAAAGGCACCTTTTTCGGATAGAATCAATATTTCTTTGCCTCTCTACGTATTGGACAGATATGTTATAAGTTATTTTAATTCTCATGTCTGAGCTTATAGATATAGTCACCTTTTGTTATGCTAACTAAGCATTATAATTGACAATGCATTCAAAATATATAAATGAAGTTCACATGCTTGAGCTTATCGACGAGGCTACTCTTTGCTGTTTTTCTTTATTTCCAAGTCTACTCCTATTTACAATTTTGGCATTAAATGAACCTATTACACAATGTTCACTTTCTTCATATTTTCAACCTTTTCTTTTCTAGTGAAATGATATAAATCATGGGGGGGGGGGGGCAGGAAAAAATACGGAAGGCTCTGATTACAATGAAACAAAATTGATAAACTACAGACACTTTCGGACAAAATCAATTTTACTTTGCCTTTTCAATAAAACGTATTGGACAGATATGTTCAAAGTAATTTAATTCTCATGTGTGAGTTATTTTTTCCTTGTAAATAAAATAAATGATTGACAGATACATTCAACGTTGTGCAATTCACATTTCTAAGGCCTCCCTTTTGTCAGCAAACGTGTACAAAAACGGAAAAATGACCATACATTTGTGATTTTTAGCCTGTTCATCCCCCCCCCCACCCCCACTTGCCGCTCAACGCCTCTACTTTAAAAAAACGCTCCGTGGCCCCTGATTGGTTATATATTAGCTTGGTGTTGATGCAGCGATAAGCTGCTTAATACTTTAACAGAAACAGAAACAGAACAGTCCTGTATGTATGGTAGGGGCAATTGTAACAGCTTGTTACAATTGCCCCTGACAGAGGCGACCATATTTGGAGATATTTTTTTCTATCTTAGCTTAGGTATTTATCGTTGAAACGCTAGCAGAATATGACCTAAGAATATAATTTCTAAATATATAAAAATGACAGCCGCAGCTCATCCACATATTTGTCCAGAACAAAAACAATGGGTAATGTGAAATATTACTTTCATGCTCAAAAAACGATTTTCTGCTGTAGAAAGTTCCACGGACCGTTAAATCTGCTAACACTCAAACAGCATGTGGAGCGATGAAATGCGCATGCTCTGTACAAATTTTAAGTTTGTAGCGTGTTTCTGCTAGGAATGGGAGCCTCTGTTACAATTGCCCCGTGTTACAATTGTCCCCGGTCTCCCCTATACTCTGAACCTGGTATAGACCAGTTTACTAACATATTCAAATTTTATGCATACTTTTTGAACAAAGGTTGTTTTTGACAACCTGAAAGCTTGCCTGAGTCTTGCCCGTCATAGCAAACAACTAATGTATGCAAACTGGATTCCATGTATTGTAGTTCATTCTTTTATTACATGTTGTTTGAATACCTTGTTACAATGTCGCCAGGAAAAAGTATGCATAAAATTTGAAATGTTAGTAAACTGGTCTATTGGAACTATTAAGTTGTGCGTCAAGATTAAACAAGACCAATCGTTTACGTTAAATCATGTTAAATCATATTTAATCAGTGTATCTATATATGGCATTGTATTCCTATTATTTTCTTTTATTTATCAATGTCTTTGAAGGGGAAAAGGGAAATCGAATTATAAAATCAAAAGAAAAAAGGAAAAATAAACTTGCCATTATTGACTATCATCAGGAGTGACATATATCACGAATATTTGATCATGCGTGTGAAAAATTATCCTTCTATGTTGACGGTTTTGACATGTAAAGGAGAAAAAGGGACCTCGTTCCTTAATATTTTAAACCATGTTATATCTTAGTCACCTAGGAAATTATTC
Source organism: Paracentrotus lividus (assembly GCA_940671915.1). Lineage (NCBI taxonomy): Eukaryota > Metazoa > Echinodermata > Echinoidea > Camarodonta > Echinidae > Paracentrotus > Paracentrotus lividus. Next base: position 36,766,115 of record CALNVZ010000174.1, on the reverse strand, counting down.
TTGTAAATCATGATTGCTCGTTTAGGATATTTATCCATGCGCGGAAACGGGGATGTGGTAAACAATGTCCGACCAACGTAGGCACAATAGCTCATAATCTGAACCGAAGACTGAAAAGTACACAGATAGGTGATAACTTATAACCAATGTGGGACCAGAGCCCTGTAGCATAAATACAATAGCCAATTGATAGTACCCAATCAGGATCATTTTTGCATATACCTATTGCATTTAATTATCACTGCAAACCAATCAGAATCGTTATTACAAATCTGCAATTAATTGTAACTATTTATTGTATAGAGCAGAGCGCTCTGGATTGCAATCAACCGCAAATTGGGAATACCCAAAGACAATCGTTGAAAAAACGAACAAACAAATAAACAAAAACAAAAACACAATATTTTATTTTATTTATTTAATTTTTTTTCTTTAAATTTAAAATTTAGTGCAAACCTATGTGTTTAACGGGTACCATGCAGGATATGTATTGTCAAAATTGTGTAAATCATTTACGAAAATTAGAAGTAAAGCGCTCTATGGATTCATTAGATCTAATAATATGCAGTCTGGTCGGGTGGAAAGAGAAAACGATACAAGTTCGTTTTGCAAAGAGGGAAAAAAAAATTTTTTCCTATAACTCCAACATAATTGGGAAGGGTAAAACGGATAGTATCTGACAAAGATTACGAGATGTATAGGCTTACACGATACAGTTTATGTTTCGTAGTAAAGACATGCATGCTTATTCATACATCTTTTTCTTATTCTTTTTTTCTTTCTCCCGTGCCTCTATTTTGATGTTGATTTTTTGTTATTTTTATTGTTTTTCTGTTCTTTTCATTTTGTGTACCTTGTCTTATCGTATCGTTTTCTCTTTTCATGTATGTCATGTATATGTCTTTTTCCACCCCTGGTCCCCTCTTATATACATGTTTTAAGCGAAAGCTTCTTTTTCCCATTTCCCCCGGCCATCTTCCCATGATTCTCTCTCTCTCTCTCTCTCTTCCAATTTAGCTTCTGACCTGCCCAATTATATTTCGCCTTCGTCTGTATTTGCTTGTACATGTAATGCATCAACCGCAGACAACACCAAAAACCTTAGACTACTGATGCGTGTGCAATTAATATAAATTTTGAATCCAGCCAAGAATCGGTTCTTCGCCGAAATTATAATTTCCAATTTCGTCTACACAAGTCACAGTCTCTTTCATCCATACTATACAGTGCGTCCCAGAAAAAAGTAAACCCAACTTTGAGAGCCCCACATAGCTTGTGTGACCTTGAAATTTATTTCACGATAAAGAGTAACTCATATACTATTCAATGATACCAAACTTATACCTGAGTTGTGACGAATGACTAAGCAATTGGGCTTTAAAAACAAACGTAAAAAAGGTCCTGTACTTAGTTTGAGCAAAAGCAGCCCTTGCATTTCGATAGTAAAGATAATCCTTTGTCCCTAATGAATGGACTCAGGAAGGCTGACCTCAAACAAACAATGAATGATCAGAAATCCAGGGCTGCTTGTTACAATTTTTTAAACTCGAGTGCTCAGTCATCCATGATAGTACAGGTATTACTTTGGTATCACTGGTTTGAATATGAGTTACTCTTTGTCAGGATATATAAAAATTAATGAAACATAAGTTATACAATTTTAATACGAGGCTCTCATAGTTGGGTTTACTTTTATCTGGGACACACTGTAGAGCCCAAACAGAGACTTCATTATGTTAATTTTATCCGACATCATGATTTGTATGCTCACTCGTATGACACTTGAATTACCCATCGAACTCTTTGGAACACCGGGTGGTTGGCAAATCCCTTGTGTATACACATGGGCAATTTCGCGTAACGTTAGCTGCCTTTTCCCATCTAATTTGTTTTTAATTAGAATAATTTGGGGCTTATAGTAATATACATATGACTTTATTTACTAGAAGTCCAAATATTTCAATTAACACAACGACGATGCAACTACTTAAATATGAAAAAGTAAGGTAACTGATTATGGAGTTGCCATAACATCAAGAAATGTTTATCATTTCCATTACCACTTCGCAAAGGGTACGTTACATGTATTATGATTAGATCAAGAGGAAGAATAGTATTCAGTCTCATATAGGAGCTAGAACTTTTCTCAATTACAATTAATTGAATGTGTGTTTGTGTTTTGTTTTGTTGTGTTTTTTTTCTTTCTTGGGGGGGGGGGGGAGTTGGATACTATTTAATGTATTTATTTTACTATTATTTCCTGGAACTCAGACACCGAATCGAAAAGTCAAAGACACTCTTGATAGTCAATATAATTACATTTTGATCACCTACCTAAGCATGTTGACGGGAAGCCCTCAGTCAGGCCACTCCAATAAGAGGCAATCTACAGAAAACAATATGCGCAGTAATCATGTCATTCATTTCTACGTTAAGACTATTCTTGTATTATTACCCCAAGTTTCATGTATATAAAGTGCACTCAAATGTTTACAATATGCAAAGCTATAAAAAAAAATTTAATGAAGCAATATGCAAATATATTATGTCCTCAAGAATAAGCCATATGTTTTCAAAATATTGTATGCTTTAGTCAAGGTAATATATTGTATTGTAATATATATATATATATTTTAATGATGTGCTCACGAAGAACACACCCTTTGACTGGCGTAGTCTCGTGTGCTTGTTTGAAAGCTAGGTGAGTCTCGTGCCGGTATCGGTAAATCCTTGATGAAAGGACATTATTGGCGGCTGTCTTCCCCATTCAATCAATCTAAAACAGTCATCAAAATAACATAATGCATTATAATACGAAGAAAATTAGCCTCATAATCATGTGTAAATCATACAACCATACAAAGACACAATTAAGTTTAGCATGATTCAAAAAATTATTTCTCCGTATAAAGCATTTTTTTACATTATGTTGATCTCTGATTGTCACAGAATTTATTTGCCATTATTACGAATGATTTCGATTATACTTAAGATCTCAATTTTCTTAGACGCTATATTTTTCTCTTAATTTTTCTCTCTCATTCTAATTTTTTTCGCTATGTTATTTTTCAAAAAGGGAGTTGATAGTTGTTTGTGTTTGTCTAAATGTTTCTTTGACAAATCGTCATTAATAATTCATGGTAAAGTATTAAAAGAGGATTGTCTGATATGAAGTTGACTCTCTAATTCAAAGATGATTAATTAATTACTAGTTATAAATTTGGAATATATTGTTTATATTTCAGTATCATATATTAAAAAACATGACTTTATTCCCTTTGCAATATATACACTGCAGTGACACATTGAAAATGTACACTCACTTGCCATAAGTACTGCAATATCACTAAAATGCGTGCCTTTTTTAAATTAACATTTAAAACGTATCTTTTTTATCGCCATACTTTTTTTTTATTCCGAAAGGGAAGGCTATGGTCCCTTTTCATTCCTCAGAGCAATAGATGAACAGACCCAATTTCTGAAACAATGGGGAAGACAACAAAAAGAATGCTTCTCCCCCCCCCCCTCAAAAAAAATAATTGGGGAATGGGGTGGGGATTATTAATAAAAGTCTTACCATACTGCTCAGAAAATTGCTTACATGTTTTATTTATACCTCTTGAAAACGAATTATGGTCTGAAGGTACCAATAAATGGCAGATTAAAAAAAAAGGACAAAGAGGAGATAAACTGATATCTACCAAGGAAAAATTAGTCCTGTGATGCATAAATGGTGAAACAACCTTATTCAAACAAATTATCGCCAATTTATGAGGGTTAGTATCATGACTTACTGCAGCAATCGATTTTGCATTTTTGTAATATTTTTGCGGGAGAATTACAACCTCTGAGTTCGGTGCGCACCCTTCTTTATTGTGTGTTTTTTTTTTTTTTTTTTTTTCGAAGATATACCCAACATGTTTAACCCACCTCTCGATTTTTTTTTTTATTGTTTCAAATTTTACCAGGTTACTGGGTGTGTTTTGGTAATCTACTGCCCCTAACGAAAAGGAAGGGACAAGTCTTTCCTTTCTTAATAAACAACAGTGGTCCACAGCATCCTGGTGGCGGTTGACATATAACAAGATTATATAAAGGATTGTACAGAAATTTAAAATTCAGATATGTTGCAATATTTCTCACAAAACAGTTTAGGCATATAGACGAAACAATCAAAACTCAAAATGTTTGACTTTTTTTTTTCCGCTTACATGTATTTGATCAAAACTGAAAATATGTTTCTATGTATATTCCTTTATCTTTACAAAATGATGTTCATGTACCGTTAGTCACGCGTATTTTGACTACACGAATCACATCAATAAGCGCAAACGGGGTGAGAGAAAAGATGATTATCAAGTGCGAGAAAAGAGAGAACATGACAACGCACGTTGCCTTGATAACAGGCAGATGGTGAATACATGAAGATACTTGTGACATGACCGAGGAAGTCATCTGACCAAACAAATTAAGTGTATTGAAAGATAACAGCCAAGATATGAATCAAAGGGAACGTGGTAACAATGTGACCTTTACACGCAGGAGGGTAGCTTAGTTGAGATGGTAGGGTGCGTGATAAGGGCAAATTATATTGAAATTGAAATATATGTGTCGCGCAGCATGTACACCCTTCTTATCCCTTTTCTTTTTTTCAATTTCATTTACTAGGTTTATCATACTAATATATATCTTATCGCGTTGTATGATATATGCTGTCTGATGTAGAGGGCATGAGTATATTAGATGGAAAGATAAGATTACCTTGGGAGCAAGTCATTATTACATACTAACTTATTCATTAAATTTCACATTAAATTTCAATTAATCCATTTATTATAATACGCGATGGAAGTTCTTGATTATTTCTTTATTTAAATTAGGCCCGAAGACAAGTCATTCGACGGAGGAGGCAATTATTTCGCCTTCGGAGTATCCGTAGATTTATTTTTTGTTATCGAAATCTTTTCAGATATACACGTGGTATTTGTGATCTGAATCATTTTTTGTTTAATAAATAATATCTAAAATTATGAGATATTTTACAATGTATACACAATATTTTCTGATGGCTGAGACGAGAGGAGGAAGGGCGGATGCCATCCATCTCAAAAACCCGGAAGCATTGGATTCCACATGGGAGCTCATTATGACGTAATCCCGTCTCACCGTGGGCCACACAACGGTACGCACCTGCACGCTTTGCTATACATATATACGGGACTTCATCACAATTCATGGAGGCCAATAATCAATACGCTTCTAAATCTATTTACTCCCGGCTTTTATTAGTATTCATAATTAAAACTTTACTTACCCGACTCCCCTGCGTTGTGTAGATTTCAAGATATACATGCGGCAAAACTGTTAAAATCCGATGATTCTTACAGCATTAATCCGTGCAAAAATCAAATGGTGGATTGGTGCATTTGAGATGATGCGGGTAGTTTATAGTGTGATGCGAGTGAAGAACCACCAGTAATATTGGTACGGTATTAAGAGTGTGTGCGCGACGGCAATGTGCGTGAGCGTGTGTTTGAGCGTGTGTGTGTGATTGTGTGTCTATGTGTATGCGCTATCAGATGTAGGTTGAAAGAAGATCCCGCGTAGCATCAGGTACACGACACTTAGTACATGTTATTAGCTGAGCGATGCGGGGTATTCATATCTGCGTTGACGTGTGGAAAGCTAGTCTTATCACTCACTCTCTTTCTAAACACTCAACCGAATCAATAACAATACACTCATTTATTTTCATCAATAACTGATGGACTGCGGAGGAGTAAAATTTTTACTTTAATATGAAAACAAATACGTATTGTATTGCTTAAGAGTAATCAGTTAGGTTCCAACCTTGTTCAAGCTATCATCATTTCCTATATACGCCATGACTTTTTTTTTATTTTTTTTTTTAAAATAAATTCAATAATTATTTTTTTTTTTGTCAAAGTTTAATTTTTCTTCGCTATCCATATAGCAAAATACAAAACCCAAGAAAAATACACGAAGCAAAGATAAGTGATATTTCATGATTTGTCTGTATTCATCTTTCAACATGTACGCAACCTTGAATGAAATGAATTCATAATTAGCTTTTGAATCTTATTCCACATGAATGCTTGTCTATCCATGCAATGAAAATAGAATGAGATTCCCATGTTTTCGTGCGCAGGCTCTGTCATCTTTCAAGATATATCTTCATTCGGGTGCTGCTTGATGATCCGAAGGTTAGTTTGTCCAAAGAAGCAACTTTCCTGTACATGAATTTCTAAAAATTTAGATAATGATCGTTAATTCATTCGAACATTATTTTTGATTTTTGATTATATTTTTGATTTTCGATTCTCTAATAATGAAATATAGTTTTAAGGGAAACGTAAATGCTAGTCATTTAATGTCTGATCAGTTACTTCCAATACTTGAACAGCTTGGATACTTGTGTAATTTCCACCACATAATCCTTGATTTTCATATAGACTAGGCTTTTAAGAGAAAGAAAAAGTGTATCATTCCGCATAAGACAAGGATATTGCTGGGGGGAAAAAGAACTTAGAAATGCTGACTTTTACGATAATGAATTCAGACGACGGTTTGGCAAGTTCAAATGATTCTAATCTACCGTAGATGTCGTCTCATAGAATGGGCAATTTGTATGTTGAGATGCGCAGATACGGACCGGATGGAAGTGAGGGATCTTGAATGACAAGCAAGGTTGAAGCTATAACCGGTTAATACGGTTGCTGATAGCTCGTGAGGAGTATCGGAGAATAATACGATTACCGAGTTAAAATGGACATTGACGTGAAGCAGTTTAAAAGAGATATATAAGTGCCTGAACCGGCCAACATAGTCACATAGTTTAAGAAAGTATAGCAACCGTTGGGAAAAGGCCGCAACACGCATTTAATGACAACACTATTTTTCTGTTCACATTATAATATACACATGACATGAGTTTGATTACAAATGGGGCATCTTTGACAGAACTTGATTCTTATTCAAAATATGTGCAGTTTGCGCATTAAAATGCAAATTGCATTGAAAAAAAAAGTCTTAAAAGATACATGTTTTCTTTAACTTTGTGCGTTTTAACTTTGTATTTGTCTTTCTATCTCATTAGGAAAGGGACTAAATCAAGATTTATTTATATAAAATCAAATCCACTGCTAAAAAAAAACAAAAAACAAAAAACAAAAACATGTTGATTCAAGTAATACTCTTGTTCGTATTCTAATTTTTTATTTTTATAATTAATTCTTTAGGATTGGGTTCTTTTAATAGGAATCTTGTTTGAATCAACTTGAATAATTTATTTAATTGTTTATCAGCTTGGTTTAACTCATGAGCGCAGATTGAAAGAAAATTTATTTGGTATTTAGAAAATAATGTACAGGTATGAGTGTGTTATGGCGATGC
>CALNVZ010000174.1:36736138-36750292 GCA_940671915.1 Paracentrotus lividus | reverse complement strand
GGTCCCTCGGGAATGAGTTTTTTTTCTGTTAAACTCAATTTTCCGATTCACCAGACCCATAGCTACACGAGGATACCCATGAACATGAGTTGCAGGGGGGGTGCAGCATTTCGACCCTATCCCATGTACTATAATTATTTAGATCCACAATTTGAATCTCGAAAGATACATCACGACATAAAGTTTCGCCGTCATGTTCGTTTGCGTGAATTCCCACTGTACATTGCACGGACGCAGACACGCATTATTTTTTTTTGATCATGGGGAGGGGGTGATCTATTCATCATACCCCCAGTAACAAAGGAAAGTGCGTCCCGCTCTACGCCAGTGGTACATTGACAAAAATGTACATTACCAAATATCGATTTAGGTTTGATATAAATGGAATGTTATTTAACAAATTATAAGCATACGTTTTTTTCAACAGAAAAGAAATCAGACCTCTTTCAAATGCGAATAAATTATTTATTCTACAATATTTAATTGGCATGACTAAAAAGTGAACATTAGCAGAATAAATTGTTTACAGCTGTACATTTCATTTGATGAATCTTGACATGTATCATACACGCGTTGATAACATTATATGATAACATAAAATGATAAATCATTGAAATATAAGGGGGCGTTTTTAATTTGTGTAGTTTTGTAACAAGTTAGTTGAAATAAGAAATAAATGCTGTTTAATTAATCTTAGTGGAATACAGTCTGTGTCAAATAAAATGGTACAGTTGGAAATCATTTTTTTATAGTGTGAAGGTTAATATCAACGTGGTAGTGTTTATTATTGTCATAAAGCAGGAATATCACTCTTTCTTCTGCATTTTTTTTCATCACATTTGGTGCAGTATTTTTTGAGATATGACTAATTTTCTACAATCAAGGAAAATCCCTTTTTCGCACGCCGTCCCATGCCTTTGTGTATGATTTCGCATAATGACCGTGAATTCAGCGCTCCAGAACAATAGAAGTACGTAATTTCGATTTGTTCCTTGTCGCACAAAACTTAGTATAACTTTTGTTCTACTAGACTAGAGCCATTTAGGCAAAATATGACTTTTAGAAGCATTTTTAGGTAAAAGTTGGGAACCGGTCTATTTCTCATAATTCAAGTGTGCTGAATCTGATAAGACCGGTTCCCAAGCCGATTTCTCACGTTTTCACCACCTAATTTGCATAAACAAAATGGCCGCCAATTTGACAATTTTTTAGCTTATGTCTCTATTCCTCCCTGGTTGTGTCCAATTTTTACCCTCGTAACGGCCGAAGTATTTTGCAGTCACGTTGATTATTATGTAAACTTGCTAAACTGAGCATTACAATTTAATAAATAATCGATTTTATGTTTATAAATTCATTAATTATGCAAATTTATGCATGTTTGCGACCTTATATGCTACAAAGGGGCTATAATTTGATCAAATTTGCTCAAGAGTTTAAGTTTAGGTTAAAAGTTGGGAACTGGTCTATTTCACATAATTCAAGTGTGCTGATTCTGATTAGAACGGTTCCCAAGCCGATTTTTTAACGTTCTAACCACCTAATTTGCATAAACAAAATAGCCGCAAAATTGACCATTTTCGAGCTTACATGTATGTCTCCACTCCTCCCTGGTTATATTCCCTTTTTACCTGTATCATGGGCCTCATTATTTTGCACTCACATTGATTATTATGTAAACTTGCTAGACTGAGTATTACAATTTAAGAAAAAACCAATTTGATGTTTCTAAATTAATTAATTGTGCAAATTTATGCATGTTTGCGACCTTACATGCTCTAACTTGATCAAATTAGCTCAAGAGTTCTTCAACCTTTAGTTTAAAGTTGGGAACCGGTCTATTTCACATAATTTAAGCGTGCTTAGTCTGATAAGACTACATTGTAGTTCCCAAGCTGCATTTTAACGTTTTCAACACCTAATTTGCATAAACAAAACGGCTGCCAAATTGACAATTTTTTAGCTTAGGCCTTATGTCTACACTCCTTCCTGGTTGTATCCACTTTTTAACTTCGTAATGGCCGCATAGTTTTGTAGTCACTTTGATTATTATGTAAACTTGCTCGACTGAGCATAAGAATTTAAGAAAATAATCAATTTGATGTTTCAAAACCAATGTATTATTCAAATTAATGCATGTTTGAGACCTTACATGCTATAACATGGGTAACTTGATCAAATTAGCTCAAGAGTTCTTCAACTTTCAGATATCAGATATTCAGATATAATTCAGATATCCTTAATTCCCAACATTTTGAAATCATTGTACAGAAATATATATATAATGTAATCTCGACGCTCATTTGTAATATTTTTATGCAAATTTATTTTGTATTTCTTTGTTTTGCACGTGACTTAGAACGAAATCTATCAAAATGGTCACATAAAGATCAGTGAAAAATAATGCAATGTTTGAATGATGACATTCAACACATTGTAAGCCTACAGGTAGCGATCTCCATGAAGTCCATAGCCAGCTTCCCTCTATTGGTTATTCCCATCCTTGAGAGGAAGATGTCAGTATATTGGTTATCTACCACTGGGTAGAAGTCTACCTTCAATCCTTCTACTTGCATTCTGTCATACATGTTAGTCCAGCATACTTTGATGTCTTGTACGTATGGGCCATCTCCTCTCAAAGGAGAGTCAATTCACAGAAAGCTATACCAACTTAGACTCCCGGGATCATGCAGACTACCATATTATCTAGTCACATTTACAATTTCACTGTGAGAATGTCATCTGCTTCCATTGAACCAACTGCCAGTTCGTGTAGACGAAGGAGTCAGCTTGTTTTGTCTACCTTCTTGTTGACTCTGGACAGTGTACATCCCTGTCTTTACGAATGAGATCATCACAGGGGAATTTGATGTTTTGTTTGTCTGCCCTGTCGATAGCATTCTCTAGGGCATTGCTACACACTCCCAGGGATCTCATTGTGCTTCCAAATATATGAGTTTTCTTCAAGATAGAACGTGGGAATTAAGTTTGATAGAATATGCTTGTGTGTGAGCCCTCTTTTCCTCATTTGTGGGCAGTCTCGTTCTCGGCTTTGGCCAATCTTCCTCAGGTTGTGTGGGGAGGGCAGACATCATTGATGCTTGTAGCAAGAACTTGGGTGTACCTGTTTCACATATCTACATGTGTATGTCTTTCCAGGACAAGGACTGTGGTTAGGCATTCCAATCGACACCAAGCTCCTTGCTGCACGATGGCCCAGACTGCCTCCATGTTTGAACAGTAGCCTTCTTCACCTCTCAACCCCTTGCTCTCCTCAGGACGGCGACAGCGTAGGATAACGCTTGTGAAATTCCTAAATGCTATGTTTGTTGTGATGGAAAATTAAACGTGGTTTAGCAGATCTTTCTTTGTCCTATCCTTCAATATGGCATCATTTCTATTTCGTAAAGCATCAGTGGCATCATCATGGATAGAACCCAAACTTCAGGCACGTACAAACTTCAATTTACTTGTGAGGGCACATCTGTTGATAATCAGTCCGATCTTTAACATCCTGCGGACCTCATTAATCTGGTTCTGTGAGACGCTCCTTATGACTATCACGAAAGCTCGTGGACAGGGGCTTCTGATGATGTTGGAATAACCGCATTCTCGCATCACTGTAACGTTGCTGTCATTCTACCCTTCCTTGGATCGCTTTGGTTTGAACGTTCCTGACAAGCTTATCAGTCGGTCATGTCCTCTAGATAGCCTTCATCGATTGAATGGTCGAAGACTTTGCAGCTACACAGTTGACGAAACGCTCATTTCTTGCAAGCTTGGATCCAGGCTTTGATACATTACATAGTCACTTAAATTGCAGCATTAATGGTACTGAACTCTTTGACGAACATATTGATTTCATAGATAGGCACATGTAGAAGCCTAGAGCCGAAAACTGGTAAATCTGATGTGATGCCTTGTTGGCAAACTCTCATCTTGTAAGTCCGAAGTAAGCATTCAGGAATTTGTCTATAGTTTGTCCAGAAGTAGAAAAGTCATGGGAAACAGCAAGTCGATTGAGTGCAGCAATGAGCCCAAGTGCGTAGGCCGGAGCAAAATTGTTTTTGCCAACAGGAGGTAGGTTCAGTGCTCGTCGGTCAAATAGATTATTGATGTTCATGGTTTTTTTTTTTTTTTTTTTGTTGTGGGGGGGGGTGGGGGCAGGCCAGTTAACACTTTTGATCCGTCCTGAATTATTCGAATAAATGTTCAAGTAACTACTTCCGTGGATTAAAACAAAATCATAATGATTATGAACCTTCCTTTTGATTAACAAACAACGATATTCAAGATAATCTGCTTTCATATAGACGGTTTTTAATGTCGACGTTCATGCAAGCAGAAAACATGGCTTCCGACAAGGGCCTGAGTGTCTCTCGCTCTTCAACAAGCAATGAATCACCAACCATACACCCAATGTAAAGTAGTTTCTTGTGTATTGAGTGACCCTGCCATGCCTCACGTGAAAATTCCTATGTAAAAGTCAAAATAACTCGTTTATATGCTGCAAATCCCTTGCTATGAACCTGAAAACAAGTCAAATAGTGTATTTTTGCCTCTAAACACAGATGCCCAACGACAATGAGGATCAGGATATACGGAAAATTGCAGTCCAAACTGCTCAAACATGTCCCGCGCTAGATCACCTTATTTGACACATTAGATTGTTCCCTACATATAAGAACCATATTGGCCAACGGTACAAAGGCAAACTAGGAGCCAGGAATAAGCATTCTAAAGAAGCTAGCTAACACCAGATGGGATAACCCCTCATATCTCTATATAAGTGATGTACTGCATGCAAATAGAGCTTGGGAATCTAAGACATGTCTTCCTCCGCCGGATCCCTGTTACTCTGGCATCACAATCGAAGACGCATCTCTATGGGACAGCAAACCTCAAATAAAGCAAACAAATGTACCGATAAGAACCTTCTCATCATGTTCGATGACCATAGCACCTATCATTGCCTGAACCACCTTAGGACATGCACACGGCACCGTTGCAACATTTACAGTGTGGTCCTAACGGGAAAATGGCGGATACAAGCGAAGTTATGGACAAAAAAGTGTGATGTGGGAAGAGAAGCAAAACAAACACACTTCTGGTATGCGGCTACCTGATGGAATTGTATATCCTTGTAGACCTGAAGAGTTTAACCCAGAGCACAGATCTGGTAATAACACACGGTCAGTGTATTCAAATTTATAGCGAAATTATTTTGGTCTAAAGATTGAATTGTGAAGGAACTTGCTCTTAGTGATTAGAGAAGTTGATAACAGTGTGAGAGCAATGCGTGTTTGTACTGGCGAATTCACTAAATATTCATCATACTAGCTCATTGAAAATAATTGAAAAGCCATTGAAATTTGTTCATCTTTCCCACTACGTACATTATTCTTAAGGTAATGACAGTATGGCAAGAAGAAGTAGGCTCAATGGTCAATGCGTTAAACACTTTGTATAAAGTGTCTATTGCAAGGGGCGCCGGGAGCGGGGCGGCTTGGGGGAGCTTCAGCCCCCACTTATTCTAGCAAACAGTGGTACAAAAACGGAAAGATGACCTAACATTTGGTGATTTTTAGCCTGTTCAGTCCCCCCCCACCCCACTTCGGCTCAGCCTCCACTTTCAAAAACGCTCCGCGGCCCCTGTATTGTACATGCAGTATTGAGTGCGTCGTGTTCGTGTTCGTGCGTGTGTGATTGTGTGTGTATGGGGGTGTGGTGTGGGTGGTGGGTGTGGTGTGAGCACGTGTGCATGTGTTTCCGTTTGCTGCCTCTAATGTTAGTTTTGTCTGCTTTGTGCCTACATTACCTGTGTTAAAAGACGCCAATCATGCTTAAAGTTTATCGTTTTGTCATGTGACTTAGTTTTTCACAGATACCTTGTTCAAAGTCAAGTGCAAAACAAAGATTTTTTTCCAACAATGAATATTTAAGGGCATGGCATCATAAACATAATATTTTTGGGCGCTTTAAAATAATTTAAATGTTTATGAAGGATATCTGAACCACAGTTTACAACTTGTTGACTTAAGTTGATGAAATAATAGTCATAAGGTTGGCAAACTGCATAAATTTGCATTAATTAATTAGTTTCAACATAAAATTTTGTTATTTTCTTAAATTCTAATTGCTTTATTCTAGCATATTAAATGATATTTATCTGTGGAGTGTGAATTAGGAGCCATTATGACGGAAAGAAGTGGATACAACCAGGGAAGAATGGATGACAGAAGCTCGAAAAATGGTTAATTGGCGGCCATTTTGTTTTATGAAAATTAGGGTGGTGAAAACGTGAGAAATCGCTTGGGAACCGGTCTTATCAGATTCAGCATCCTGAATTATGTGAATAGATTGGTTCCCAACTTTTACCTAAAAATGCTTCTAAAAGCTTATAGAGGCCTCTTTTTTAGAAATGGCTCTAGACTATACGAAAGCAAATTATACAGGACAAAGCTCATCAACAAGAAAAATCTTTTGCTTTAATTTGCGCACTCACAAACACACATAATATGAAAAGATTTCACACCTAAATTATTTTTTCCCCGACTGTACCATTTTTTTTTACACAGACTGTAGAGTTGTTTCACGCAATGTGACCCTGCATAAGTTATGCAGCTTTATTCATATAAGTTGCGCCCTTGACATGCCTGAAGTGATTATACGTGCGTTGCTATGTCGGTGACTCGTGTAAGGCAATACAGAGCACAAACGATATTTTGTTAGAAGGTACATGCGTAAATATGTGGCAGGAGGCAAATTTATATCAAGAATTGAGTTTGTGATTCCTTCATTACTCAGATATACAGGACTTAATATTTTAACTTAACATGACCAAGCAACACCTGAAGCATCAGCTCTGCTGTGCACACTCAGTGAACCACAAATGGTGAATAGACGTAAGTTGAGCTAAAAATTTATTTTATTTAAAATTTTTAAACATGTAGGCTTATGAAGCAGTGAGCTTGTACGACATTACATAAGACAAAAGCACTGACAGTCTCCAGAATTCATGAAAGGAATGTCACACAATATCATGCACATATTTTTTTAAGCATACAGAGTAAAAAATATAAAACAACTTCCAGCAATATTCAGCAAAATTTCTCTGCAATGACCATTACTGATTAATGCCTTTAAAATGGAACTCGGCGGCAGTCGGACTGAAGTAACCTAAATAATTTGAGTGGATGAATTTGCATGTCAGTCAACAGGCCGAACTCGTGTGCCGCAGCAGAACACCAGTTGAGGAACCGACTTAAGTTGATTCAATGGCCGATCTTTCAGTAAAGTGGAAAGTGACCTCATACCCAGTAGCTAATAACGTGTTTCGTTGATGGCCAACACTTGGAGTGTGTTAAAATAGTTAGCAGGTTGGGCAGATCGAGCGACTAAAGGCCAAGGGCCTGTCCCACAGGAGACGATCGTTGTGGCGACAACCTGAGAATGTAATGATCGTGAGGAGATCGGCTAAAAAAAAGGCGATTATAGACATACCTACAACTCTGTCTACGGTAAGCTACAACAACAAATTGTTACCACATACACAATAACAGGATCGCCATTTGTCGCAACAACGATCGCCTCCAGTGGGACTGCCCCTTAAGGGCCTGTCCCACAGAAGGCGACAACCTACGAACTACCTGTCGCCTCCATGCGCAGGTCCAATCACCTATAAGATCGTGAATTATCGCGTCTGTCGCCAAAAAATACGTAGCAAAATTCAGTTCGCCGCTGGATTTTCAACAGGTTAAACAATAGCCGGCGTCGATCAGTTAGCTTGACGTCAATGACCGTAGCCTGTCTTCTCTTGTCGCGACAATATGCTATCGTAGATTGTCGCCAGATATCTCATGTTTAGCGCCTGGAACGGCGGCCATTTGTAGGTTGCCGCGCTACAACGTGCGTTGAACGTACCGCCAAAGCAAACGGTCAATGAAATTTAAGCTGCTACGGCCTTTGTCGCCAACTACATTCACCAAAATCAGGATCGGCCTCCTATTCAGATACTGTAGAGTCGCCGCAAATTTTTGAAATTTTCAAAAATCACTCACCGGCGACCAAAATTATAATGGGCGTCTGAGAGGACAATCACGAACCTAAAGACTTACACTCGTAAAAAAAAACCGGTAAACTTCGCAGAAAATGAAGGTAAACTAATGCTTATCTCCCAACGGAGTAAACTAATGCTTACTCCGGCAAACGAGTAACATATTGTGTTACTCTAACAGAGTCAAAGGTAACTCGCAAGAAATGGAGTAAACTAATGGTTAATGTTTACTCCTTCGAAGCTAGGATTAGGAAGTACATAGATGACTAAAGTTACTCTTTCTGAGTAACATTAGCTCAACGCATGGTAGATATTTTTTACTAGTAACATTAGCCTTAAACCGAGTGGAGTAATATTTTTTACTCAATTTCACGCGAGTTACCTTTTTGCTCAATATTGGGTAAGATTTTACTCTCTTTTTTTTAGAGTGTACAGGCCGCCGTAAGGTAGAAAACACTCGATCGCCTGTTGCGGTCGCAATGACCGCCACAGTGCGAAAATGGGCCTTTCCCACAGGAGGCGATCGTTGTGGCGACAATCTACGCCTGTTAGAACCTGCCAGAATCGTGTCAGAATCGTAGGTGACCGTAGGTCATATACGTACCTACGACTCTGTCTACGGTAGGCTACGACAAAGGCTTGCTTCCACACAAACAATAGCTAACAAGAGATATTTTCCGCGAATACAATAGCCTAGACCCTCGCGCATCACACGGCTCAACTTCTCTTGTCGCAGCTTAAAAATCAGCCGAATATGAACTTGCGCGCAGTGGCGATCCTTGCGACCGCAACAGGCGATCGAGTGTTTTCTAACTGACGGCAGCCTGTAGTCTTTAGGTTCGTGATTGTCCTCTCAGACGCCCATTATAATTTCGGTCGTGAGTGAGTTTTGAAAATTTCAAAAATTTGCGGCATTTATACAGAATCTGAATGGGAGGCCGATCCTCATTTTGGTGAATGTAGGTGGCGACAAAGGCCGTAGCGGCTTAAATTTCACTGGCCGTTTGGTTCAGCGGTGCGTGCAACGTACGCTGTAGCGCGGCCATCTACAACTGGCCGCCGTTCCGCTCTGCTACACATGTTCTATCTAGCGACAATCTACGATAGCACCTTGTCGCGACAAGAGAAGACAGGCTACGGTCATTGACGTCAACTGACGCCGGCTATTGTTAAACTTGTTGAAAATCCAACGATGAATTGAATTTTGCTCTCTCTCTTTAGGCGATAGACGCGATAATTCACGATTTTAAAGGCGATTGGACCTGCGAATGGTGGCGACAGGTAGTTCGTAGGTTGTCGCCACAAATATCGCCTTCTGTGGGACAGGCACTTAAGGTTGTTAGTGTGGCACGGCAGAACAAGAGGGCGAGACAATGGCTGCAGAGCAACCAGAACAAGGTTGGTGAGATTAAAACGATCAAGTGGTTATGTGACCAGTTAGCTATGATCCGGGAGCGAATTTCATCAACATTTCCTGTCCTTATAAAAACCGATTTTGTCATACGGATTGTCAGGAGTGGGATCTGTCTACCGGAACAGAGAAACCAAGTTGAAACAGCCAGTATTGGCAATGTAGAGTCGGAGTCACCTTTTCAAACATTATCATCGAGCTAAGATAATGCAGAATTGCATCATGGACGAACCTCGTGGTCGTGATCGTAAAACAGGAAGACCTGAATTTCCAGGATCCAGTATTTACCTATCAGAAATTTAACTTTGGGAGTGTTCGTGAGGTTACAGTGACTGGTTGTGGAAATTATATCTAAAATGTTTGGATCTAGCTGAGGTACATCATTCCACCACGTACACCAATGCCCCATAACTTCTGGAATCTATTAAATGGATAAATTCTAAAACAAAAGACTGAGACGTAAAAATGTGGGACATTAAGTGCGACTCAGGTTGGCATCATTATCAACGAGTTGTCTGTAGATCAAATGTGAACATGTTATTACGTCGTTGATGGCAGTATTCTTTGCAGCGGATAAGAATGATTAGATTCTGTGCCCAGTATTTACGCTGTTCGCCTTCATCATTATGCATTCAGACCTACCCAAAGCACGTTAATAGAGATCAGAATAATGATATTTGCTACAAAATATTAGCAAATAGTTATCTCAATAAATGAAAAAATCAGGGAAGAAGAGAGTTGGATTTATATCGACTGTTTCATGTCATTTTGTGATGATAAAAGATCGCACTTGCCTTTACACAAATGAAGAGGTCATTTCCATAAGGTACTACATCCATATTTGTTGATTCGGAGAAAAACATGATTTTTTTATATTTTGCATTGATAGGAGTGTCTGTTTGGAATTAAACTTTTACAGATTGTTCTACTCTACAATAGTAAAAGGAAACCAGTCTAACAAAAATCTAGGTCTACAAGTTTTTCTGTAAATGAAGTTTTAATTTTTTGTTCTGATGGATGTAGTATCTTTTGGAAATTATATGTTTCAGAGTATCTAAATTACCATGTATCTCAGCAATTTTTTATTCAAAGTGGAACATTTTATACTATTTCATATAGCTTGAAATAGATGCCATGTTAAAAAAAAAAAAATCTAACTTTGTAGTACATGTGTAGCTATGGTCTGGTGAATCGGAAAATTGAGTTTAACAGAAAAAAACTCCTTCCCGAGGACCCCCATGGAGTTTTTTGACACGCCCATTTTCCTCCCTGAAATGGTTTATATTAAGGGTATGTACAAGAAAACCATGTATAACTTTTCGAGATATCATTTTTATGGAGCAAGTGACCCCTCAAAATGTTGGTCTTGAATAGGGCTACAAGATTATATAAAGATTTTGCAATTTAATGTAACGTAATGTCACGAGAGGTCAAAAGGTCACAGAAATTGACCTCTGGCAGAACGCTTTTTCGGTTAAAATGAAGAAAACAAGTTTCAATTACTGTCAACTACTTTGATTAACATAAAGCCAAAGTTAATGTAATAGAGCTCAAGAAAATTATTCCTCTTTATTTGACGATAATAACACATCTCATAACTTTTACGCATGACCGCGCAGTGTTCATTTTTAAAAAAACGTTACATGACCATTTTTACCAAAAAGTAGCCATTTTCTGTAATTGTCTGCCTACTGTACGACGTGTGCTATGGCATATGTGAAAGCTACAAACAAATAAAGTTATTTTGATTTAGAAATTGTTAAGAACTTAATAAACAAGGTGCAATGATCGTCAGGTCACCTGATGGCACACATGACCGGAAATATGTAACATACATATATCTTAGCAACGGTTGCTATGTAACTTATTTTCTAGCAACAGGCTATTTAGATCATGTTATTTTCGGAATAGATTTTATTAACAGTTTCTGAGCATCAGAATATTATTTCATTGGGCAGTTCACTCCACTGCACTATAGTTTTGGCTACTAACGGTTGCTAAGCAACACATTTTTAATATCAATTGGGCATAGCAATCGATATCTTCTAACTGACTACAACAAAAAATTGAATCAAAGTTACATAACTGTGTTAATTTGACCTCCATGACTTTTGAAAATTATATCCATGTACCATGGGTCTGTGAATAAACAAAGCACAAGCTCATACACACCCACCCACACCCACGACCCACATCACCTCTCACACTCGCACACACCTAAATAACAACACCCCATACACACACACTACATATTTTTTATACGGTCCCCCATGACTTTTGAAAATTATGTTCGTGCAACATTGGTCTGGTGAATTAAAAAATAACAAGCACATACACACACATACTCACAACCCTCTCACACTCAACTTTCACAAACAATCCCCCCCCCCACACACAACACACACAACTAAACACACATATTTATGAGGTCACCCATATCCTTCCCCCATGTCTTGGCACGGAAAATGTAAAGATTATTTTGTCTGCTCGTGAGTTAGTGGTATTACAACCAGTTAGCCCAACCATCAGTGCTCTTGTGAACTACAACATTAACGCCTTGTAAATGTTGACATTTTTTACAAGCACTTTTGTCCGAAATGTGATCGCGATTAAAAATCTACACGTTAAATCAATTAACTGATAGTTCCCCCATAAGGTATGTTAAAATTGAATGGCATGAAACAAATTCGATTGGAAAGAGTTTAAAATTTCCGGGAAACCTAATAAATTCCTTCCATTTCTAGGGATGGCATCACTTGTCATCGTTGATTTCATACCCTTTTCAAAGGAATGTCCTGGTTTGATTACAATCAGGGTTCTTTCACATTCGAGCGATCTGTCACTGTGCTATCTGCTAATGTTTTTTATTGTTATTTTTTATTTTATTTGGGACTCTCATAAATTGATGAAACCCGCTTAGAAATGCTTCCTATTGGCTAATGACAATTGTCATATCGACTTTACATATATTACAAACTGGTGAACATCCTCAAACTGAATTTTCAAGTTCATTGCTTTGTGGTATACAACCTTTTCCATGTCCCCATGGTCAATCTACGGGCTTTTGAAACCGACCACGAGGGCTCCACCGCATCTTCTGATCTTTAATCGTTTTCTCCTGTTCCCAAATATTCTCAGTCATATTTCAGTACCCCTTTCACATCTCTGCCTCCTTCCCTTTCCCAAACCTCTTGAAAAAAAAATGAAAAAGAAAGCAGTCACAGAAACAATTATTTGAGACAAAATGACAATGCATTTTTACTGTGTTAACCCCATATCTTGCAATGGGTGATCAAGATATTAGAAAATTATTTACATTTAAGTTATTAATTGGTCGGTAATTTGCATCGGGTATAGTTAAGGTTCATATCTTTTTTTAGGTAATTGTCCCCAACCAGCCTGTAGATTGATCATAGGCACATGGAAAAGGGTAGTGCATGTTTTTGCATTGCTCTGCTGTCTATGTTAAACTTTTTTTTAAGTCATTTCTGATTTTCACAGACACTTTCTAGCCAGTCCTTTCAATGAGATCACTTTCATTGAGTTCACTATCAGGGTCGGACTCTGTATCAGTGTATTTTGAAATTTCTCGAAGTATGTTTCCCCCAAGCAAAAAATCCTTTCCCAGATAACCACTCTTATCCCCATTTCGGCTTAAAGATCTTGTTTCTATTGCCCAGTTACGTCATCTATTTGTCTAAGAGAGTCTGATATAGGTTCATTTGTGGCAAGCTTCCAGATTTTTGCCTGAAATGTTAGCAGTGACGCACATGCTGTTTTGGGACGCTTCTGCATGAAGGCCGTGTTTTTGGCCAAGCAAAGAATTTTTCTTTCTTCGGTAATACTGGTCATGACTACATTATTCAGCTTCACGATATTCTGTTCCCATACAATATGTTCATTACATCTGTCGTTTCATAGTCAACTGCCCAAGCTCCTCCATCACGTTGATATACACACTTGAATTACCCTGTATGATCTTGATTCCTCGGACATTCAAATTTCCTTTTGATGCTATTGTTCTATTGCAGCCTGTAAAGCATTCAGGACTAATAAGCACACCTGTAAACAAGATGTACAAGGACAATGGCTAGGGTGGTAAATCAATACAACACTTTCTGTTGCCTTTCTTGTCTGGTAGACCCTTCTAGAGCACTTCTAACGACGTAGCATAATGAAGGAGGATGAAGAATATGTCCAGGATTGAGGATCCTCACCTACAAACTTTAATCTGCGCTTTCTTAGCGTACAAGATGTACAGCACTACACGGAGTAAGTTTCTTCATGTAGAATGCAACACATTAGTTGGACACAAGTTCTCTTTCCATCAGGAGAATTGAAAGACCAATTTGTCGCAATGATGATAACTTCATGACCTGACAGAGTTTCTGCGAGGTACAACTGCTTCAATCTAAATAAGAGAAGTCTTAGGAACTGCAACTGCAACTGTTTCTAATCGTTTAGCCTCTTTGTTTCACCAAATCAAGTTGTCACTGACGCCTAATTGTCGGATCTTGTCGGCACCCTTCATCGACTCGCTCTTGTACATGTCAGTACTTAATTGACTGAAGGGGCAGAGATGCTAGTTGGGAAATTCCCTGAGGCGGCTTCATGTAGAGTATTGGATACAGCAAACCGTCTTCAGTGGACATAGCCTAATGGGATCAGGTAACTTTGCTCATCTCAG
>CALNVZ010000174.1:36696264-36724927 GCA_940671915.1 Paracentrotus lividus | reverse complement strand
AAAAAAAAAAAAAAAAAAAAATGTCGTTGCCCAATTCGGGCAACTACTTTGATAATTTCTTCCAAATTTGGTTGCCCGAGGATCAAATCTGGTTGCCTGGGCAACGGGGCACATGCTATAATACTTAGCCCTGAATTAATATATATTTATATATTATTAATGTATATTCATATACCGGTATAACTATTGTCTAAATTGGCGCAATTGTCTTTCGTTTCAATTCAACTGCCAGCAATACAAGCACGTAAATCCAATTGGAAATAGATTTGCCCGTATACACAACGCAAACTCTATGGCCTGTATTCTGTTACGGTGTTTAGAGTTGTGCTGTCGCACGAAAATAGTGAGGGTAATGAAACGAGAATGCAACTCTGATTTGCACGCTTCTCTATGAAGCGTCAGTGAAGCGTGCGTCTAATCGTACGAAAGTAGATTCGCGATGAAACGTCATTCGGATCAACTTGTAGCAAGCATTTGTAAAGAATTCTAAACTAGGGGCATAGGGTTTAGAATTTATATGGCTTTGCGGTTTTATGTCGGTAGGGAAGCTAATTTATCAATTTTCTCGTTAATTGAAGTTAAAGGTTGTTAAAAACTTTGTTTAAGAATTAGGTGCATTATAGAACTGTTCTCACACGATTAGATTAATTGGCATTGTAATCATCAAAATGACATTTCCGACACTGATTGACAAGTATTAGTTTGACCTGACATATTGAAGAGAAAGGACAACATGACCGCGAAAACCAACAATAAACTAATGGTTGGCAAGTCACTTGTCATTACACTTGGAAAAAAACTGACTTTGGAACTAACGTTGAGGACTGGTCTTTAAAATGGTTTTGGATGTTTTTTTTTTGGTCGCGCCAGACGTCCAAGATATTCCCACGACAAGCGCGGCGATTTCATGTCACGAACGGGTGAGCGGGCGGGGGGGGGGGGGGGGCGGAAAACACCAGAATGTGAAAAAATAATACACTAAAAATTTGCATACTTCGCACATTATCAGAAAACTAATGAAAAAATGAATTGCGAGCGCGAAGCGCGAGCCCGAAATTTTTACTTATATAACATTTAGCATCTTATTTGACATACATTTTACCTCTTTATTAGCTTCACAAGCTAATCACTACATAAAAATTGTTCATTTTTGAAAATCGAAAGGGGTCGATCCCCCCGTTAAAAAATTGAAGGTGGACACGTCCCACCCCCCCCCCCCCTCCTCCCCGGGATCGCCGCGAATGCTCGCGACAGAAAGAAAAATATATATATCGGAGAGCTGGAGTATCCGAGTCGAGGGGACAAATTAGATATCACCTTTATGGTGATGAGACTGATTTGAGACTGATATGGGAAGGGTTTGATACGGTTTTGATTTTTGTCGGGGAAAGATCTAAAAGTGGTCGCACAGACGTCTCATGAATCTCCCGACTCTCATGAGTCGAGAGAAAATAGAACATGCTTACGAATGTGTGTGTTTTTTTGTTTTTTTCTGTCGTGAGAACGTCTCTGATGATACATAAACAATTATCGGAGACGTCTCCGAGTGTCGAGTCTCAGAGACATCTCCGCGACGTCAGATACCCACTATACGTCCATAATTTCTACAGAGGAGAAAAACACCTATTATTTTCAACTGAGATGTAAACTAATTTTTCTTTCAAGACTACTGAATTATTAATGGCACTTGACATAAAATAGGCCCACTCGATTTCCTTTTTTGCATATATTAGTGTGTTGCTATGTGAGACAAGAAACGTGTTTGTCAGTCATAGCAACAACTAGTTATGCAAAATTGGATATCAGAATACTAACGAGTAGTTCATTCAGGCAATTGGTTCCGCCCTGAATCTGAGACTTGGTCCGTTGTCATTGTGCTATGTCAGCCATAACCTGGAACCGCTAAGCTTCTCAAAGAAAAGATAATCCGTGCTTTGATAATATACCTCGTTAAGCACGGATTACCTTTTTCATCACAATAAAAGAATGTCCCGCTCCATTTCAAATATAGCGAGCATATATACATACAACGTGTACAAAAAAAATACACACAAAAAGAATGGAAACAAATTCCACCATTCTTCAAAGGTCCATATTATTTATAATTATTTGATAGATGTAGGGATTTCGAGGCCGAGTGGATATTGTTAATGAACATTGACGTTTTATTGTTTATGTGTATGGCTCTGTAAAGAGTTGAATATTTAAATAGTGGAAAATTTATATTTTACCCCTTCCCATTATTACAACTTTTGCCCCTCCCAAATAAGAAAAAAAAAAAAATAGTAATAAGAAAAAGATTGATGCGCATGCACCTAACGTGAGACTTTTGCGCATGCATGTAGCGTGATGTCGGAATCAAATTCAACGTTTCATTGCTTTTGGCCAAATATGGACACTTCACATTTGTGAAAGAAAAAATTCGTGAGCTATTTAGGAGATTAATTCAAAAGAATAAAGCTACGAACAGATAATTTATTATATTATATATTCATTATAAATTTATATCTATCTTTTATGTTTTACATTGTTAGAAAAAAAAAGTAAACTGCAGCAGTAGGTCAACCACTTAAAATTATTGCAATGCTTTTCTGATCAGAGCAAGTTTCGATCAGAAAAACACAAAAACACAAAAAAAAAACACAAAGAAAACAACAAAACAAAACGAACAAACAAAACACCCCCCCCCCCAAAAAAAAAATAAAAATAAATAAAAATAAATAAATAAAAAAAACAAACAAACAAACAAACGATTAAAAAAAGCCTGGTCGTATCATTATTGGGGGAGTAACGATCCGGATCATAATTATAGTCAATTAAAATTCGGGAGGGATTCGGCTCGTTTTGAAATGTTCAAAAACCAGCCGAATACCCTCAAAAACATTCCCGAATGTGTCCCCCTCAAAGTGAGATACCATCCGTAGGGATCATAATGTGCCTCTATGGTATATAATTTATTCAGAGGGAATAAAACCATTGTCCTTTTTCAGCTGAAATTTCCAAGCCTATTGTTCCCATCCCAGGCCACTGAATTGTTAATGAATAGGACGTGATATTTAAAAGTGCATGACAAGCGACAATGCACAACACTCGGTAGTCAAAGGATAAAGCGGCTACAAACAATCATTGTTGCGTCATTATTTCAATGGATTCCCAGTTTTACCTTGTGCGTTTCAGTGGACTAGAAACTTCCAGCTGTACGGAAGTTGTACACGTTTGGGAGGTTTTTTTCGTGCTGGGAGTTTTTTTCTCGTACGGTTCTATTGTTCGAATCTATTGTCAATTGCCGTACAACTCTAAACACCGTAACAGAATACGGGCCTATGGCCCGTATTCTGCTACCCTGACTACAGTTGTGTTGTGGCACTGAAATATACGGATTTGGAAACGAGAATGCAACGCTGGATTGCACGCTTCTCTAAGAAGAGTCAGTGAAGCGCACGTCTAGATATACATATCTCGTCTGCGATAGCGTCATAGGGCCATTCTTTGAAAAGTGAACCCTTTTGGGACAAAATAAAGTTTTTGCTTTTTGATTTTAAGCTGCATATTCAAATAGAGCAATGTCTGAAGTTTCATGAACTAATGTTTTGTTCATGATTTTTGCAATTGTTCATGCTCATTTGCATAAATCATAAACGTAAATGATAATTAGATGGAAAAACGGTAATCAAAATTTCATTTTTTTTTCTTCAAAGCTAGATTTAATGTACCTTGCATCTCACCAAATATGAATCCATGACAAGTTTTAATTTGATTATTAATTAGCAAACAAATTGGTCACACACGTGACCCGCTGAGTGGGGGCGGTCATAAAGGTCTGATTATTTTCATTTTTATTGGCTGAAATTAATTTATTTTAGCATTATGATGCTCCAAAATGGTTCTGCAATAATTTTTGCGAAAAAAACAAAGAAAAACAAAAGGTCGAAAAACAAAGAAATACATAAGAAATTCATAAAACAATTAAATACATAAGGAATTTGAGTTCGATACCAATTTTTTTCCAAATACAATTGTTAGGTGTCATATAAGGATTATGCAAACAAAAAAATAGCATTCCAGAAGCTTTAGTTTGTCAATTAGAACAAAAATTATGACTTCATGCAATGCATAAATTAGCATAATTAATTCATATAAAATAAATAAATATTATTTCGGGAAAATTAAAAGTGCTTTCGTGTAGTTTACATCGCATACTACCATCGTGCAAATTTTCAGCGCGGTCGCGGGTTCAACAGCCGAGATCTTATATGGGACATCATGACCCCCCTCCCTCCCCGCCCCACCCCCAGTATTGACAGCTACCAAAACACCCCAGTGACTGATTAGGGTTGAGTTCATAAAAGTTTTACCACAGCGGATATAGTAATTGCTCAAAATGTATACATTTATTGCATAATACATAATATATTCATTTTTCTGTACAATTTGCCATAGGTCACACACGTGACCCGACATCACGATATAAAATAAAAGATAAAAAATGATATTTCAGAGATGACTCCTATCCAGTGGTATTTTTTGGTTAGCAGGTCCATAATGTATATCTCACAGCAATAAGAACATTTCATCATTTTAAAATTCACAGGAATTTCAAAATGAAATTGAACTTTAAAAATCATGCCGTTCTGTGAAGTCACACACGTGACCCACTTCTTTTGACCTCTGACCTTGAACATTCATATTGTAAATATCAAAAAAAATTTCCAAATGATAGCCAACAAAATATGTTAGCACAATATAAACATTAAATCAGTATATTTTTAACATTGTTAGAGTTATAGCCAATTAAAGTCAGGATTTTGCATAATTTCGGTCACACACGTGACCAGGAATGGTCCCATAGCAGACTGGATATGTACAAACGTTTGTTAAGAAATCTAAACTAGGGGTTAAGGTGGTTTAAAATGTGATATGGCTTTGCGAGTTTTTTTGTTGGAGGTAGCTAATTTGTCATTTTTCTCGTTACCTCGAAACTAAACGTTGTCCAAATTTCGCTAAAATAAAATTGCATTATTAAAAATTCCATCATTATTTGATTGATTGCATATCTATCAACAAAACGGACGCTTACCTTAAATTTACGAGTCAGCGCCATGAACTTCAAAATAACAAATCGACTGCTGCAAAATAGCCCATGATTTCCATTATTTATTCAGGGAAGAACAATACTACAGTCTGTGTCAAAAAAGAAATGGTACAGTCGGAAAATAATTATTTAGGTGTGAAAACTTTTCAAATAATGAAATTTAAAGAGTCAAAGACGATTTAAAATGGTTTATTAAATGGCTGATAAAATGTGGGTTGATCAACATGTTTACATGTTGAAATGGGGCGCCAGGAATGTAATGTACGCATTTATTGTTGACCCAGTTCTATTGAACCATTGGCGCGCCCGGAATGTAACATACGCGGGTATTGTATCACATTGTTGACGCTTCCTGCGTAAACAGGTGGTTTATGCGGATTGGAATGTGCGCGTTTATTTCTGCAACGCTTACAAACAGCGGATGATAATGCATCATTCTTCGTCGTGGTTTGCTTGTGATAGGACACTTATTTGTTTGAGTGAAACATTTGGAAGTGTTTTCGGAATGATAGCGCTGGAAATATGGATATTAGGTGGCTACCTGGTGGTTTGTGCATGTATTGTGTGGACGGGATTTATTACACTGGGAATAAAACAATAAAATACCTGGTGAGACTGGATTATAGTGCTTCAGTGTGAGGCTCTACACACCAGTATTTCAGACACGTTAGCTTCCAGACGCCGGAGGAAAAATACGAGAAAGACGAGTTCAAGCTGCTTATGGCAGGTCGTAGTACATTTTCCTTTTGTTCATTTTAGTAGTTACAAAGTGCTAAGTAACGCTTTGTTCCAGTAAGCTAACTGTCTCAAAGTAAATTATCATTAGAAGATGATTGACCTCCAGGTGTTAAGCGCTATCTAAAAACAATTAGATATTAGGCTATATATAGCCTAATGTACTGAATGATTCTGAAATTCATTGGAAGTGAATAATTGGAAGTGAATAATTCATCTGGCCAAATAAGCAAGGTATTTGCTATTTGTCAATTAAGATAGACATGTAGGCCTTATGCCAAAAGATTATGGTGGTCTATTAACCATGAGTTCAATGATAATGTTAAATTCATTGGATATGATTTGGAAGCTTGGACTACAATGTGAATGATCGTAGGAAAGAACAGTTGAAATGGAGTGAAAGAGATTGAAAGTCTCGTGTTATGATACATTATGTAGTCCCACGCCACGTCTGGCTTTCGACTCGGCACAGGCTGCAGTCAATACAGGTCTAGATGGAAACTTGTTACCTACATTTAGGCAATTGAATAACACTAGACCATATTCGAGTGAATATTTCGGGCTAATTTTTGCTCTAGCCCATATCTAACAACTTATGAATCCTTTGCCTTATGGGTAGGCCTAGGCACTTTAAAAGAAATGGCCTTTAATTTGGCATTATGGCATTAAAAAACATATTGCTTAAGGGATTTGATGGATAAAGTTGGTATGTATAGGATTTAACATAAAATGTATGAAATAATGAATTAATAAAAGAAAGAATAGGAACGTAACTTTGCAGAGCTTGCAAAACTGTGCCTAGTTATGGAGTCCTTACTTTGTGAGTGCATATTTTATAATGAGTCAATTATGGCATTGGCTGGAATGTTGTGAAATCATTTTAAAGCAATGCAAGACAAATTCATGATATTCTTTCGAACTCAGAATTGCGCCCAGGTGTCTTTTTTGTTTCTTTGCAAAGACCATGCAGTGATCAGAGCTATCATTGGTTTGGAGAACCCAGAGCACCAGTGGAGTGCTAAGTTAGTTCGGCTAAGCCTAGTGGAAGCCTGGCCGTGGATTAGAGGAGGTTTATGGCGGCAATACATTGATAGATCGTATAGCACAGTGAAGCAAGTCTGCCAGGATGCCTTGCTACTACAGTACCAGTAGTTTGGTGCTCGAGTGGAGCCAAGTTCTGGAAGCCGCTTACAGGAGGAGTCCAGCTGAAACGTATATTGGAAGTACGTAAAGTGTGAACGCATATGTTTAGAGCAAGTTGGACAGAAAGCTGTCGAGATGAACCGCCATGCTTGAGCTTGCCTGGCATGCCTGGCGTCAAAATATGTATTAGGAAGCGGCACATCCTTTAATGTGGTGCCGAATGGGAAGACGCTACAGACAGCAAGCACTGGCTAGCAAGTTTGGAGAGACAGATATTAAGCAAGGAAGTAATCGCTATTGTGAATTCTGTAAAAGAGCCTATGCTCACTCGATCATTTCTCTCAGATTCATGGGAGTCTGTCCTCAAAATAAATGTAATTGTGGATAATCTCAGAACGCCACGTGAAACAAAACATGTTGAAAACATAACCACAAGGTTCAATACGATGTGGAAAACTAATTAATTATGAATGGCTATAATGGTGTGCCTTGTAAGTGGCGTTATGTCTTGCCTTTCAAAGATTTTCAGCGGAGTATTTTACATAACAAGTGTCAGCGTTTATTGTTGGCATTGTAGTATAACAGGTGCTTATTTATACCAAACATATTTCATGTAACTCCCAATTACTTGTTACCTTCGTTAAGGAGGATCAGCGCTTAAATTCGTTGATTTTACTAGCCTAATGGGCCTACAGGGAAAGTGGTACATATGTTATGAATTTGGCATAAGTTTTAGTAATGCTGTCATACGATTACTAGTACTGTCAGCTACATGGCATGTTTGAAAGGCAAAGTTGTGGCGGAGTTTTATTTTGAGCGACTTAGGACTCGCGTTATGTGTAACACCAATGGTGTAGTGGTATTGTAGCTTCGATTGGCTAGCTATGGAAGTCATATGACCCTCTTTTATGAAAGAATCTGTTAAGGGCCTATGAATTGGTCACTGGTGCAGCAAATTGGCAATGTGGTGATCATGTTTTCGGCTATGTGCTTGAAATTCGTTCGTCAAATTATTAAGGCGTAATGTTTTTCGTTGGCCAAACGGTATAGAAACATATTTTAATCATTGCGTCAGCATTCAAATTGGGGTAATCTGGTTGCCTCTCTGAATACCCGTTGTCAAATAGGTAAACCTTATTAAGCAATCCATAGAGGTTTGGTCTAATAATGGGAACTTGCTGGTTTGATGCATGATTTTCCTATTTACCTCTAGCAGCAATGATTGTTGAAAATTGTATTCGTGTTTTGCTAAAGTATATGGCTAGTTGTTTCAGGCAAAGCTTTCCGAGTCAATATAAAATCTATGTCAAGGCTTCACTCGATTTCAGAGGCGGGGAGGCCGAGTTTTGGTTGCCAAGCGGTAGTTAGCAAAACGACCATAATCGGTCAGAAATTTTGTTTGGTTGTCGATTGTATGTATATATGGCCTTACACAAAAAAGTTATTGGGTCAGGAATATATATATGTTATATATATATACATGTATGATATGTCGTATGTGTTCTCACTACAGCTTGGGCTATACGGAGATGTAGTTTGGCCTGTCTTGGTTCAGAGTAGGAGGTGGTGCATTAGAACAAAGCTTTAATAGTCTCACTCGATGGCAAAGCGGGGGGATTGTATGTGACGTTTGGTTACGTCGTGTAATTTTGGTAAATTGTCCACAGACAAAGGTTATTGGGCAATGATGGTAATACATGTAGGGCCTATAATATGTTATGGATAGATAATGTATAATACAATATATGTTGGAGTGTTTATGTAACACCCGGGTGCTAATACGAAATACATGTAAATGTTAGGCCTGTGTCCGGTTTTATAGGCAGGAGGTGGTACAAAGCTTTATCTCACTCGATGGCAAAGGCGGGGGGATTGTGCGTAAGCAATTGGTTTGTCGATGTATTTGTAGACAAAGATTATTGGGCCAATGACATAATATTATTATGTGTGTATAATATGTATATGTATTATGTGCGTGTGTTATGGATATATACATATATATGGAGCGGTTATGTAACGCTTCGGTCAATAGGAAATAATGTTAAGCTTGATCGTTTTATAGGCAGGAGGGTGGTACATTATGAACAAAAGCTTAACGTCTCACTCGATGGCAAAGGCGGGGATTGTACGTGATCATGACTTTTAGGGCTGACTCGATTTCAGAGGCGGGCAGGCCCGGACGTTTTATAAATAGCTTTATTGCACGCTATTATGGAAATGTAGCAATTGGTATTGGCTTTACGCCGATTGCACAGGCGGGGAAGGCGTGGCAGGCTATATGTTTACAAGGATTATTAGGTGCGAATATAAGTTGTGACACCTATATATGATAATTTGTGAAGTTCTTAAGTAAGCCAGAACATTGATACGCGTGGTGAATGGGTTTGCTTTGTTATGCCAAGTAATAATTAAAAGCCACGTGAGGGGGTAAGAGAAAGAGGCAAATGTTGGATTTGTGGGCCAATTTAGCAGCATATTTTCATCTTGATTCGATTGTTTGCGTGAACTATATGTCATGTATGTGAAGCTCAATGTTAAGTGACGTCAGTATTTGGATTGGTATATGATTTATTATAAACAGTTGTTAACGGTTAGTTACCTACTGTGGAATTGTGTTGAGCTAGTGGTGCCTCTCATAGCGAAATCAAAAGTAGGCCTACCTCCCCTTTTGGTCATGCTATGGTCTATGCTATGAATGCTAGACTGGCGTTTCAATGGTGATATGAATTGAATCGATTGCTCCAATTTGCAATGGCGGTGAGTTTTGAGTAATAGGCAGATAAAGTAAATTAGTTTCTATGAATTTGGTCTCAGAACGAAAGTGACGAATTAGTTATTTGGCGGCCGATCATATATAAATATATGCTCGTTTGGCGGTAATTAAATTAGGCCACCAAAATATCTATGCATGCCTGGTGTTCAAGCTAGTGATCACTTTTGTCATCTGATAATTTTTGACCCCACTCGATTTTTACAGGCGAGGGGGTGCCATATATAATTTGTTTAATTTGTTCGCATGTCAATTCATAGGTTTCCGGCCCAATTCGATTTGAATGCGGCGGACCTAGTTGTACCTAACATATAATTCTCAAACTCTGTAAACCGGAAGTAAATTAGGGTGTCACGTTTTAATGTTACCCTCACCTGATCTTACAGGCGGCGAGGCGCGTATATGGGTTTATGATGATTTATGTAATGTATTCTTCTTCGTGTTATTGCAGGGTATACTATGTTTAGGCCTCACTCGATTCCAGAGGCGGGGAGTCGATACATATAGATTTATGTCTCACTCGATTTCAGAGGCGGGGAGACGGTATAATATGCAGTAATACGTTTTGGCCTGACCCGATTCGAGGCGGGCAGGCTGGTACATGGTTTTATGTCTCACTCGATTTCATAGGCGGGGGGATGGTATAATGTTAACGTAAATAAATTATCCTGTTGGGCAATAACACATACATGAAATGAAATGAATGATATCATTTAGGCCTTACTCGATTGCATAGGCGGGAGAGGCTGTTATGTTTTAACGATGAATTGAATGATATATCGTTTAGGCCTTACTCGATTGCATAGGCGGGGAGGCTGATATCTGTTGATGATGTTATATATATATATATTATGTGATATTTTGTTCTGACACCTTAAAATGATAATTGGCAAATAAGCGTCCATCACAAAGTTTCAATAAAGCCACGACATAACCGCAAATACTGTGTTTGTTATTTTGTCAGCCTGGAATAATGTGTGTATGTGGTACCAAAATAAAGCCAAAAGATTTTCCCAGCTGATGCACTTTGTTCTGTATAATGTGCTCTTGTAAAACAAAAGTTATGCTAAACTTTGTGCGACGAGGAACAAATCGAAATTGAGCACTTTATGGCCATTATTCGAAACCTATACACAAAGGCATGGGACGGCGTGCGAAAATGGATTTTTCTTGATTGTAGAAAACTAGTCATATCTCAAAAACTACAACACCAAATTTAATGGAAAAAAAATGCAGAAAAAAGTTTGATTTTCCTGCTTTAAAATATATTAAACAATACCAGGTTGTGATTAATCTTCATACTATAAAAAAAAATGTTTTCCACTTGTACCATTTTATTTGACACAGACTGTATAGTGCTTTCCAGCTGAAAATGTAGGCTTATCAATGGCACTCAGTGCTCAGTGTACACGTACGTTTCCCGTCTATTGGTTGTGTGTTCTCTTACGTGGGACGACATGTTGGTTTGAGGTGCGCGCGCACGCTAGTATTCGTGTGCAACGCGAGCGGTTGGTAATTTGTTGTAATGTTTTTCTCAAGCAGTTGAAACGAGTTGGACAGCAAAATTAGAAAAAAAAACACCGAAATACACCAAAAGCGGCAAAATGATGCATATGCATCTTGAATTTGGAGATTGATGTATCAAATAAACTAATTCAACAAACAATTGGGAATTATTTCGCTCAGTTATTTATGCATCTTGGAAGCCTGATCAAAACGACGATTTTTGGGGTTATAAAATCATAGTTTTTCAATATCTCTATATTTTTTGGTATTTTGAAGAAAAAAAAAGAAACGTTAATTAGAAGTTACCTGAACCGATACCGTTGTTCGCTTAATAAGAAGGATAGTTTTTTTGACTTGGAGACACATCCTGGAATATCACATGTGAAACGCACGTGAAATATTACCAAACACCGGAATGGGACTGGAAAACTTGACCGATAGTCGCGGCGATATAGCCTCTCAACGCACGCTGACATTTATTTTCTGCGAGTTTCAATACAAAATTAATTACATTTTTCCTGTTTACTGCAGCGTTAATCCAACGAAACATAGACATACTTTGTATTTCTACACTCCAAATTTTTATTTCGATGATTGATATCAACATCAAAATCATAAATAAACGATTTACATAATGATGGAAATATACTTGTTACGAATCTATGGTTTTATTTGTAAAAAGGAGAAGATTTTACCTGATTTCAAAGGGGCGTCCCTAATTAAAAAAAAAACTATCCCTCTTAATCCAACAACGGTATCGGTTCAGGAAACTTCTAATTAACATTTCATATTTTTTTCCAAATATCAAAAAGGGAAGAGATATTGAAAAAGTATGATTTTATAAAAGCACATATAATTTCTATATTTGGTTTAGTACAAAAATCAATCGTCATTTTGAGCACTCTTAAAAGTGACCATAGAAACGCCAAATTGTGTGTTTAATTGGTATATTTCAAACACCAATATCCAAGGTAGAGGTGTATATTCACAACGTTGTCGCAGTTGAGTTATTTCTGTGGATTTTCTTACTATTTTGTTTTCGGTGTCATTTCATTGCATGAAAAAAACACGAACATAAATGAACGAACAATAGACCGCGATGGTCACAACACAACTTGCATCTATCTACGACTTTCTTTTGTGTATGGCGTGGAGAGTTGAACGTTTCACTTAACGGACGTGATGTGACCATATAAATCCAAACATGTAACCACCGCACAATATGGCTGCGCACGCCAAGATCCAAGGAGGAACGTACGTGTGTAAGCAAGAGGTCATGCTACTAACAAAAGATTGTTGCGTCATTATTTAAATGGATTGCCGGTTTAATCCTGTGCGTTTCATTGTACAAGAAACTTGCTCCAGCGCAAGAGTTGTGCACTTTTTAAACAAAGGGGCGACATATGAACAAAGGCCCCTAAAAATGAAATTTTAAGAGGTGGGGATTGTAAGTTGATAGAATTATTAAGGAGGAGTTAAATTTCTCCGCAAACTATTTACAGGTTTCCATTATCCTTGTGGCAAAATAGTCATAAGGAACCATCACAACGGCTAATGAAAAAAACATCACTCACAGAAGAAAAAAAATCTTTTACTCCGTTGCTAAGGAGGATGCGTGCAAAAATCAAAGATCGTGAATATCCAGCAAAATGTAATAGAAGTGTAAACATTTCGATTTCTATTGTAAACTACATTATATTTACTACAAAAACTCAACAATGCTTTGGAGATTCGATGGAATAAACTTGCATGAAATCGTCTTTGCAATACGGGACAATATTTTTCCTTTGCAACAATAGAAATAAATTTATATTCTTCTGGTGTTCCCCTTTTGTCTTTCATTGTAGTGCTACCCTTTTGGTCATTTTTAATTTGCCACAAGGATGATGGAAACATGTAAACAGTTTTCGGTGAAATATGACTCCTCCTTAATGATTTTATTCACTAATAATCCCCACCTCTTAAAATTTCATTTTTAGGGGCTTTTGTTCATTTGTCGCCCCTTTGTTTAAAAAAGTGCCCCTGTCTGAGTATTTACTGATCTAAAGAATGAAAAGGGACAAGTCTACTCTTTCGAAATATACAAAAAAAAAATTGAAAAATCTCTGGCCATGAATGAAATATGATAACATATAGGGTAAATGCAGGTAATATGGGCCCCCTAAGCTCATTTGCCTAATTTGCATAAAATTACGAAATGACACACAGTCTAATCTTTGTTTATATGAATTAATAACTACTGCTCTAACTTTTATTGTGAAGAAAAACAATTGTCACAAACCCCCCTGTCTGCAATATTCAAATGTTGACGTCATTACCAAAGTGCCCATATTACCTGCATGTGCAGGTAATATGGGCACATGTATTTAATGTATGTTTTAAAAACTAAAATGACTCTACCATGACTTTGTCTGGAATTTGCTTAAAATGTTGAAAATCATTAACTTTAAGATATAATTTGAAATTATAAGACCCTTCAGTAAATCCTTTGACTATATATTTCATTGTTATGTATTTTGTATATTATTTCCTTTTTTGATATTCTTTAAATATTATTTTCATTATACAAGTCAATATAGGCCTACAATAAGTTATTTATATTAATCATATACTGTGAATATACCAAAAAAATCGTAGCAAAGAGATTGATGCCTCATCCCAATACTAAGTACCAGAATCACTTCCGCCATTTTAGATGTCCCATATTACCTGCACTAATGTTGCTGTGTCAGGCAAGCATTCAATGCCACATTGCACCCCTTCGCTAAAACAAATTGACCTGTACAAGCTAGTATGATCAAAATGAAACTATAAGCTTACTTAATATACAAAACAATTGAGGTTACCCCCTCAAACACTCTTTCACCATCACATTCTGTGAAATATAAAATTTTACATCAGGGTAAAAAAATATCGTAAGTGTTACCTACCTTGTTGGTTTTCAGCAGTTTTCTCAGAGAAATTTCGGCATCAGATGCTATCACGACGATATATTTGCGTATACAGTTCATATGAACAACATTATGGTGCTCACACCGGTCACCGGTCACCGGTCGACGGTCACGACATGATTTGCTTCAGGTGGCCCATATTACCTGCTGGCCCATATTACCTGCATGTACCCTAAAAGACTTGTAAATATGAAAAAATGCATACATTTAGCTATGTTGCAATACCAGTGCTGACTAGACTTGCATGGCGGGTGCTAAGGCGCTGATCCTTTCGCTGAGTTTCACAGGCGTAATCGTACCTCTAGGACAAAAGCACTATAATTCGTTAGACTTCGGGAAAGAAATGTCACACAACTCCTCAGACATATCTTTTTTTATGCATTACACTAAAATGGAGGCTACTATGAGACTACTTTCAGCAATAACCAGCAGAATATCTTTGCGGTTCCCATTACTGATGTATCAATTTAAAATTGGATTGTACGATAAGCACTTTTCCAGGTGAAACTGACGACTTTATTTGATTTGATTGTATTTGATTGGTTTTCGTGCTTGCGTGACTACTACGACCCTTCTTCTAGTCTCTGGCCATCGGAATATATGCAGATGGTTAGCGGCCTTTACTTTTGGTCAAATCTTTGATATGCGGTGCTTATGGACGTGGCCAAACATTTTCAGATAGGCCTACAGGAAACCAAATCAATTTGGCATACAGGAGTTTATCGATTATTCGCGTTTATGGCTATGAAGCGAATAATAACAGGCACAAAGGGAAATCAAATTTATGATGGCTCCAAAAGTAACTATATATTTTTTTTTTTTTTGGTGGCGGGAGGAGGGGTAGAATTCCATTCTAAAGACACAATTTAACTATGGTTAATATGAAACAATTCTTGTCTTCAACTATTCACAGTCGGCTTCATTTGCATTATTTCTTTGAAGATCTGTAAAACAGTCATTAATTAATTAAGTCGTGATGTCAACACGCCTCAATTTTTTATTTTTTTTTTTATTTACGCATTATGATATAATTTGTACTACTACATAAAATCCTCCTTTTATGATCGACAGTTTTTGTTAATACTTTGCTTTAGAAGAGAGGATAAAAAGTTGTTTTTTTTTTTTATATAACAATCCCTCCGGACACAAATCTCCTGCTGCTTAATAATTGGTTTGTAAAATAATTACATCGTTTTCCGCTTGGTATCCGCAAAATAAGTGAAGATGGGTGCATGCGTCAACGAAATCCAGCGCACGCCTTGTTGGGCAAGAGAATCTCCCCTCAGCGTGTTACCATGGAGAAACTTACATCAGTTACCATGTCAACATACGCTTTGTGACCAATACCACTTTTCCAATCGATATCCCGCAGTTAAGATTATACTCTTGGCAGTTAACTATAGTCAACTCATCCGGCTTTGAGTTGATCAGTTGCGCTTTGCCTAAAGTTCCGATAATTTTCGCAGGTTAATATTTTTGACAAAGACAAGAATCGACTGTTAAATTGTTTCAGGCCCAGATCTGAAATGGTAAGTAAAATCATATTCTTTTCCCAGTCACCTACATTCCTATGTAAACGGTGATAAAATCAATTTTAAAAAAATGACTTTTACTACTTGAATACAGGGCCGTCACCAGCTTTTTTCAAGGGGAGGTGCGTTTCGGAGGTTTTGTCCATTTTTAGGGGGCGAAGCGGCCGAGCTCGAGTAAGCCTAGCGAGTGAGCGGAGAAGGTGTGGGAGGGGTGTTACGATTTAAACATGTGAGCGCGAAGCCTGAGAGGAGAGCTTTCTGCATAGCGACTTGGAAGAACAAGTATTTCTTTTAATCATTGTTTTGTTTTGTTTTGTTTTTTTGCGAGCGCGAGCCGAAAATTGTGCCTTATAAGGACAAGAAGGCATTGTATTTCACACATATTGTGCGCCTTATTTCTTGATTAACAGATCTGTTAATTAATGGTCTAAATAAATGTCTGCATGTATATCCTTTCTGAACGTGATGATAATTTTTTTATGATATAAGCATGCATACGAGCGTTTTCCGCAACGAAAATGGTAAATATTCTCTTATGATGTAAACATATGAGCGCGAAGCGCGAGAGGGAGAGCTTTCTGCATAGCGACTTGAAATAAAAGTTTTTTTCTGTTTGCGAGCGCGAAGCGCGAATCGAAAATTTGCCTAATGTATTTCACACATATTGTGCGCCTTCCTTCTTAATTAACAGATCTATTAATTAATGGTCAAAATAAATGTCTGTATGTCTTCTCTGAACGTGATGATAAGTCTTGTTAAGATATAAACATACGAGCGCGAAGCGCAAGTGGAAAGTTTTTCTTTACATAGTTAGCGACTTGAATTCAGAGTATTTTTTGTTGGTCATTGTCTTCTTTTTGGTTTGCGAGCGCGAAGCGCGAGCCGAAAAATTTGCCTTAAAACGACTTTCTTTTTTAATTTCCCCATGAGCCGATAATCACCGCCCTTTAGTTAAATGCGAGCGCGGAGCGCGAGCGAAATTAAATCCTATGAAAGAATATTCTAAATAAATGCTTGTAATCCCTTTCGGGAAATGATAATTCCTTTTATATGCACATCAACACGAAGCGGGAGCAAAAGCTTTTTACATAATTATAGCTATTTAAAGAAATAATATTTTGTATTAATTGGCTAATTTTTTGGTTGCGAGCGCGAAGCGCGAGCCGCAAATTTTGCCATGTAACTACATGAAGGCATAGTATTTTATACATATTTTGCCTCTTACTTCTTTTTAAATTCCTTTGGGAGCTGATAATCCCCGCCCTTTGGCAAAATGAGAGCGCCAATCGCGAGTGAAAATTACATTGATTAATAGTCTATGGATTATAAATGTTTGTTGTCCCTTTCTGAATATGATGATAGTTTTTGTAAACATATGAGCGCGAAGTGCTAGCGGAAATATGTACCTAGAGAACTGAACATGAAGTATTTATCATTGTCTTTTGTTTGTTTTATATTTTAAAGTTTAAAACGTACACATTTTGTACATGCATGCTCCAAATTTTCCGTTATTATGACCTGAAAGCAGGGCAGTTAAAACTTATTTTGCTACTGATTGACAAAACCATCTCCTGGGACTGTTGATAATCATAGGAGAGCGCGCTTGGATTAAAAAAAAATCAAATAAGCATACAATTTCTTTAAAAAATTATCAAATTTATTTGTAATTCTATTTGAAAAGAACATTAGGGGATACGGGTCGGCTGCTGTGAAATGATGTCCAAAGAAAGAGCGGGAGAGCAAAATATAGATCTTTATACGCTGTCACATTTCGAAACAAGTGGCACCGATTAGTAACCCCCCCCCCCCCTCCCGCACTCACCGCACCCTTCCCCCGGCGACGAACATTATAGACCTTATATAGCCTATACATATATATTTTTTGTTTTTGTTTATTTTTGTTTTTTGCTCCTTTTCGCACCCCTCTTTTTTTTTCTTCTTCTTCTTCTCTTTTGCTCTTTTTTTTTTTTTGGTCTGAAGGGGGGTGCGTTCGCACCCTCCGCACCCCCCTGGCGACGGCCATGTGAATAGATCAATATAAAGTCATTAATTTTGTTTTGCAAATTGTTAAACATTTTATAAACACCTTTCCCCGACAATACATCAT
The DNA here is from genome assembly GCA_940671915.1 of Paracentrotus lividus. Classification (NCBI taxonomy): domain Eukaryota; kingdom Metazoa; phylum Echinodermata; class Echinoidea; order Camarodonta; family Echinidae; genus Paracentrotus; species Paracentrotus lividus. The sequence goes on along the minus strand of CALNVZ010000174.1, from coordinate 36,707,091 downwards.
GAACTTGCAATTTTACCTAATTTTCTTAATATCTTAGAGGCTAATCCATTCCAAATGTATTTCGTGTTTAGTTGTCGCAGAAACTTTTATCATGTCTTTATAGCTATGTCTCTTTTCATTACAAGAATATTAATGACATGTTTTGATGATTCTTATCACTTTTTATAATTCCCTAGTTAGGAGTCAGTAGCGAGCTTATTGAATACAAAGTAAATACAAAATATATGTTTTTTATGATTGATAACATGTTGTATCCTGTTTAGGTAAAATGAAACCAGTCAGGATCGTGTCATGGTACCAGTATGTCCATTTTTTATAAGATATTTTCAGAGAAAATATATTTTATTTCTGTTTTTCAAATTTGATTGATTACAAATTCTATTTTCCACAAAGACGATCGGATACAGTCTACCCGTACCGCTTTGGAAATCGCTCGAATTTATACAAGTCGTATTCATGAGTTTGTGTGTTTGAATGTGTAATAAGCAGCTTGTACCCTTGTCTTTGTGCGGTTATAATTCTGCATAGAAATGAATATTTGACATAAAATTTTCGGCATTAATAAATCATACTCTTAAAATATATATTCCTTAATAACAAAGAAAATATGTCTTTCAAAATAGTAGAAATTGTTATATATATATTTGTCGTTAAAATCCGTTTGGGAATTTTTGTAATAACTAGCCACAAATACGCTTTATTTTAAATGATTCGACTAGAAAATAGGTTCATAATCTTCAGCTTTCCAAAAATACTCCAAACATAGCATTTTAAGTTTTATACCAGTCAGGAGCTAGCTAAATGTGCAGTAAATACAAAATTGCTTCAATTACTGAGATCTGATTGGCTGGTCTGATTGTGAGTGTGATTTGATTGGCTGATGCGAATCTCCCCACGCACCAAAGGTCACTGCGCGGTCAGGTAACGGCTCCCACGTGTTTCAAAATCCCCGCTCGCATCAATCCTTGATTCAAGCAGCCAATCAGAAAGCCGCATTTTCTGTATTTTGGACTTGCTTTATATTTTGCTAGCCTCCTTACTGGTATAAAAAGTAAAGGATATTGAAAGTTACTACATTTTGAAGCTAAGATCTCATTCTTTCCAAATGTGTAATTTTCTTTTGAAATCATGCAAAAATTTTCTTGTCACTTATGCCGAACTGAACATATGTTTTTGTGCCATATCTTTCACCAATACTTTTACAATATTCAGATATGATAAAATACCATAAAATGTGCATGATAGGTAGGTTTAGAATTTCTTCTTTCTAAATATGTAAGAATCAGGAAATTCCGTTCACAAAATTAAAATCTACAAGAGTTGCAAAATCTCTGTTTTAGCCCACAGAGGTCCGCATAGCTCCGCTCAGTGTAGATCGAGGACTGAGAGAGTTGTATATATTTCGCTCTTTTGCCTTATTATCGCTAACGGTGCCGTCGGACTGGATAGGCATGAACGAAAAATCCCTTTCTCGGTTTTGTCGAAGGCTTTTGGGGGTATCTCAAAAAGCAAACAAACAAAACAATTCTCTAACATAATGTTCCCATTACACTAACCTGACTCGTACATTTTTAGTAGAGTTTTTTCCCCCCAAAAAAAGTTTGTTCTGGTTAACGTGGCGAACCATACTTGAATCCCTTTCTTCAGTTAACGTCCATTATAAAAGCCATCTATGCCATGTATGCATATTATTGCATATGATTTTCATGAAATTAAGCTCCTTAGGTGGAAAGTGCTGATCTGGAATCCACCTGCTCCTCCAATTAATTTAATATCTAATTTTTTTTTTTTTAATGTTTAGATCAAAAGTTCTTTTAGGCTGCCCATTTAATGGGGACGGGGCAGAAGGATGCTCCAACCCCCCCCCCCCCCAAAAAAAAAAAATCAAAAACATGGTGTAATCCATGACCCCTTCGTCAATTTTTGTTTTCTTTTTGGACCCCGCCGCTTTAGGACTTGTTACTTTAACGTCTCTCGCATTCGTTTAAACCATTTTAATGTCTTTGCAAATAGAGTTCTCTCCCGTATTAAAATGGATATGATTATATTCACTTTAATTTGCTGAATAAATTCCTGTTAGCATAATTCTCCAAAACGGTTCTGTGATACATTTAACAAAAATCACAAAAACAATAGGTAAAATACATTTATGGTCGATTCCAGCGAAAAGTGTACACGGTGTTTTTGATCATGTTCAGGCCAATAAAAAAAAAAATCCCAAAAAATGTAGGGACCTCAATTTTGCGTTTTATGTATCCGCACCGGTGAACTTATTCGTGCCGCATTTGTTCCAACTTCATTTGAAGTGAACTTTTTTTTTTACAATTTAAAAACATGTCATTTTTGGAAGAAAAAAAACGTAATTTTTTTTCGCGACCAAACTTTAAAAAAAAAAAATCATCAAATAATTTAGATTCAAATTGTATGTTAGGATGGCATCCATCTCAGGAGAAATTGTACCGAATTTGAATAATATAAGGCAATCCAAACAATCTCTAGAATTTTTTTTTCGAGTGGTAAATTTGAATGTTACCTACGAAAACAGCTTTTTAAAAACTTTATAAACCATACTAGAAGTACGGTTGGCAATTGCAGTACAGAAGCGCCTCACCATTCCCTATCGACATGCATTGTTCCCAATGACATTGCTTTCTTTGTTAATCTGGCAGAATAGGTCAAAGGTCCAAATTTTTCATGTGGTCAAAAAATTCAATTACCTACGAATACACCTATAAACCACTGCCATTTCTATACCTTATAAGATTAGTGACAAATATTGTAGGGAAAGTTGACAAACGATGTCTTGATGACGTGTGTAAAGTTTTATCATCCTTTAACAATAAGTTTTTGAAATATTGCCTTATAAGTGCTGTATTCGTAGGTAACATTTGACATTCCGAATGTTACCTACGAATACAAGTATGCATAGCATGTTTCTGGCATATATTTTAGTAATTTGTCTTGAGACTAACATTACAAACTTTTGTAGTTTTATTTGTCATATAAATAGGATATTGTGTGATAAATTTTTTGTTTAGAATCTTATGTTTTTATTATGTTTTGACATTTTCCTTATTAATGTAACATAATCTTTATTTTTAATTTCATTACTGAGAAGTAATTTTGCTCTGAAACAAAGTTATTATCAAGTTTAATATATTTTGTAGCGCTTATCAAGTGGGAAAACTCTTTCAAATTTAATTACCAAAAAATTATAGCTTTTATGAATAAACAAAAACATGGGATAGCATTTCCTGCAGTGATGTCACGTGTATTCGTAGGTAACAATGTGTATTCGTAGGTAACAATGTCACGTAAACTGTCATTTTCAGCTTTACAATTAACCTCACATTGCTTTTTATTAATTGGAAAGGAAGGAATAGTCCAAATAGATAATGGGGACATCGTTTGGGCCCAATAATAAGTTATTTTATTGTATTGGTGATTATCAAATTTGTAGTAAAGTTTCCCAAATTATAGCTTATTGTATTATTCGGGATTAACCAATCTTTTTTTCCTATTTCATTCAAGGCACGTTTGCGATTGACACAATCTGTACATAACAGATGTGAATTAACCTTCTTTAATTTTATTTCAAAATACGAAATGAATAATATATACAGAGATGGATTTTCATTACTTATTTAAAAAAAATAAATAAATAAAATAAACGTTAATTTTTTACGACTTATCTTTTTTTTAGATTTCATTTATCAGGTGTTTATGTTTCTTATTAACGAATTGCAATCTGGAGTTCAATACAAAGCAAACTTGCCCTATTCTTTAAGTTATCTTTAATTTCCAACTTCGGGTTTTATGCGTATCTACTTTGGCTCATAATTTCATAAGTTATCGAAACCATGTTGATTAAAGTAAAATTGGCTTCATTTTCATTTTTTTTTCTTAATGAAAGTGAAAATGACGTAAAAGTGACAGATGCAGACGTATACCGCTCTCTTGAATCATACAGTGCAGCAGAAATTCAATTTGGTTGGGATATTCAGCCTGGATGTGTGTCATTGACGTATTATATTCTCTCAAAATACTTTGATTGTGGTTGCGTTTGAGCAAGAGGTCTTTAATTCTTTCTAATATTCATATAATATAAAGAAACAGTCAATTATATTTTTAACATTTGAATATTTTAACTCATAAACAGTTCAAGACACTCACTGTTACGCCCACAAATAGTATCATTGGAATAAGATCAGTTCAGTTTATTTACATATTCCAATCAAACAATAATAAAAACAACAATTTTATGTCATTTCAATATTATACATTATTTGATAAATCATAAAACGAATGACATCAGTAGCATAAGAAAGAAAGAAATATGAAGGAGCCTAAGTTAAAAGCTAAGCTTGTTACATTATAGGCTCCTTTGTGAAAATGATGTATAAGATAACAGAATGGGATAATCATATGTGCATGTAAGTGCCTAGATATATACGACGATACAATAAAACATTAAAAAAAAAAATTAAAGGAAGGGTATAATGAATATTTAGATTTAAAAATGAAATATAGCTAATATTTTGTTCGTTTATGGTTTCATGCTTATGTAAATATGATATCAGAGTAAACGTGATGAAAGAATGCCTATACCAGATGGTGAATCATTAAAAAGGTGATCTACATCTATAATGTAATGTTCGTTGAAAGACATTTGATTAACATTTTTTTGGAATTGCGTTAAAGTATTTATGTTAGACAGAATATATCGTATTCATGTTTTATTGTTGCCTAGGGGCTGATGCTATTAATAAATATTCGGAATATTATTCTCATGTGTGAATCTTTTAGTTTAGACGTTTATCATTTTAATCGGTTTTTATGCTTGTTATCAAGCACAATGTTCAGAAAAATACCTTACACTTACTAGTACCAAATAATCTTGATTAAAAAATATAAACATACGATAAACAGGACTCAAATATTGACGTTTTTGCTTAAAAGTTAGTGTTTCCCTAATACTTGGCAGTATGTTCCCATATATTGACTGAGAAAGATATTTTTCACAAGAAACAGTTAGTTTGATACCCCTACGCGATTATTGTATCAATTGGATTCAAACAAATAGTTTAAAATATACATGTAAGCCAGATATACCAATGTTACCTACGAATACATTAACTGTTACGTACGAATACATATGTTTCTACCTCTTCTATTAACAAAAGTAATGGGCGGATTCCAATTTTTTTAGGGTTTTAATGAGCAGTCATTCTCTCTTCTTTCAGTAAGATATGACATACCTTAATTAGCGTCGTGAAGATTAAACAATAAAAACTGACACAACCCCATGTTTTTCAAACGGATTATCTTAAAACTATAACTTTAATGAGATATGGCAAATACAAGGAAATTAGGAGCACAAGCCCTACTCTTACCGATTTTAACTATTGTTAGAATCTTATTGATGGAATGGAATGACATATTTGGAAGGAAAATGTATATTAGGAGACAAAATTCTGACTGTATCAAATTAGGGTACGTGTATTCGTAGGTAACATGCACAAAATATGTTTTACTTTACCCCTCTGCCACATACTAGCCAATTTGGGAGATTAAGCGTGGCAATTTATTACACGGATAGGTTGATATGTTGACTATTAGGGGTCAAAGGACTAAATCATCAAAGAGGTTCTAAATTTGGACTCAACTTTTTGGCCGTGTACACTTTTCGCTGGAATCGACCATATATGAATTTAATAAAATTAAGATTTTTGATAAGAATTCAATAAACTGTATACATATTTGCTTAGAAAAAAACAATTTTCACGTTGGTTGCGCGATCGGTGGCCAAAATATTATGATTGCATAATGCCACCTCCTACTGTCGTAATGTATCAGCTAGGTCTGAAATATTCCGGTGCGTTTAAGGTTGATTTAAATATGTAATTGACGCAGGAGTTAAAACTTCTTCTCTGGTTTTATGCCTTAAAATGGTATTCAAAGAATGATACCAATAGTGGTGATAAAAATAGGTTGTCCGGAATTTATCCACATTCTATCAATTTCGATCTCGAATTCTTTTTTACCGCAGTTGATCCTAGATGGACACAACCATGAGAACGTTTAACAATATTGTGAACACAGTCAGTTCACAAGTTGTAATATTTTGTGAGATACATTGTCATATCCTGAGGGATTGAATTCATGAACTAACTGTACATTGATATGATTTTTAACACACCTCAATGTAAAAAATACCTTTTAAGTGCCAAATTCAAGCGTATCGTTCGACTATGTGAACACACCGGAGAAAAATGAGTTCATTTCAACAGTGTAAACTCATTGTCATAATTGTAACATACCGTATGCTCATTTTCCACATCTTCTTGTTGTTGTTTTTAATTTTTACATGACCAACGTTCATTGGAAGGGCATTGGGAGGGTGGTACGAAAAATCGTTAAAAATCTACACAATTATTTCATTTTGACAGTATGGGAGTGTGAACGTGAGCATTAAAGATCTCGTCACGGAAAAATGGGGAACGAGAACATGGGAGAAATAAGGTAAGTTTTTAATATAACTTTGATTCTTTTCTTAACGCTTAACTAAGCCGGTGGGGGGGGGGGGGCTGGGAGCGCCCTCCCGCGCAATATGTTCGCAACAAGCTATCGCCGCAACGTTTCATGATTTTTTTTTTACTCCGGGTCACCCGCATCTTTTAAGACCAATTTGCTTCAAACATACGCATAATTTGTACATGCATGTCGCACGCACTTTATGATCTTCCAAAAGAGCCCGCCTAGTTAGGGGTAAATTCCTTAACTTACCAGGATTTTGTGAAACCTTTGAAACCAACTTTAAGAGAGAATACAGTTCCTTTAATTGATTGTATATGTTATTATTAGGGTATATACATGTGATTACATTTTTAATTCAGAGGCAAACTAGCTCGATGTCGAGTCTTAATATAATACCTAGCTATGGTTTTCGTTGAGTACAAACATTACCCTGGTCCATGTACCGTCAAACCAAAGATTATACTGGAGATGATCCATGTAGTGCTTGAGCACATCACAGCTGGTGGCTGTGATTTACGCACATATCTTCAATTAATCTGAAACACGAGCCTCCAACCTTCAGCATTCCGTGTTGTTTTTTATATATATTTGAAAATACCCTATCCTCACGGCGTAAAATCCGTGTCGAGGAGTGGGGGGGGGGGATGAGCGAATAATTTGCCAACTGTTCGCGATCTTCTTTGATACAAGCACTCGCGACACAAGTTTTTAATAGCACAGGCGGTGGAATAGATTTGAGAGGAGGGGGTACGAATAGAATATGTCTTTGAAATATGCTTTAACTTATGGCTGCCTTGATTACTGTTCATTTTAGTAATGGAAAAAACTAATGCGAGCGCGAAGCGCGAGCGCGAAAATTTGAAGCTAAAAATTGGAGATATTTGTGCATTATAGTTCCTATTTAGTATCAGCGAGCGCGAAGCGCAAGCCAAAAAATTCAAGCTGAAATTTGGATTATGTTAGTGCATTGAAGGTCCTATATAGTGACCCGCGAGCGCGAAAAAAAAATGTAGGCCTATTATGGTAGCAGAGGTGGCGGAGACGGATTGGAAAGTCACGGATCTTGAATAACAAAAAAGGGCACCGTTCTGAAAAGGAGTTACACTTCAGAGCAGAGGCATTCATCTAAGAGTGAAATGTATTCGGATAGGAGGAATATGCCGAAGGAATTTTGTCTTTGAATGTATGCTTTTAAAATCAATAATGGCTGCCTTGATTACTGTTCATTTTAGTAATGGAAACTAATGCGAGCGCGAAGCGCGAGCCGAAAATTTTAAGGTAATAGTTTGAGATATTTGTGGCATTATACCTCCTATTCAGTATCGCGAGTGCGAAGCGCGAGTTGAAAATTGTGAGCTGATATATATGTTTTTGTGCATTAAAGGTCCTATATAGTAACGCGTGGAGCGCGAACAAAAAAAACAACGCAAAAAACAAAACAAAACAAAAGAAGATATAGTAGAGGCGGGCGGAAAGGATTGAATGGGGGGGGGGTCTCGATGGAAAATGCACTTTTTTCTGAAAAGGGGGCACTTTAGATCCGGAGCATAGACTAAAGGAGAATGTGAGCACTGACAGGGAGGAGGTACGAAGAAATTTGTCTGTTGAATGTATACTTTTAAGGGCTGGCCTTTTGATTCCTGTTCATTTCAAGTAAGTTAAAAGTAATGCGAGCGCGAAGCGCGAGCAAATTTTAAAGCTGGAAATTGGAGATATTATTTTGGACAGTAGGCCTATAGATCCTATTGTAGTATCAGCGGAGAGCGAAGTGCGAGCGGAAATTTTTATTTATCCATTTAGAAGTAATAATTTTACACTGCTTTAGCGATAGAAAACAAATCACAATCTTTGCTATGAAAATTTTGTTGGCTGCCAGGCCCCAAGTCTCAAACAATTAACCTAGCCCCCACACAACTACATTAATGTTTTTGGATTGTCAACAACACCCTTTGCCAGCAGTACCCTGTCCTAAGGTTTGTCCCCAGACGAGGGCATTGTGTGCCAACCTTTTTATACGCTAAGATTACTGTTTGATACTTATTGCGAGGTCGCATAGGCGACCGAGCAGGGAAAATTTGTGGGAGGTTTTGGAGTAAAAAACAGGCATTTTGGGTTATTAAAAGCGCTATTGATAACGCAATAACACAATTATCTATTGCATTTTTTTTCCCCATTTCATTCTTGAAAACTGGGGGGGGGGATGTTTGTACAGGCCATCCCCCCCCTCCTCAAAATCTGGGGGGATGTATCCCCCCATCCCCCCGGGATTTACGCCCGTGCCTATCCTAGTATGATCGGTGAGGGGTATAAACCTTTCTTCCATGATTTAAAGGGATGATTCATTTGTATTGTAATGTAGCCATACATTTTTACCTGTACAGTGTGTCCCAAATAAAAGTAAACCCAACTCTGAAAGCAACGTATTAATATTGTTTTACTAATGCGTCATTATTTTTTAGGTCATGACAACGAGTAACTCGTATTCTGTCCAGTGATACCAAAATTATACCTGTACTTTATGGATGACTGAGCACTTAAAAAAATTGGTCAAAAATAAATTGTTCCAAGTTTTGTCAGAAGCAACCCTGGCTTTATGATAATTCATTCTTTGTTTAAGGTCAGCCTTCGTAAGGATATTCATAAGGGACAAAGGATTAGTACTTGGATTATTAAAATGCAAGGGCTGCATTTATCCAAACTTATACAAACCAATTTTACCCTTGTTTTTTAAAGCCCAAGTGCTCAGTCATTCATCGCAACACAGGTACAAGTTTGGTATCATTGAAAAGAATATGATTTACTCTTTGTTATAGGATAAATATTAAAGTCATAAAAGCTATACAATTTTAAAGTGAGGTTCTCAAAGTTGTGTTTACTTTTTTTTTCTGGGACGCACTTTATGATCATATTTACGGACATATCGATTTCCCCCATTCGTTTTAACGTTTCCAACTAAATAAACTGAACTGAACTTAGTTCCCTATATTTTGATTTATTTTTCGATCGCTCAGACCTTACAAGTGAGTAAACTTATCGTGCTTATGGCTTTATATCTTATTCATAAGATACGTGACTTCATATTTTCATTGAATTTTACCCAAGGATCAAAGCTGGAGTTGACGATCGGTTTGTTAAATTCGATATGTATCCTGACTCTATCACCTATCAGATAGTAGGGGCCGCTTCAGAAGTCTTAGGTAAGTTCAAAGCTGTTTATAGGCAATTCGTACTGTACTACGAGGGCTTAAAACCAAAACTGTCTAAGTCCATTTTTGAAGTCCACCAAATTTCTGTATATTATTAATTGGCATTTGTATGTCAACTGCATATATCTTCACATGAATATACATGGATTTTGTGGATCTAACTGGATTTCGACAAAAATGGACTTATGTTAACAGTTCTAGTTTTAAGCCCTCGTCTAGCACTTGTCCGTGAGTCCGACTGGTATATACATTATATTTTTAAGTGTGGACCTGTAAGCAAATTATCTACATTTCCCGATAATATCAAGGAAATAAACATAAATTGGAGATGAAAAGATATATATTTAAATAAATTAATTTCAAAATTCACTAACACTTTAGATTCTCTGGAGTCCATTAGTTTTACAATCATTTACCGATGATATCAAAAGAAAATTGCGCTATCGTTTGCTACTCAGTGAGACTTCCATGTTTGATATCAACATGATCAATGCACAAACTTATTAGCCACAATCAATTGCCACCGGAATTTGCCCCCTACAATCGTGTCCGTACAGGTGGTATCTCACTTCACAGAGACGTCTCTGCGACTTCTACACTCAGAGACGTCTCCGATATTTCTTCCGTCGCGGAGACATCGGAGACGGAAAAACTTATCGATTTAAACATGTTCGATTTTCCCATGACTCCTGAGACTCTGCGGAGACTTATGAAAGTCCCACTTGTATGATTGGAAAAAGCGCATTATTTACATTTGTATGTTTGCCTGATAATATCAAGGAGACGTCTTTGAGACGTTTCCGTGACTGTCTCCACGACTGTCTAAAATCCGTCTCAAACCCGTCCCAAAATAGTCTCAAAACCGTTTCATGGCAAGTGAGATACGTGACCGTAATTGTGTACTTTTCATTGTTTTGATGGCACGATGATCGACGCCAATAAAAATTATGAACCATTAGGAACACGTATAAAGAGATGATAATTGCTATAAATAACTTCGCTTTAACAAATTAATTGATAGATAGCGAAGTCGAGAAGGCCGACAAGGCTAAAGTAATCGTTTGACATTATTCGGTTCCAGCAA
>CALNVZ010000174.1:36665337-36692133 GCA_940671915.1 Paracentrotus lividus | reverse complement strand
CCCCCCCCCCCCGAGAATTATCGATGCTTTACCATATCAAACTTACTCACAATTACGATTGATAGATGACCCTTACATATTATATACAAAGGCCAGTTGCTCCATTTTCCTAATTTTTGTTCTCATGAATTTCATTATCATACTTTGAAAATCAATCATTGCCGCCTAATCTTAAAAGCACGAAAAAAGTTTTTTTCTGCATTTTCTCTTTCATCTCATTATAGATCTTGAGATTAGATTATTATTCTACAATCAAAAGATTTCATTTTGCGCCTGTACATTTCTAAAACATGGACAGATTAACTTGATAACACATACAGAGATTCATATCGTTTGATACTTGAAGTATTTTCTTCTTCTTGTATCATTTTTTTTTTAAATACCAGACTGTATAACTGTATTAGGCCTACCTTTAAGACATTTTTCCTGCAAAATATCTCAAGGCTTTTGCAAGACACGCAATCATCGAATATTTACCTGTGCTTTTGCCAATAAATGACGTTTTGAAAAAGCATTGGACACAGCCATAAATGCCTTTTTGTGTAAAGTATATTGTTCAAAGGTTATGGAGCAGCAATACGAAAGTCATAAGCGGGGCAAAATTGTCAACACTATATAGTGTGTCCAGGAAAAGCGGAACCAGATCTGTCAATCATTTTTCTTGGTAAAAGCAAACAATTCATGAAACATTTAATACGCATATGAAAGTTCACAGTTCCATTTTACTTGGCTCCGAATACAATAAGAAATGATTTCAGCGGATGAAGGATGAAGGAATGATGATTAAGGAATTCTTATTTCATTTTTTTTATAATTATTATTCAGATAAGAAAGAGCTGGTAATCCTTATTTGAACAGTTGGATTTATTTATCTATTTATTTATTTATTATCGACTAACACGACTAAGTTGTTAAATTTATAGGGCATCGAGTAATTTTATTTTTATTGTTTTCTGCATGATAACTGTACCCAAAAATTTCCTGTGTTATTTAAAATGTTTTTGTTGTGTGTGTGTGTGTGTGTGTGTGTGTGTTTTTTTTTTTTTTAAAGACATTGTAAATTCTTCAATATTAGTATTACAACAACTCATAAGGGAGCCGTGCACCTCTCTGGGTGTGGTGTGCGCTTTTTGTTCTGTGGTGTATGTGTGTGTGTGTGTGTGTGTGTGTGTGTGTGTATGGATGTGTGTGTGAGGGTGTGTTTATGTATGTGTGTGTTTATGCTCGCAGGAGCATAGTTGTTGTACTCTTTGCTACATGTTGAAACGCAAGGGATCGCAGGAGTTGGTAGCCGCCCAACGCACTTGGAAAAAGCACGCATAATGATTATTATATTAGTGCAATTTTCTCTGTCAATAGATGTGAAATATCAATTTTTCAGAGGAATACTTACCAGGCAAATGTAACCACACCCTCAGGACTCAGGTACTCAACTTCTATTGCTGTCTGATTAATACTTTTGCTTTGGCACTATTTTCTTTTTTCTTTAATTGGCATAAGAATAATAATAAAATTACACACGGACCATCGTTCATATGTAGAAATGTACCGCAGATGTAAAGGACAATATAATCAGATCTGTGTCGTGGATGACTGTGTGTGTGTGTGTGTGGGGGGGGGGGGTGTCTTGAAACTAGGAAGCAGATGAAGCAATGAAATGAAAAATAGATTGAGAGTTACTGTGCCGGTCAGAGAACAGTCGGAGAGCAGTTAATGTATTTATTTCAATTGAATTAACATCCAGAAAGAAGAAGCAGCAGGTTGTTTAGCATATCGATTTCTTGTAATTTATTCTATAAGATTTATCTCGGTTCGGTAGGTTCTACTGCTATCTTGATCTAAAAAAAAAACTTTAATCAATAGATATCTTTCTACAAGAAAACTGCCACATAAAACACACACTTCGGACAATAAAGATTATAAACTAAAACAAATTATTTCGAAAAAAAAAAATGCGCAATTAACAATTTCCAGTTTTTCATGGAGACCGAGCGCTTACCCTGGCATTCCATGATGTGTACAAATAGTCAAAGTGAGGTGTTACATTTTTTTCAGCCAATCAAAAAGGTCATCGAGTATCGGTCATAGGGGTAAGGTTAATTTTGTAAATTGGACCGATCGTCCATTCCCCCCCCCTTTTTTTCCTTTTTAGGGGGGGGGGGGGCGCCCCCTGGTTCCGCACCTGCATGCACATACTTAACAAAATATTTTTTCAGGGTAGGCCTACAACTGATCACTGGCCGCGCCCATGTTCTGTAGTTCCTACCTTTAAAAGGTCGTCTGTACTTGTGGGCTTTCTAAATTACAGTAATGTAATATTTATCTTAAATAACAACATTATTATTTCCTTTTTTATTTATTTTTTACTTGGAAAGCTTTTATATCTGTCATCCAAGCTAATATAGACCTATTACTTTGCCCTATTCACTATTTTATTACTTTATCCATTAAAGTGAAAACATGCAGAAGGGCTTTAGCAAGGTAGAGTTAACGCACTTTTAGCTCTCACAATATATTGTACATCCTTTCATTCGGAGTATAATGATTTATGAGTGATGAAGGCCACATGGCAAGAGCAGAGTATCTGATCAAAAAGCAGTGGCTGGTTCTATGTCACAAAAAGGCTAACAACAATAATATGTATAAATAAATTGACGCGTAAAGATATTTTCGCATTCATGACTCTTCCTAATTCAACGTCAAAATGTACCAGGTAACTTTTGGAATGGAATCTAAAGGTCACCATTCATTGGTCGTGGTTTGTCGAGCCAAATACCCATCAATCAATACCACTGTATACTTAAAAAAAACTGTTTTGTTTTGTTTTGTTTTTGTAAACACTGAGTAAATAAGAGAATTCCAATCACGTTTATTATGTTTTTTTTAATAATTTTATTCAAAACATCTTTACCGTTGTTTCTCCATAAAACCAGAAAGAATCTCATTTTCCTGATAAAGAAAATGGTATTTCCTAACAACAGAGACAACCAGCTTTAGTTCTAACATTGCTTTCTTAGCGATGCTCCCTCTGAGCTTTTTAAAGTATGGTACATGCATGTAATATGGGCCACCTGAAACAAATCATGTCGTTTACGTCGACCGCGCAGGCCCGTAACTAGGGGGGGTTCGGGGGGTTCGAACGAACCCCCCCCCCCCCCCCGCTGGCGACCAGGGGTCCGCTTTACAAAAAAAAAAAAAAAATGGATAAAATGTTTTTTTTTTTTGCTTATCAATTTTGGGGCCGATCGAACCATCCTAGCCTACCCCTATAGTAATAGATGGTACTCTTTATTGAGGGCCGAAGGCAGAAATTTTTTGAACACCTAACCCCCCCCCCCCCCCCCCCCCCCCCACCCCCCCCCCCCCCCCGCTCATCACACGGCCAGGGTGACGTGAAAAAATTTTGATGTACCTTTTTGCTCGCCTGGCGTGACGTGAAAAAATGTTGATGTACTTTTGGTCCACTTTTGCAGATTTCGAACCCTCCCATAAAAATCCTAGTTACGGGCCTGACCGGTGACGGTGTGAGCGTCATAATGTTGTCATTAGAACTGTATACGAAAAATCTATCATCGTGAGAGCATCTGATGCCGAAATTTCTCTGAGAAAATTGCTGAAAACCAACAAGAAAGGTCAAACTTACGGCAATTTTTACCCTGATGTTAAAATTTGATATTTCACAGAATGTGATGAGGGAAAGAGCGTTTGAGGGGTAACCTCAATTATTTGGATATTTAGTAAGCTTATAGTTTCATTTTGATCATACTAGCGTGTACGAGTCAATTTGTTGTAGTGAAGGGGTGCTATGTGGCATTGAATGATTGCCTGACATAGCAACATTAGTGCAGATAATATGGGCATCCAAAATGGCAGAAATGATTCTGGTACTTAGTATTGGTTGAGGCATCAATCTCTTTGCTACGATTTTTTTTGGTATATTCACTGTATACAGTGTGTCTAAAAAAAGAGGACCGAAGTTCAAAGGTCAGTCATTCCAAAAGTATATGGTTTATTCTTATGATTTGTTTACTAGAATAATAAGTAACTCATCAGCTTTAATTTGAGACATTGCTGACGTCAAATTGTAATGGGTCACAGAGTTAGGGTCCTTTGAAGGTAATAGGTACAAAACCCGTTTTTCCAAGTTTTTGGTTTTTGGGGTACGAAACAAAATTTTTGTTAGTTTTTGGTTTCATCGTTTTGGGGTATTTTTTCACACAAGGTTTCAATGAATTCAATCTCATTTTCCAAAGGACACTGGCAATGAGATGGGTTCACTATTATGGGCCTCTGGAGTCGTGGTGACGTCGTGGTGACGTCTCCTGAGACTTCAGGGCGTCGTGGGTAAATCGAACAAAAGTCTGAAAAAATTGTCAATCCTGTTCGATTTCTTTTAATCGCTAGCAAGTTCGACAAAGTTTCTGAGAAGTCGTGGATACTTTCGTGCATATTTAGGGGACGTCGCGGCAACCCATCGAGACGTCACAGAGACTGTGCTTGCGTCTGAAAGAAGTCTACTAAAATATTGAACATGTTTGACATTTGTTTGTTTTCTCGCGACTTCCTGAGACTCAGGATCCGTCGCAGTGACCTCTCCGAGACTCCAGAGACTCATAATTAAGAACGCATCTCATTACCAGTGAGAAATCCACTTTAGCAAAGAATGACATTTCATTGAACTTGCTGAAAGAGATCCAATGACACCAATTACTTAAGAAAGTTTGTTTCATACCCGAAAACCACAAACTTGGAAAAAACGGGTTTTGTACCTATCGCCTTCCAAAGACCCTAACGCTGTGACCCATTACACTTTGGACGTCAGCAATGTCTCAAATTAAAGCTGATGAGTTACTTAATATTTAGTAACGAATCACAAGAATAAACCATATACTTTTGGAATGACTGACCTTTGAACTTCGGTCCTCTTTTTTTAGGAACACACTGTATAATTAATATAAATAACTTATTGTAGGCCTATATTGATTTGTATAATGAAAAATAATATTTAAATAATATTAAAAAAGAAATAATGTACAAAATACAAAACGATGAAATATATAATCATAGTATTTCCCGAAGGGTCTTATAATTTCAAATGATATCTGAAAGTTAATGATTTTCAACATTTTAAGCAAATTCCAGACATAGTAGAGTCATTGTAGTTTTTGAAAAGTACATTAAAATTTACATGTGCCCATATTGCCTGCACATGCAGGTAATATGGGCACTTTGGTGATGACGTCAACATTTGAATATTGCAGACAGGGGGGTTGGTGATAATTTTTTTTCTTCACAATAAAAGTTAGAGCAGTAGTTATAGATTCATACAAACAAAGATTAGACTGTGTGTCATTTTGTAATTTTATGCAAATTAGGCAAACGAGCTTAGGGGGGCCATATTACTTGCATGTACACTATTACATGTACTGTAAATCCAAATCCAGATCGACTCCATTTAATGAATAGTCCTGTGATTTTATTTATTTTAATTTTTTTTTTATAGTAGTGGTGTTTCCTATCACAAATGGTATTAATAACAGTATCAGTACATGAAATCATATACAAAATATAAATACAATAGTTTTATGTTTTCTTGTTTTCTTATTCTTTTTCTCTTTTTCTTTGGTATTTTTCACAAAGGCACCTATTCCATTTCAGCGCATACATGCAAAATTATATAATCAATATGACTTGAAATATATGTTTTGCCATGCCTTTTTGTAGTTTAATTTTGAGGTTCCTTGCATTTGCAACCTTCATCGACTAACTTAATATTTCAATTTGAGAGGATGTCGACTAGTTTTTAATTTAATATGTTCAGAAATTTTGTCACACCGTCCCTAAAAGATACAGAAATTTTCTAATTTTCAGGGGAAGGAGGTGAAATTTGTTATTGGTTATCATTTCATTCCAGAACTTGCACTGGGTCTATTATGTCTGAGTCATTAACTTTGCACAATACTATATAAAGGTATATTCATTCATTATTGATTGCCAACGAAACGGGATCGTTTGTTGTTACGACAGGGAATGAGTTAAAAAAAAAAAAAAAAAAAAAAGAATTGGTTGATGGAATAATGGATATGCAGCAACCATTACTTCAAACAAGTAGAACTTTGTTCTTCCTGCGTTATTTTACCTGATTGAAGGGCAGCACACGAGATTTCTCGTCAGAAAGAGATTTAGATAACACCCGTCAAAGGACGTATTGGTAATTCTCCATCAACATGTTTGTACTCACCTATGCCACGTGCTAATATCAGTTACATTGAACGAAAAAGAATGGGGTAAAAGGTTGGCAAAATACGAGTCATTCATTATTTATTATTGTGATGAAGCATCGAAAATTCTCCGGTTGCGTCTTTTTTTATTTTTATTTTTTTATTTTTTTCATGCTTTCAGTACTGAGGTCTTCTTTATTACTTGAATTTTAAACATATAAACGTCATTTTATCAACACGAACTACACATTTCTATGGCAAACACACTAAAAAAAAAACTTGCTGCCTTTTTCCCCTCCCAAGATTTTTTAGAAGAAAATTATTCTTTTTAGATTATTTCTATTTTTTTAATTGTCTATTGTTACATAGGCCTATTCACAATTAGTTTGATTTCCTTTAGATAATTGTCTCCTTTGGTTACTTAATCAGATGGAGCGTGCCCCTTCAGTTGTATTCAGTTGTATTTCTAATGAGTGCGATGAAATAACAGTAGCGATATTAATATTTATAACAATAAATATAATAATGATAATAATGATAATAATAATATATGTGCAATTAATGAATTAATCATGTAAATATATATATAATTGTCGGTTCTAGGACATCTCCCCCGGAGGACAACTCCCCCGGGGACAATTCCCGGAGGACAGCTCCCCCGGAGGACAACTCCCCCGGAGGACAACCCTAACCCTAACCCTAACCCTAACCCTATGTCCTCCGGGGGAACTGTCCTCCGGGAATTGTCCCCGGGGGAGTTGTCCTCCGGGGGAGATGTCCTGATACGATAATTGTCATCTAATCAGGGGGGTTACGCGGTTTGGTTAAAGGCGCGTATTTTAGTCTGCACGACTGGCATGTGGGGAATATTGAGCGTATTGAAAGAATCTCTGGGCTGCATGTAACAAATTGCTGGGCAATAAACGTAACTTATTCTAAGGGTAGTCTAACGCGCTGTGTATAATGGGGGTATCTAAGTCCACGCACTTTTTTTTCAAGTGCTAAAAAAGTCAAATAATTCAATGTTTGTATTTTTTCTCTCGTTTCTTTTCTGAATTATGATCATGAAAGAAAATATCACTATTGAATTGCTTCATTTAATGAGACACCAGAATATAAATAGGCCTATATTGCACTCACCTTCGATTCGTGAAATATTGGCTCTTAAGTTGTGAAATGTTTCTGGTATCCCAGACTGGGCAATTTATTGTTGTTGTATTTTATTGAATAAAATGAATTAGAAATAAAAAAAATTAAAGTAGGCCTAAAACTTAAAAAAAGAGAAGATAATAATAATAATTAATTAATTACTTTTATTCCTTCATTAATTTTTTTCTCAGTTTTACGGCACTGTCATAGTTTCTTTTCTTAATTGTCTTTGTAGGCGTTGATGGCAACGTTGTCCTGGAGACGTTTGGTGTTTACTGGGTGGTATGGTGTATGCGATGTGGCTATGACGCCCTCTTTCGAGCTCTTGGGGCTACGCTGTCCGACTTCATGGCCAACCTGGATTTCTTGCACAGTGTGTACATGAAGACCCTCTATCCAAAGATGACTGTCCCTTCATTCAGAGTAGAAGAGCTGGAGAATGATGAAATGATTCTTCATTACTATTCCAATCGGCGTGGATTGGGAAGCATAGTATACGGTATTTTCACGTTTATCTCTTTATAATCTCATCGAGGATAATAAAATCTCTTTTTACCATTTGATTTTCTATGTAAACGTTAAGATCATGGGTTATAGTTCAGATAAGATGGAAAAATATCAACTATATTGGTGTCAAATAAACACATTAACTAAAAAAGGCGGCAATATCACACTTATTTCTCAGATGTTGACCTTTGATGATATCCGAAGATGACCTTCAGAGCAGATTTTGCGCCCTCTATTGACAATGAAATTTCCATTATTGTAGGCCTTTTAAGCAGTGGGCATGATTATGGAGTATTTTAATATGAAATAAATCACGTAAGGAGGTTTAATATGTAAAAGATATAATTATACTGACCCGAAACCGTTTCGTTCATTATCTATAATTGACTGTCATGTTAAACTCGGATGATTTCGGCGGCACCTTTCAGAATGAATAAACAAATTACATTTTATATATTTTATTGTTAATCAACCAAATACAATCATCATTATCTCGTTATAGGTTGTGTGAAAGCCGTTGGTCGAATCATCTTCAACACGGAAGTCGACATCGAGTTGTTATCACATGACCAGGCAGAGTATTGTGGGATATTAAAGGATCATTATAAGTACCATGTGTGCTTTGTCAAGTTTGATCTCGCTCCTATGGGTACTGATGGCAACGTGACTGAAGAGGTACATATACAATCAGCCTTCTTTCTTTTTTCTTTTTTTGAGCAGTCGACCATACTTTTTCAGATGATATAACGTTATTCCTTATTTATTTTTAATAATAAAATCAATCAATTTAAAAAGTGCCTAATTTGCATTCATGCCAACCTGAAGTTTTTCGAAATACAGTTCATGGCAATTTCAGTAAATTGTAAATATCTTGTAAATATGCTTTGGTTTATTAGCTGATAATTGTAGATTTAGATTGGCGAATATTTCGGTTAAACATTACTTTTCTATTTTGTAGTGTTCTGTATAATTATTAAGATACAAAGGCACATATAGTTCTCTTTTTGTGTTGTTAGGAGTGGACTTCAATCGTTGATGGTACGTCTCATCTTATCGGTGGCGGTGATTATCGCCCAAAAAGCAATGACTCGGTGAAAATGGAAAATCAATTCTCTCGACACGGGTCAGGTAAACGATGTCCCTTTTCAGGAATAGACATGGCAGTGGTGGAAGAGAGTCTAACAGAACGAAAGGTCACCAGAGATGAATGCCTACCAGAGATATCCGAAAAGAGTTTACTCCCGGTCAGTCATTTCAAGCCGAAGGTCCCTACCAAGATTCTTCTGGATCCGGAAACATTCTGCAAAACCTTCCCCTATCACATTCTCTTTAACGATGACCTGAACATCATGCACTCCGGGTCTAAGCTTCAACAGTTCTGTCCGTTGGTGAATGAAGAGGGCGCAACACTGAAGGATATTTTGCTCCTAGATCATCCACAGATTGAGCTGACGTCAGAGAATATTTTTCTCTTTCTGAATATGATCTTTATGGCTACATTGAAGAAGGAGGCCATGGCTCCCCACATGCCCGTTGTTTCCCTGAGAGGTAAATACTCATTCAAGCCCGCCCATACAAGCCTCAGAAATACTCTTCGAAAATTGTATACTAATAAATAGTGTTGACATCCATGCGCCCTTTACGCCAAAATATTTTTTAAAATGAGCTCCCTAGGTTCAGGATTTAAACAAACTGGAAAATGGAAAAATAGATTTGATTTTTTGTTTTGTAATTAATAAATAATCTTTATTTAATTACATATCTATTTTAATTAGACAAATAAATCGAAAGATTAAAGTACACACTTGCGTATGGTCATATTTAAACGTGAGTGACACGACATTTCGACTGATAGAAGGGCGCATATCTTTGCACTTGTAGGTTATGAATGGATCATGACTACCATATTATGTACAATGCTGAAGTGGCATGTATCATTACCAGTTGGATTTGAATGTTACAATTGGTCCTGGAAATTATGATTAAAAAACAGTGCGTGAGTGACATGACAAAAAAAAAAAGACATGGGTTTCTGAACATCGTTGGTTAAGGTTGGATTTGTGCGTAAGTAGATCTCTAAGGGTACCATAAGTGCTGGTATATGTACCTGAACAGTGTACCTCTCTGACATTTATTATCCTTATCAATTATTCCTTCTCTGTGGAAAATGGTCCAGCTCTATGTGTCGTGAGTGACACGACATCCAAAACGTGAGTGACACGACCAGTGCCTTAAATGCAACAATTCAAGTAAATAACTAGATCGAAATTACATGTGTGTATATGCCATGTTAGAGTAATACATGAAAATTACTTTAAGTTAAGAAAAATCTGAAAAACGTGACTAGATATAAGAATAAGAGGCATTTAAAGCACCATAGTCCCATATGTGCAAATTCTTGTTTGATCAATCATTCAGCGTAAGAAAACTGGATCACATAATGTTTGAACTTAAAGAATTGGTTGTATTGTAAAGAAGCTTTTGTGATGATTTCAGATCCTAATTTGCATTTTTAAAGGCACAGCGCCACATCAAAATTTTAGCTAAATGTCCCACTTAGTTTGAATATGACCATATGAATTTTCGACAAGAACGTTTTCTCATTTCATTTCATTATGATTCGTTATCACGCCAACTTTCCCTCTTTAAAAAACTCTTAAAAAACTGTTCTCTATCACATGTTTTTTAAAGTCCAATTTCCTTTCTAGTGTAGAATATTCCAACATGATATTTCAAATGACCTTCCAAAAATGTATTGGACTTATTTATAGTAATATGAAGTTGGCATAATTATTTGATTTCTAAGGGCACTTTTGAATAGAAAGCCACAGTCACGTAACTTAGTTACAGATTTGTAACCATTTTGTATTGTACCTGCCTAACAAACCAATAGGTAGTCTATGCGCCATTTGGTACGGCACTTGAAAATCATTGAACTTGATGTATTAGACAGACTGATAATCATACCTCTATTTCTCTCCGTCTGTCTCTCTCTCACTCTACTCTAATGATTAAAACATTCAGGACAGATGGTGTGGATGGCGGAATCTCATTTCTTTGTATTCCTTTGTTCGCCCCAGCTGACGTCATTGAATGACCTGCGTGATAGAAAGATGCACTTCTCAGATATCGCATCACATGACCTAACACGTGACCTGATTCTCTTCAATCAACAAAGAATTGCGGAGGTTAATAATAATTATAAAAAATAACAGTAATAACAATAATTATAATAATAATAAAAATGATGATAATCATTATAACCATCATAATTCTAGTGCATAGTACACAGAAACTAAATTATTTTTGAATTTGTTGATGTCTAATCATGTTTTCATGAAAAAGACGGAAAAGAGCTTTTGAGATGTTATGTGTAGTGTAAAGTCAGACTATTTTTTTTTTCTTACAAATTATAGTGATTTGAATAGGTGAATCTGCAACCATACGAGAGTGGTTGCATTCCTAAAATCTGAAATTTTAAAGGCAAAGCGAGGTTTAAAAAAAAAAGGAAATGTATATATATATATATATATATAAGCTTGCTTATCATATTACGACTACCACTGGCGGAGTTTTAATGTATTTTTATAACTTTTTAATGTAATTTAGACATTAAAGCACGTGTGTAGTATTATGCTTCTGGGGGAAAACAGAAATAGCGTATCCTGGCTTCTTAAATGTAAATGCGAAACAAATTGGAAAGAGAAAGAACCTTGGAAAATATGCATCAATAGAATATTTCACTGGAGCACGCAAATGATACGCGAAGTATATAAATGGCAGAGAGGTGATTTTTTTTTTTTTTTTTACGAGACAGGACAATCGTAAAAAAATTCTTGCGTGATTTGTGGAAGGTTTTTACAACGTATATGCGATTGTTTTGTGTCCCGAATTATGTACGAATGTCGGGTGAATATCCGTAAGACATTTGGGTTCAACGAAGATGCATCGCAATACATCATTTCGCACAGAGGCCAGGACGAAACTAATACAAAACCTTCGTGAACATGTCGGTTTTATGCCGAGTTATGCGCCATGTTTAATCTCGAGATATGGGAGTGAAAAAAGGGCCTTAAGATATGTTGGAAAACAAAAGTTTTTAGTTTTCAATCTTATTATTATTATTTATTTTAAGGTGGGATAGCAGTATATCGTTTTATAAGAATGAACGTGTGCATGCACTATCATAACCAAAATGGCCCTGTCATAACGAAAAATAGGTGGCAGTCCAATGTCATTTATACTACACTGTTCGTCATAAAGGTGGAATATTTTTTTCTGGCTCAAGCGACATTATGTTGCTCCGTTATTAATTTCTTGGATGTGTTTGTCACCGCTTTCACCTTCTGGGATCCTGGGTATATCTTGGACGTTCCCTCAACCCTTCCCAGGTATTTTTCTTCAAAAATGTTTGTCGCCCTCAGAAGATGGCCATTTTCGTCATTTTTTCTTATTTTGGGGCTTTTTTTTGTTCACGCGACCCACCAAGGCCCCCTTAGTCCTACCCCCAAGGAAACACGTCTGAGGTGGAGATTTGTTATTGTTCTTTAAATTAAATCTAGATTTATGGTTACAGGCTCGACTCTTTTGTCTAGGAGAGGGGTCAAAATTTATTTTGATTGGGGTTCAACATTCATTTTATTCATTTTTTCAGCGTGGGAATTTCTATCTTCCCTAAATTGTATTGTCAAATCTCAACCAAACATAAATCAAAACAAAATGATATCAATAATGACTATTTACAGCCTTGTCATCAGGGCTAAACAAAATTTAAGGGAAAAATAAAGATATTTAAGGGTTAAAGGTGGTTTTTCATTTATTTTGTTTTCAGCATAAAGATTGAATAAAATATTCCGAATTTTCACCAATCTCGTTTTTTACTTCAACCCCTCCCCTAGACAAGAGACCTTAGCCTGTCCCCAGAAATAAAGATTTAACTTAACGAACAATATAAAACAGTACAACTCAGTCGCATTTCCTGGGGGTAGGACTGAGAGGGGCTTGATCGGCCGGGAAAACAAAAAGGGGCCCCAAAATGTGAAAAAATGACAAAAATGGGCATCACGGGGGTTGACAAAACTTTTTTGGAAAAAGGTCCATGTGAAGGGTTGGGAGAATGTCCAAGATATAGCCAGGGTCCAAAAAAGTAAAAGCAGGGACAAACATATTCAAGAAATTAAAGTCAGAGCAAAATCATGTCGCTATAGCGGCAAAAAAATATTCCACCTTTATGACGGACAGTGTATCACACCGATTTAGATTAAACGATCGTCTTTTAGTATATTTTGAATGTTGTTCGTTTTTCTTCAGAGTGCTTGCATGATTACACACAAAATATAACCGACCAGGCAATTTTGTAAATGTTTTCGATGCTATTTTGTTTTGCTCAGGTGGAGTTGGCCAAACAATTGGAACAGAAAAAAGAAGAACTGCGCATCCTCATGAGAGACTTGGAATTAGAAAAGAAGAAAACAGATACATTGCTGTATTCCATGCTGCCGAAAGAGGTCGCTAATGATCTTCGTGACGGAAAGAAGGTGGAGGCAGGTTGGTGAATGATCAGTCAACCTGCTATCATCGGTGTAGTTGAAATCATCCTTGCTATCGAATCGATATTAATTTAGGGAACTCAAAAAGAAATAACTATTTATGATTTGGTCCCCGCCGGCCGGATTTGAGAGTAGAAATTTTGGTTTGGTTACACTACACTAAACTGTTTTTCTTCGCCGAATTGAAACAAATATACTTATACAAATTTTTTAAAACAAAATGATGTCAATTAAATGACAAAATAAAATGACATTCTTTTCCTTTTTTTATAGATATATATGTGGAGAAATAACACAAACGAAGCCTTTTCACATCAGATATCATATTGCCTTTTTACAAGTAAACTTAACCAATTTGTGCAATCGTACCAAACCCTGATATTATTTTTACATAAAATATCGCAAATGCTGCAAAATGAGGCCTGATTTAGTAGACAAATCAGTAAGGGCTGTGGATTAACGTTTTTTTTTTTTTTTTTAAGAATTCATTCATTTGATAATACTCCATGATAATGTTGCACAAACGAGATGTGAGACATCGGCATGTTCAAAAAGGAATTGTGGTTTAGTATATGATAACGTGATTATCGTTTTTTTCTATAAAAAAAAATAATGTCTTGTCTTTAAGCCTAGGGTACATGCAGGTAATATGGGCCAGCAGGTAATATGGGCCACCTGAAGCAAATCATGTCGTGACCGTCGACCGGTGACCGGTGACCGATGTGAGCACCATAATGTTGTTCATATGAACTGTATACGAAAACATATTGTCTTGAGAGCATCTGATGCCGAAATTTCTCTAAGAAAATTGCTGTAAACCAACAAGGTAGATAAAAACTTACGGCATATTTTTACCCTGATGTAAAATTTGATATTTCACAGAATGTGATGGTGAAAGAGTGTTTGAGGGGGTAACCTCAATTGTTTTGTATATTTAGTAAGCTTATAGTTTCATTTTGATCATACTAGCGAGTACAGGTCAATTTGTTTTAGTGAAGGGGTGCAATCTGGCATTTAATGCATGCCTGATACAGCAACATTAGTGCAGGTAATATGGGACATCCAAAATGGCGGAAATGATTCTGGTACTTAATATTGGGATGAGGCATCAATCTTTTTGCTACTTTTGGGGTTATATTCACAGTATATAATTAATATAAATAACTTATTGTAGGCCTATATTGACTTTTATAATGAAAATAATATTTAAATAATATTAAAAAATACATAACAATGAAATATATAGTCAAAGGATTTACTGAAGGGTCTTATAATTTCAAATTATATCTTAAAGTTAATGATTTTCAACATTTTAAGCAAATTCCAGACATGGTAGAGTCATTGTAGTTTTTAAAACATACATTAAATACATGTGCCCATATTACCTGCACATGCAGGTAATATGGGCACTTTGGTAATGACGTCAACATTTGAGTATTGCAGACAGGGGGATTGGTGATAATTGTTTTTCTTCACAATAAAATTTAGAGCAGTAGTTATTGATTCATATAAACAAAGATTAGACTGTGTGTCATTTCGTAATTTTATGCAAATTAGGCAAATGAGCTTAGGGGGCCCATATTACCTGCATGTACCCTATGTTGTATATGCTGGGGACAACTTATGCTGTTGAAAAGTTTGTTATTTGAACCTTTATTACCTTTCGGGGTAGCCTAGCTAAGCCGGGTAATAACCACTTAGAAACACCAAGGTGGAGATATGTATTAAGCGCTATATTAATGTAACTATTATTATTATTATTACTATTATTATTATAACTGCACCTTTGCATATCTAAGTAAGCAGTTTAGTTTTTGAAAACGACTTTGTTCTGTCTCTTTAGCTATGTTCACACGGGACCATCGGGGTTTTAGTCCTCGAGGACTGTATCCTTAAGAATTTAAACCCCGACGGCTTGTTCTCGAGTTATACGTTCACACGGAGTGCTTATCCTCGGGGATAGTTATCCCCGAGGATAAGCGAGCGGCTCGATGACCGGAAGTAGAACATGTACTCTCCAAGAAGTAAGGTATAGCTGTATATTAAACTTCAATTCGAACCTTTTTTTTTTTAAAATAAACAATCAATAAATAGGTGTATCGACCACCGACTATCAAGCGAGTTGCCTCTGCAAGCTCTGAACTGAGTGGAAAGTTTCAAAAGTGCAAGTGTGTTACAAAAAGAAAAACAAAAATAAAACAAGCCAGCAACTATACAGTCTATTTGACTTTTTTTTTCATTTTCTTTTTGTATTGTATATTTCTATTTTAAATTTAAATTTATACCAATAGTGTATCAATATTTTAAGGTTTTCTTTCAAATGTATAATTATTATTTATTTGATTATTCAAAAATGAAGTTTAGGTATCGTGCTAGTTATGGAATCGGCCACGCTGTTAATTTTTAGAGCGCGCAAAGTTTCGTGAGGTACTGAACCGGAAGTTTAACATGCACAAGAGGTCACTCTTATCCTCGAGAACAGTAACTCCAAGTTAAAATCGTGTCCACACGGTCAAACGCGCGATCGGAGACCACCCACCGCTTGGAGTTTCGAGCCTTAACCCTAAGATCTGTCGAGAACATAAACCCCGACTTGTCCTCGAGAACATAAACACCGAGTTCGTTCACACGGGCCTTAACTCCAAGTTAACTCCAAGTTGTCCTCGAGAACATAGTCCTCGAGGACAACTTGGAGTTAACTTGGAGTTAAGGCTTGCCGTGTGAACGATACTTTTGTCTTTCTTTTTCTCTCTAGGTGATTTCCAGCAGGTTACAGTTTCTTTCAGTGACATTGTTCGGTTCACAGACATGTGCTCACAATGTGATCCTATTCAGATTGTCCATCTTCTCAATGAGATGTATGTGGTGTTTGATGAACTCACCAACGTTCACAATATATACAAGGTATATTAGATCAAATATCTAGACTGATCCCCCCCTCCACACCCTCCTTCCCCGATAATGATTTTATTGAGGTCCAACGGAACAAGATTCTATCAGGAAAAATATGATTATTATATATATAGGCCTATTACTTTTGTTTTGGTTTTGTTTAAGTTTTTCCTTTTAGAGGGCATAACCAAGTGAATGAAAATGCCGCTGGTTTCTTTAGGTTAAGTACGTTAATATTTTGTAGTCGAAGTTTCATGCTGCTTGATTCTAACGAGTACATTCATAGAATTATGTCATTTTAGCCTGCTTTTTTCCCTCCCCGGCAAGCAGGTACTTCGCTCATTTGATTGCTTTAGCTGTTATATAAAAATGGACTTATTGTTTGACAACCGTGTATGAGATGTATTTTGAATAGGAAAAATACGGTAATAATGATAATAGTGATTCTCTTGAATCATGATTTCAGGTTGAAACAATAGGTGATGCTTACATGACGGTAGGTGGCCTCCCTATTTCTAATGACACACATGCTGAGCAGGTCACTTGCTTTGGTCTTGGCCAGTTAGAAGGAGTTCAGAGCATATCATCACCCGTCACAGGAGAGAAGATTCAGGTAACTATACTCAAGCAAAATTGGGTGGGGGCGAAAATTCAGAGAATGGGTCGTATTCTCATTACGACTCTAGTGTGAGCTTTCCCTTGAGTAGATAAAAATAAATAAAAGAATATGAGGCAGAAAAGGAAAAAATGATGAAGGAGAAAAAGAAAAACAGGAGTAAAAGGAAATGCCATACAAATACACACATATTC
This sequence comes from Paracentrotus lividus, assembly GCA_940671915.1. Classification (NCBI taxonomy): domain Eukaryota; kingdom Metazoa; phylum Echinodermata; class Echinoidea; order Camarodonta; family Echinidae; genus Paracentrotus; species Paracentrotus lividus. The sequence goes on along the minus strand of CALNVZ010000174.1, from coordinate 36,675,005 downwards.
CGCATTACATTTGTCTTCCCTTTTATTCATTCTATGATATATATATATATATATATATATATATATATATATATATATATATATATATATATATATATCGTATTAACCTTTTTGGTCGCAAATCCTACTGCAAGGCAATTAGGTCTTTGCTTACACATTAATGATATTTTTTTCAAAACCAACTTTGATACGACATGATTGAAACGAAAAATAAATATTCTAAACACCTTTAAAGAGTCTGATTCCAAAGTCTTCCATTATTGTTGTTAGCTTTATGATCTATACATGAATTAAATCAATATTATTTCCTCGCATTGGTATGTCCTGTTTAGCTTCTCTCGTAAGCTTTTTATTTGTCTCTGGACTGTAGATTCGAGTTGGCATTCACACTGGTCCCGTAGTAGCTGGAGTAGTCGGTGTTAAGATGCCTAGATACTGCTTGTTTGGTGATACAGTGAACACGGCCTCTCGGATGGAGAGTCATGGTCTGCCAGGTAGAGTTCACATCAGCCCATCTACATACAGGTGAGTGATATCAAAGGGTTGTTCACACTGGTTTAAGTGTATCAGGGGTCGGTTGTTTCAGAAAGAGTTAGATTTGACGAAAGCTATGGTCTCATGATTGGCGACCGACTGATTTACAACCTGCTCGAACGCTGCTGGAATTTAGACATCGCCCGTCGACTTACGAAAACATGAGCAGGAAGTATAAAGCCTTTTCTTGTTGTGGCAAAATAGCGCCTGATTTGTGAACCGGCACAGGGCGAGGAAAAACAAGCAGGCGCCGCCCGGAAGACGATATGATCTGCTGACTCGTCAGCCGGTAACCAACAGAACTCCCGGCAGCGAACACTCGGTGGCAAATGCATTGACGGCTTCAATTTTTTTTCCACATAAATTCCACATCGGCAATCACTCAATAAAAGCTGATCAGCCGGGCATCGAGGATCCCCGTATTTTGTCTGTGAATGAACAGTGAGTAGGCGCCGCCGAAATTTTTATTCGCGCTAAAAAAAACATCAGTGACGGCCGAGCGATGCACTAAATAAGAACAGTGTCCGGAATGTGACCTAGCGGCCGCCTATTGGTGACCGGTCGAAATTGGCAAAAAAAAAAAAAAAAAAAAACTCCGCCCGATTCGCCAAGCAAGAGCTTGTCGGCTTTTGTGTCCATAGCTTTCAAGTCGCGCTTAAATAACATGTCAATAAGGAATTCAATGCATAATGTCATTGATATATTCCCAAAAGCAATTTAAAGACATTAAATGGTACTTGTTTTCTTTGTCGTTTATTCATAGAGCAATCAAAGGCAAAGGATTCCAGTGTGAAGGTCGAGGAGGGATGGAAATTAAAGGCAAAGGAAGAATGCTTACACACTTTGTGATTGGACGAACGAACGAGATGGAGGAGGGACCCTCATGTTCAGATGAAGGTAAATTACTTAGATTTATGATTTCAGCTGATCATGGCTCGATTTCGTAATAAATGATATTCACTGCACATAATGGTGCCGTTTGTTGATACCCAAATATTTTAGCGAAAGAAAATGTCTTTGACAAGCATTGTCATAGTGACTACATCCAAATGTATATTGCAACAACAACGAATGTAAACATAAGCACACCACAACTGTTGACAAAATCACAACCAAGCCATGCAGTCTTCAGCATTAAAAAAGTCTTTGAAATCTAGTTTTCCTCTTTATTTTTTCCCCGTCCTATATAATATTGAATTCCTTTCGAATTTTCGGCGGTCTCCACTTCCTCAGGAATCAGCTCAAGGTGAATGAAGGGAAATAAATAAATAAATAAAACATATCTGCTCTATGCTTTATACGTTTCATGTGCTTACCTATCACAGGTAATGACCTAACATGGGCTGATGACAAAGAAGTTAAAGAATTCAATGCACCAATCGTAATCAATGAACCGAGCACCGAACAGGTTCCGAGTGAGGACGATTTCATCACGAAGCAAACCGAGGATAAAGCTCCCTCTGTAGGTCAGACGGTCGATTCTGCAACGCCATCCAACGCATACGTCACAGAGAGACCTACATCTTCTGCGCTTTGTACTTTGCTTTGAACGAGTTAAGAAAAACATTAATCAATAAGGAGATGTTTTTTGATCTGTAACTAAAGTCAACTCATTTTTAGTACAGTCTGCTTTAAGATCAATCACATCCAATTGATGATAACAAAAGATTTTCAAACATTCGTTGACTTCTATTATGTGTGCCATAATAATTGGTGGAACGTTGTATAGAGTTATTCAAAGATGATGAAAGTGAAGAAAAAAAAAAAACAAGAAACAGAGAAAAAAATATACCACTATATATATATTTTTGTTATTTAAACTTTTCTGAGTAATGTTTACGAACATAATATTCTGTACGTAGTATACTGTACATTCCAATGCACTTGCCATGTTTATTCATAATATTTTTAGGGATGTACATTTACCATACAAAAAATCTAAGCGTTGTTTAAACGTAAGAACGATTAGAATTAATCTTGCATGTAACGGATGTAACTTAGGTTTAATGGGTAATGAAAGTTTGGGTTCGGTCATTTTGAAGCGCTTAGTGCTATATTCCGTCCGTTGTATATAAAAAAAAAAGGGTAAAAGGAAGAAAAGAAAATAAAAAGCCAAAAATAAAAGAGGGAGAAAAAATAAATGCATAGGCCTACAATCAAATATTCATGTTTATGCATAATAGATACACAAACCGCCACACACACACACGCACACCCACACACACACACATCCGCACACACAAACACGCCCATACACACACACACACACACACACACACACACACACACACACACACACAAAAAAAAAAACATTTATGTATAAATCCACATTGGTGTGTCTGTTGAGGTTTGCTGAAAGTGCTCCATGTCTAGGCAGAGCGATATATATATATATATATTATATAAATGTAGTCCAGTAATGCATTTACGCCAATTTATTAAATAGGAGCGCTATTGTATATAATAGTGAGGTATCTAGAGAATTATAAGGAGATTTTGGATTTTCTTATGAAGAGGTTGAACAGGAGTTAGTAAGAAACTTTACTGTATAATTAAACGTTAAGTATGAATATGACTATCTGGAATTGGGAACATGCGAAGAATTGGTGATGAACTCATTATTTTTGGGAGGGAACTTTAGGAAAATGGGGTGGCATTATCATATTACAAATCAATGCAGTACAAACTTTTCGTTTTATATTCGCAGAAAGGGATTTTCAAGTATATCATGTCTTTTAAATTATTTAATTATTGTCAATTCTAAACTAACATTCTTTTGTGGAGAAATGATATTAGACGTGTAATTATGGTCTCCTTATTGGTTTTTACTTCTGATAAAAAGGGAGCACATTCTGTCTATTACTGATTGGGAAAGAGAGGATTAGTCTCCAATATCGGGTGCGATATGTAGCCATATCCACCAAGTATTAAATGTATATTGAGCGTTGATTAGGTGTAACATAATCAAATGGTGTATGTTTTGATTATCACCTTTTTCAAACACGCAATTTTTACTTACATGATATTAGGGCGTAGATTTATGTTTTTCTTTTCATATCAGTCTTTGTATCATAACCTCGTTTGTGTCAGAAAGGTAAAGGGGAGGACATGATTCTCTGAGATCGTATATTGGAGGTGTCTCAATAGACGTGATATTGTACAATAGCAGCACAGCAAGTATATATATGTGATATAAATTAGCCGTATGTAGTGAACATGATCAAATGTAGTTTATGTTTGTTGGTTTGTGTTTTTTGATTTTTTATTTTTATGTTTTGTTTTTTTCTTTTTTATTATTTTTTTTTTATTCTTATTTTTTTTGTTTGTTGTTTTTTTTTTTTTTCCTTATCTTTATTTTTTTTTTTAATTCATTTTTTTTTTTTTTTTTTTTTTCTGTTTTTTTTGTGTTTTTTTCTTTTTTTTTTTTTTTTTTTTTTTTTATTTTTTTTTTTTTATTTTTTTTTTTTTGTTTGGATTGTTTTTGTGTTTGTTATGTTTTTTTCTTTTTTTTTTTTTGATTCTATATTTTTTTTATTTATTTTATTTTTTTTGTTGGTTGTTTGGGATTTAATACTTTTCTCAGGGGGTGGGCGCCTAGGCGAGGGAACATTTACATTAATGTTTTTCATTTGTAACCGTGCTTACTATGTACCGTATCTTGTATATCGTTTGCTGGCAGTTTATATTATAGTTAGACGATAGTGTACAGAACTTGAGCACACAATTTTGAGAATGCTGATAACTAGCTTAAGAATTGGGATAAGATGTATGTACTAATTTCGAGTTTCTATACCGGCCAACGCTCAATCCCGGTCGTGTTTAGCATTCTGCGGTCAGTGCACTGTAAGACCTAACATTTTTTATTGGTTGCCCTGCCGGGGCAACCAAATATCAAAATTTTCCAAATTTGGGAGCCCGAATCAATTAATCTGGTTGCCCGAAAAAAAAATATGATATAAGCAAAACAACAAAGTTTCCCCTTTCTTATATAGGGAGGGAGGCGGTTGTTGGTGAGTGTGGTGAAAAAAAAATGGGGTTCGGGACTGGGAGCCTACTTTTCTTTATTTCATCTTTTTTTTTCCATTCCATAATTCTTACCCAATTTTGTATGCCGTTACTTAATGATGATGCAAGAAATCGTAATTAAAAGCTTGACAATCATTTTTTTAGAAATGAAAATGTGACTGATAACAAACAATGGACGGTAAAAATGAAGAACTTCGATCTCAAAAAAAATCTATCTTAACGTTAGACTCGGAGAGATCTGATAAAATGTAAATTGGATTCTTCTGTTTAGCAATGGAATTACAATTTGACTTCTTAACTCGGTCTACTACAAATAGTTTTAGAATAAAAACAGAAGAAATCATTCACATATGTATATTCAGTCGTTTCGAAATCAGCAGTGAATGTTCTAATATCAATATGACTTTCATTCAATAATTATTATAAAATCATACGCTTAGAACAAGTTGTCAACTTGGTGTGTCTTGATTTATTGCATTTTCAACGTGTACTGCGTTATTGATGTTTCATTAGATGCACTTCATGAACTTAACTTTAAAGATTGGTCATAATTTAGGTATTGGCAGTCTATTATGAAGTTCATGCCTCGTATTTAAATACAAACACACGCTTATGAGACAACAAGTTTTACATGTGTTGCTCGGAAATGCTATTTTTTCTAGGTCTGTCGATGGCTCTCTGTAAGAATCTCTGGTAACCTTCCAATGAACTTCTGGGAGGGGAATACAGCTCAGTTCATCAGTACAGGCTACTCAGTAACTAGTGCGACACTGCAAAATCGATCTTCCTTTTTACCAAGTTGTCGAAAAACTAAATTTCAGATGTAACTGGGGTAAGCACGGTTTCATTAGGATATTATTTTCATATCATGCTCGATTTAGTCCTAAGTGCACCAGTAACCTGGACCCCACGCACCAGTTCATCGACACACATTCGATCCATAAAATCACTTATTACACCACTTAAACCACATCTACTATTGTTTGACGATGCACAGCACCTTCCACACTTCCCAAACTGGACTCAGCCATCCCTACTTACCACCCAACCTCCCCACAAACCCCCCTTACCGCCTCACTCGCTTGCATATCATTCGCGCAACCATCAGGCGATTCTTTACCCACCCGTCCCAAAAACGCATCCGGTCAGCTGTTTTACCCCCACCGCAAAACCTCCCTCCCAGCGCGGCGCCCCTTCTTTCACCGTCGACAAGCCATCCCTCTCTACGATTGACCTACTGCACCAACACTGAACTCCTCTTTGACCTCTCTGCAAAATTCGACGTACTCTCATACACAACCTGTCACACACTCTCTCACGCTCCGCTCGCTCCTCTCCGGGCCACATACGTCCCTCATCCCACCGCCCTCCACACCCAACCCACTCCGCTTTCTCTCACCACTACCCTTCCACCATCCCACACCTTCTCTCCCCCTAATGTTACTCCTCGACCCCCCCTCCCTCCCCAGCGGCGGGACCCCCCTCTCCCCAAGTCTCTGTGCGTCCCCTCCCCCCGTCGCCCTCCTCGTCGCCCTCGCTGATTGTCACTATCATTTCTGAGAAGAAATGTTTTGATGAGGTAATCTTCGAATCGTTCTTGGCAAAGCAAGCTATCAGTTAGCTATTTTTTGATTTTAATGTCCTCTGATTCACTGAGGAGTCAAGTGTGGTGTAGGATCAATGACGTAGGCGCCCCGGAGCATGAGCTTTTCCGTGTTAATCGTTCGCCCTACTTTATATGTTCGAGCACTCTTTGTATGTACGACCGTAAGAAGAGACAGATTCCTGATAGGAAATGTTGTATTAGTTGATGGTCATGCTAGATCAGGCCGTCACGAGAGGTTAGTCCGGCATTATGGTCATAAATGTTCCAATGGATATCTGAGATTCATTTAAGTTCATTAGGCATGTGTTTAGCATCAACGCCACTTGAGATAGTAATTATACTTAAAACTTAGGGATCGTATGTATACCCGACCCTTCGCAGGTTAAGTTATAAGATTGGAAGACAATGGGCTGAAGTTCGGGTTTGATTTTAGAGTTACAGTAGGCTGGTAACGTTATTTAGGTAATTAGATATATTACAACAATAGGAAAGTCTTGCTATATTTTGGATGTTAGAATGTCTGGAGATTTATGATTCGGGTTGTATTACTTTTTGTTTTTGATAATAGCGGTAATGACTCGGGAGTGTATTATTGTAGCATCGCCTAGCGAAACCACCGTCTTCGCGCCGATTTTTAGTTCTTGTTATATTATCCAGTGTTCATTTGTTAAGATGAAACTGGTGTATGCGATCATGCAGCGTGGGAAGTTTCTGATTCAATCGAGCGTTTGAAGATATTAGCTTGAAATTTGCTTTCAATTTGATATTAATGAACTAAATTTTTGATGCGCTTATGTATTATTGTTTGGTTAATAAGATACGTATTTCATTCCACTAATGAAATTATACGTATATTGAATGAACATGTATCATTAAATCCCCAAATTTGGATGGTCACTATTTCATGGTTTGAGTGTCGCGATCAGAATCCTTATTCATTGCTGTATAAATGAGTTTGGAAGCAGGAAGACATAATAGATTGTGGTGTAGAAAAACTGGGGTATGTAGGGCAAGTTATCGCTATTATTTATATTTCATTTTTTATATAATTTTTTGAATTTTTTTTCACATTTACGCACTATCCAATTGATGCAATGAAAAGTTGTGCTATAATTGGGTTCTGAATATAAACACAATGATATCTTAGCCTAACATCATTCAGAGCAGTTAAAAATAAACTTTGAAATATAGTTGACCAGTTTAATTACAGAACAAGATCAGACCGACTAACAGAGTAGTTCTATTTGCACAGCGATTTATCACTTTATCAACTTGCCCGGAACAGCTATACACTATATCGACTCACATTAGATTAGCATAATATATATACATATTTGTCAACATGTGTCTACATGTAGTAAAGTTATAATATATTTTTGTCAAGATTTATGGTTGATGAATAAAGAGGTAATGGATTCATGATACATCTGTAACCGATTTATCATATCTCAATTATGTGTAGCCGGTACAGTTTTTTTATCTATTCACTTATAGTGGGTAGGTTAATTAATAAACGAAAAAGAATTTTCAAACTCGTAGTAATACTATTTAATTGAGCTCTTAAAAGTATTTAATTATTTAGGCATTGTCGAGTGTTGGTTGCATAGGTGGCAGGTTATCCGGCGGTTACTATATATTTGATAAATGTTCTACATGAACTGTTTGCGTCGCAGTAACTTTCAATGGGTACGGGAGGGCAACATTTTTATTTCGGACTTTAGCGGTTAAGGTACCTGTATTCGGTCGACCAGGACCAGTTGGAGTTTATCATATAGAAGTACAATTGTACATTGTACAGAGAAGCTGAAAAACCATAGTGGAATTATCTCAGGGGCGCAGTGGTATTGGGCTGGTGGAAGGTGTGGGGTGGGAGGGGGTGGGAAATGGTGCCTTACGGGAGTGAAAAAAAAAAGGTGTGTGTGGGAGGCTTTAAAATGGTAATGTACAGATTATCCTTTACAGCCCTGCATCTTGATAGGTTGCGGCTTTAAAATGTAATGTACATCCTTACACCCTCATGTATGTTGTATTTTTATACAAAATATGCTTTAAAATTTTATAGCACTTCTGCAAAAAGTGCTATACTTGAGGAGATTTATATGCTTTTCAGACTGCAGTTAAAATCCTTAACCCCAGGAAATAGGTAGGGCTAAGGGGGGGGGGGGGCCTTAGTACCACCTATTTCCTGGGGTTAAGCTTAGCACGCTTCGGTTTCAGACTGCGTTTTACCAAAGTAGGCTAGCACGGTAAATAGTACGGTACTATCTGGCCCTGCTAAAAAGCAGGGTTAGCCGGGTAATTGCGGAGTTAGCCGGGCAATTGCGGTGCTAAGAGTTGCAGTCTGAAACCAAACCGTGCTATTAAAGGAAAAGCGGGGCTAAGCATTAGCCAATCAATGAAAATGTGGTCATGAATATGCATAATTATTCGTAAACTTGATAACACAAGTAAAAAGAAAAACAATGAATAACATAAGGAAAAAGAGAAAAACAATGAATAACATTAGGAAAAAGAGAAAAACAATGAATAACATTAGGAAAAAGAGAAAAACAATGAATTACATATATAAGGAAAAAGAGAAAAACAACGAATAACAAAGAAAAAGAGAAAAACAATGAATAACATAAGGAAAAAGAGAAAAAAAAATGAATAACATAATGAAAGATAGAAAAACAAGGAATAACATAAGGAAAAAGAGAAAAAAAAACAAGGAATAACATAAGGAAAAAAACAGGGAATAACTAACACAAGGAAAAAGAGAAAAACAATGAATAACAAAGAAAAAGCGAAAAACAATGAATAACATAAGGAAAAAGAGAGAAAAAAAAAGAATAACATAATGAAAGATAGAAAAACAAGGAATAACATAAGGAAAAAGAGAAAAAAAACAAGGAATAACATAAGGAAAAAAACAGGGAATAACTAACACAAGGAAAAAGAGAAAAACAATGAATAACAAAAGGAAAGATAGAAAACATAGAATAACATGAGGAGAGAGAGAAAAACAATGAAGAACATAAAGAAAGAGAATGAAATCATTAATATTCATGATCCAGCAAATAGTCTGGGGTTTAATAAGGAATACCCAGTGTGAAAAGCATTGAATTTCTTAACCCCGGCTAAGCAAATAGTATGGGGTTAAGAAACACAGTCTGAAAGCAAAAAAAGATAGTACGGGGTTAAGAATAGTATGGGGTTAAGGATAGTACGGGGTTAAGAAATAGCAGTCTGAAAAGGGTATTAGAGTTGAACATTTAAATAGCAAGTACATACTATACAAAGTACAGTGTACAGGTACATTGTATTGTACAATCCATGTATCCTGTAAATATATGGCACAAGGTATTGATTACCTATAAGTGGTTTAAAGAACATAAATTGTATTAGGATTAAGTTATTTAACATCCTAACAAAATATCACTTTTAAAATATTTTGTCTTTCTCTTTCACTTACATGTACAGATTTTAATTGAATCAAATTCTTAAAATTGTTTATTTTGAT
>CALNVZ010000174.1:36648859-36660107 GCA_940671915.1 Paracentrotus lividus | reverse complement strand
CCCCCCCCCCCCCCAGTCGTCACATGAAATCGCCGCCCCTGCTTGGAAGGCAACTATGCTAACCGCTATACCACCAACGCTTTGCATTTACTATTTTACTATCATTTACTATCTTAAAACAGTGAAATTTCAAACACGGCTAAGGATACGGCCGCGCATGATTAATTTATACCGCTCCGTTGCAAGCTTAGCCACCCGGTAGGCACGGGGACTTGACAACAGGAAATGCGGTGAAAACCACGTACATGCGTTGAAACGCACGCGGTTTTCTAAAGCGTCAAGGAACGGGTTAGAAAATTTGAGTATAAAATCGTAGATATCTCGAAAGTAAAACAAGCAAGTAGACTGCAATTTTTAAGGAATACCAGACTGACCTATCGGTTCATAATCATGTTGGCAAAATGAGCTAAATCCAATAAATTGCAATTTGAATATCATTCAATGTTACTGCATCCCTTTAAGATATAACACAGTTTCTATGTATGCTGATGATAAATAATCCTGATGATTTGTGTTCACGCAGTTGGAATGCTCAAGTAAATTTTTTGGAAACAAAAGAAACTACATAACTTAACACTTTACACAGCCGAACCATCCAACTCTTGTGTATAGTTATTACGCAACACATGTTGTTTAAAGTTTAATCAACTGTGTTTAAGAATCTTACACAACTTTCTTTTTTAAACAACACCTTTTTACACAGCGTTTTAACAGTGTAATACAATTAAAGATGGATTGCCAGTACAAAGTCAATGTACATGATACTTTGGGCCATCCGGCGGGGTGTTTCCATTACCTGCTACCCTGCTACACTTCCAATTTCTGCTATACACCTTTTTCAATTTGGACTCGACCATTTATCCGTTTCTGTGATTGGCTATTTTGCTCATGATATTAATATCGCCACTTTCCTGATAAATGTATTTGCATAAGAAGGAATGTAATTTTGTGTGCGTGTACTCTGTGTGGCGATAAACGTCACGCGAAAATACGATACGAACTCGTAGGATTTTACTGCCAATCCTTGATCTGTAAAGGCTTTTCTTCTCTTTATTCTATATTTATCATTTTCATCATTATCTGTTAATATAAGGGCCGTCTAGATGCTTTCGATCGTTCTTAAATGTTGATTTCGGAGACGTACATATGGTACTACAAAAATACAAAGGTTTGTGTCTGAGAAGCGACAGCGCAGTGAGCAGCGTCAGAGCTCTTCATTTGAAAGTCGTGAGTCAAATCCGAAAACCGACGGATTTTTTTTTTCTTCTTCTTCTTCTTGAGTTTGATTTTCTGACAGTCATTGACTGTCATTCACTTATTGAAAAACAGAACAACCTAAAAATAAGATTATTTTTTCTTAAAGATAATCAGTGTAGCCTAAGCGGCAGATACAAGATTCTTTAGAGAGTTAGCCTATGGAACCCACTATTATTTTCAACACCCCCCCCCCCCCCAAAAATAATAAAAATAAATAAATAAATAAATAATTATAAAAAAAAAAAAAAAATAGTTCACCACCATTCTAACTTTCCAGTGGATTTTTTTTTTGGACACTCAATTAAAAAAGTCACAAGTCACCACATTACGACTTTCTCATAAAAAGAGCCATTTATTTATATATATATTATTATTATTGTAATTATCATATCATTACACTCATATTGATAGTAATTATCAATTTTGTTATGACTATCGTATTATTTTTATTCTTTTTTCTTTTGGAGTGCAATCATAATCAATTATTATGCCTCGGCTCAAATTCAATTGATGGCTGAACTGTTCTTTAAACGTGTGATAACGAGAATAAAAAAAACATGTATAATAATATTTAGTTGAGCTCCTTACATTGCATGCACCTTATAGTTACCTGAGGCCTCATCATTTTCATCTTTACCTCTTCCTGTAGTCATGAATACAAAATAACTAGCGTTAGCGGAACCCGTGGAAAATCCACAGGTGTTTGAAAGAAAAGTTATTTTTTGTATGTTTCCTTTTTATTTATATTTTAATGTTGTGCAGCAAAACTAAAGAGAAAAAAAAAAAAAAAAAAAAAAAAATTGCTCCGCGGAATTGACTCAAACCTTTCGCGTTGCAGACAATGACGCAACTGACTACGCTGTCGCTTGTCACGACAACAAACCTTGGTATTTTGTAGTACCAATGTACGTTCCCGAAATCAACATTTAAGAACGAATCGAAAGCATCTAGGCCCTTATTATTAACAGATAATTGAAAATGATAAATATAGAATAAGAAAGAAAGCCTTTATAGATCAAGGATTTGGCAGTAAAAATCCTACGAGTTCGTATCGTATTTTCGCGTGACGTTTATCGCCACAGAGTACACGCACACAAAATTACATTCCTTCTTATGCAAATACATTTTCAGGAAAAAGGTGGCGATACCAATTATATATTCATGAGCAAATAGCCAATCACAGAACGGGATAAATGGTCGAGTCCAAATTGAAAAAGGTCTTATAGCAGAAATGGAAGTGTAGCGGGTAGCAGGTAATGGAAACACCCCCATCCGGCAAATGTGAGAGCCACATAAATGTATATTACAATAAAATTATTCGTTTCTTGTAGGTTTTCTTATCTGGCCATGTGTGAAAGCACCGTTAGACGTCTTTTCCATTCAAAGAGCGTCAGTTTCCCGCGGCTTCCTGATCCACTACGGGAAACATTCGGCTTTCTGCTTTTAACGTGTTTAAGCCGTATTAAGATTTCGGGATTCTATTCAAAAGCCTTTTTGGAACAAAAGACGCGGGAAGCTGAGACCCTTTGAATGGAGAAGGCGCCTTAGGTATTTTGTTGGTATACACGATTGTTGCTAAACGAAATGAGGCAACTAAATGAAATTAGGTATAAACTTCATCTATTTTAATGTCTTTACTTTATTTGTCTCTTCATTTTGGAACCATAAAATCTTGAAAATTAAGCATTGCAATTTTGTTCCGGCGACAATTGCTCTCCAGGCAATTTTATACACTAACCAAATATCACTGAAACCCTATTGCGACAGTAACCCTAGTCTAGTTCTGGACTCTTGACAAGCTTTAGTTAATAACCCGCTATATGGCGCGTTTGCCCACTCATCCACTCTCCCCACACAATCATTTTCTTCACTCATTCACCTGGTGGGTAGGTGAATGAGTGAAGAAAATGATTGTGTGGGGAGAGTGGATGAGTGGGCAAACGCGCCATCTAGCGGGTTATTAACTAAAGCTTGTCAAGAGTCCAGAACTAGACTACAGTAACCCCAGCCCTCCATCTCGGACGAAATAAACCCGAACATTTGTCGCCGGAGTAAATGTCTTGTCACCGTATTTTTATTCATGGTTCTGGCTTCATGACGAAATACCAAACATTTTCCCAAGCGTGCGCTGTGTGTATCATTCTGTTAATGCTTATTAAAGGTGATTGATGCGTTTAAATGGAATATGTTTGGCCAACAATAATTGTTGGAACCCCTGGTGATTTGGAATAAAGTTAAAAGAAGGGAAATAAAAACAAGACACAGTGTTAGTCCGAACTACTAAACCGACCTAAATTAAATACAGCTCCTGGCATTTGACGATAATTTTCTATAGTATCCTGTCTATTGACAGCCTGTCATCAGTCAGTCTTATTTTTGATGGCGTTTTAACAGCGGGAAATGACGTTTATTACTTTTCTACAATAGTCACGATGATTGAGATCAATATAGAAATCTAAAAATTAAGCCAATTATTCTTACCACATACGATGATAAGACGTAAATACCTTTATAAGATGAAGATTTAAAACTAATTCAACACTCTCTCAGAGCATATTACGTTCATGCCCTGTTGTCTCCCAGCAGGCTTCACTCGGTGTATTTATGTTCGCTATGATGTAATTTTTTGCGATGAAACGCGTATTTCCTCTTTTCATCACTCTCATTCTTTTATTCATATTTGTCATGTTCATGGGAGGTGGTTTAATTAATGGGTTCATCCATAGCTATCCATTCTCCGTATGGTATAAATACAACCAAATTAGTTGAATCTGTCATCACAGCACATCCAGCAAAGTTACCAGAAGGTCTTGTCAGAAAGCTTTCCTCGAATCATCTTTTGGACCGAAAGCATTTTGCATCAAGGTAAGATTATTGAATCGGAGCATGGTATGGTAAAACGATACTTCTGGACCATTCTTGGTCACGTGTGTGAAAGAAATTATGCAAAATCTTGACTTGAATTGGTTAGAACTCTAACAATTTTAGAGATATACTGATTAAGGTTTATATCACGCTAACATATTTTGTTGGCTATCATTGGGAAATATTTGTTGATGTTTACAATATGCATGTTCAAGGTCAGAGGTCAAAAGAAGTGGGTCACGTGTGTGACTTCACAAAACGGCATGATTTTGAAAGTTCAATTTCATTTTGAAATTCCTGTGAGTTTTAAAATGATGAAATGTTCTTATTGCTGTGAGATATGCATTATGGACCTGTTAACCAACAAATACCACTGGAAAGGAGTCGTCTCTGAGATTTCTTCCTTTTTTTTATCTGTTATTTTGTATCGTGATGTCGGGTCACGTGTGTGACATTTTAGTTGGTCACGTGTATGACATATAGCAAACTGTACAGAAAAATGAAAATATTATACATATGCAGTAAATGTACATTTTGAGCAATTACTATATCCGCTGAGGTAAAACTTTTATGAACTCAACCCTAATGGGTGTTTTTGGTAGCTGTCAAGACAGGGTTGGGGCGGGGTGGGAGGTGGGCCATGATGCCCCCTATACGATCTCGGCTGTTGATCGCGCGAGCGCGCCGAAAATTTGCACGATGGTAGTGTGCGATGTAAACTACAAGAATGCACTGTTAATTTTCCCAAAATAATAATCTATTTTATATGAATTAATTATGATAATTTATGCATCGCATGAAATCATAATTCTTGTTCTAATTGACAAACTAGCTTCTGGAGTGCTAATTTTGTGTTTGCATATTTCTAACAATATATTGTACCGAGAAAAATTTTGGTATCGAAAAAAATTCCTTATGTATTTCATTGTTTTATGAATTCCTTATGTATTTCATTGTTTTATGAATTTCTTGTGTATTTCTTTGGTTTTTTTCCGACCTTTTGTTTTTCTTTGTTTTTTCGCAAAAATTATTGCAGCACCATTTTTGAGCATAATAATGCTGAAATAAATAAATTTCAGCCAATGAAAGTGAAAAATAATCTGACCTTTATGACCGCCCCCACCCACTGGGTCACGTGTGTGACCAATTTGTTTGCTAATTAATAATCAAATTAAATCTTGTCATGGACTCATATTTAGTGAGATGCAAGGTACATTAAATCAAGCTTTGGAGAAATAATAATACCATAGCCATGGTTAAAGGACTCATCCGGGCTGGAATTTGCTTTATAAGAAAAATAAAGTAAAATCGAAAAAGCACAACACTGAAAATTTCATCAAAATCGGATAAGAAATAGCAAAGTTATGAATTTTCTTAGGTTTTGATTGTTTTAGGAAACAGTTCTTCAAATTGGCAACCTGATGATGTCACAGTCCCCCTACTTTCTTTGTTTTTTATTGTATGAAATACCAATTATCAAGATTTTCTGCCCCAAGGACATAAAAACACGGATTAATCCTTGTGGAATGTTCAAGGTCACAAGTGCTTTTACTTATTTCAGTATGAGGGACAGATTTTCTGTATACGCAATATATGAAAAAATGAGATAAATAGGATTTCATATAATAAAATACACAAGAAGTAGGGGGACTGTGACATCACCAGTTTGCTCATTTGAATATTCAAATATTCAAATGAGACAATGAGACAATTGCCAGGAATTGTTTTACAAAAAAAATTGACGACTTAAAAAATGCATAACTTTGTTATTTTTCATCCGATTTTGATGAAATTTTCTGTGTTGTGCTTGATGAATTTTACTTAATTTTACAAAACTTTTTCATTTCAGCCCGGACTCCTCCTTTAAGGCGGGGCATAAACTTTTTGTGTTTTCTGGTCACTTGTGTGACATTTGAGGGCAATTAATTTCAAGGGTTGATTATTTTAATATAATCAGTTGAACAACATTATTTTGGGGGTTAGATTAAAATGAAAAGAGGTAAATAATAATATAATGACAGTAATCCAAGTAAGGAAGTCAGCATATCCATTGCAGTCAGGGTTAAAAATATATATATATATATTTTATGTACCATTTTTCCATCTAATTATCATTTATGTTAATTTATGCAAATGAGCATGAACAATTGCAAAAATCACGGAAAAAACATAAGTTCATGAAGCTTCAGACATTGCTCTATTTAAATATTATGCAGCTTTTGTCCCGAAAAGGTTCACTTTTCAAAGAATGGCCCAATAGCATAGTCCCTTTTTTCAGGCATGACCATAGTTGATCACGTGTGTGACCAATTTCAAAGTTAATCAATAACTAAATTAAAAGCTATCATGGCTTCATATTTGGTGAGATGCAAGGCAAAGTTTATCTAGCGTTGGAGAAACAATTGTAATAATAATAGAACAATGGTTTTCGGGGGGGGGGGGCGTTAACTTTTCATGTTTTAGGGTCACGTGGGTGACATTTGAAGGTAATTAATTTCTGTAGTTAATTATCTTAACACAATCAATTCAACACCATTATTTTCAGTTAAATTTAAAGGAATGATATTTAAAAAAAAAAGGATATAATGACAATAATCAAAGTAAGGAGACCAGCATATACAATCAAGTCAGGGTCAAACAAATGATATTTTATGTACCATTTTTCTATTCAAATTTTATATATGTTAATTTATGCAAATGAGCATGAAAAATTTGTATAATTAAGATTAAAAAAAAGCATTTCATGAAACTTCAGACAATGCTCTATATGAATGTGCAGCTTAAAAACAAAAGGGAAAAACTTTATTTTTTCCCTAAAAGGTTCACTTTTCAAACTTGAAGAATCGCCCATGAATGTATATACCTGGTTTATCTCAGATTACATCTCAGATTACCGGCTGACCGGGCTTTTCTCTGATTAACATGGTTTTCAGGGGAAATGCTCATGAGTCTTCAGTGAAATTAGAGAAAATCCATTTTATCAGTGATAAACTAACTTTATCAGAAAAAAGGGTTTATTATCAGGTGAAAAAGTAAGTTTATCTGAGGAAAATTAGCTTTATCAGATAAAACCCCGGTTTATCAAAGAAAAACTAGGTTTATCAGGGGAAAAACCCGGTTTATCAGAGATACACGAGATTTATCTAATTGTTGGGTATTTCGCGCGCCATAAGCATGATAAGCGTATAGCAAATTTCGAATATCGTATACTTCTACTATGTGAATCCAGCCTAACAGACAAATAATTTACCCTAACTCAATTTTGGGGTGATTCGTCTCCATCATCATGTGTCATGTTTGGGTAAAGGTTCTGAACGTTTAACCATTGTGAATTGTTGCTTTATATTGATCTGAAATATATTATTTTTCGACAGACATGGCTGTTCGTTTCTTCCTCCTCTGTATGATCGCGATGGTGGTCGTAGGTATGACCACGGCATTCCCCTACGAACTCGATGACGACGAGGTCGCTGCTGATATGATGTTCATTAAAAGAGACCCTGTAATGCAAGACTGGCTCCTAGCAGAAAAGAGAGGGGCCAGCATGGATAAATATGTCGGTAAGTAAATCGATGTACAAAGTTAGGCTAATCTTTAATAAATATTTGATTATAGTCGGATTTTGAAAATCAAATAATTGTGTTCTGACAACGGTTTTGTTATTTAACTCATAATGTTCATGAACCAGTTTTGCAGTAGGCCCTATTGGGTATTAATTTACTCTTAGAATGATGACAACTAATCAATTAACTTTCTTGCAGCTTGTGAAAATACAGGTACCAACTGTTTGTGCTTCCGCCGCAAGCCGAAAAAGGTCGCCTTCTGTGGAGGTAAGATAATATGTACATATTATGTAGCACCCCATCCCAATCCCCACCCAAACGCCTTCGGGAAATCTTAACTTAAACATTTGAACTTAACCATTAACGAACTCATGATTCCAATTTGTATTTGAGAAAAACTAGACCAACGAAAATTCCTGAGCAAAGGTGTTGACATCATCAATGTTGGCCAGCATATATCTTTGTTACATCACAAACTCCACGATTTGACCATGGTTTAAAGCGAATTTAAGCACATCATCATTATGAAGTCATTTTGTCTGCATAAACTATGGATAACTGAGACTTAAGTTATCCGTGAATTAGGCCAATTACTGCAAGTACGTGAATCTCTGTGGGCCGAATATGGGATATTTCTCAATCTATTTTGTCTCCCTCTAACGGTTAAAGACGCACTCTTTGTATGCAATGCTTCCCAACATTGGCCAAATAAAAGTAAACCCAAAATACAAATAAACCCATATTTGAGCGTCATATTAGAATTGTATAACTCATGTGTCATTAATGTTTATATCATGACAAAGAGTAACTCATATTCTATCCAGTGATACCAAAATTATTCCTGCACTGTCATGGATGACTGACCACTCGAGTTTTTAAAAACTATGGTAAAAAAACAAAAAAATTGTATCAAGTTTTTTTTCAGAAGCAACCCTGGCTTCCTAATCATTTCATTGTTTGAGGTCAGCTTTCCTGAGGGACAAAGGATTACTTGTACTTCAAGATTATTTGAAATGCAGGGGCTGTTTTTGCCCAAACGTGATACAGGGAAATTTTTTGCGCTTGTTTTTAAATCCCAAATGCTCAGTCATCCGTCACAGCCCAAGTATAAGTTTGGTATCGTTGAAAAGAATTTGAGTTACTCTTTATCATTAAAAAAAAAGTTATCAAGGTCTAACATGCTACAAAACTATAATATGAAGCTCTCAACGTTGGGTTTACTTTTTTTTCTTGGACGCACTATACAGTTTGTCCCAGAAAAAGTGAAACCCGAAATATAAGTCATTTCCTCAGTGAAAGCAAGCAAATAATGAAACAATAAGTGCAGCATTTTTAAGTTAAACCTAGTAGTTTCATTTGGCATCAAATGCATTTCGGAAGAGCCAGGCATAAATCAGCATGAAGTGTTTGAAAATTAAATGTTAAAATCCGTTTGCGCAGAATGGGAGAGTTCATCAGCATTTCTTTTAATTTCTTTTACGCTTGCTGCTGGAAATCCATGCAATTCCCATTGCTTTGACATGTTTGACCTGCGCATAAGGGTTGTAATTTAAATATGAAAATATTCTTTTTCATCTACGCATGGCTCTTTTGTAATGTATCTTATGTCAAAAGAAAGAATAAATAATGAACTTTAAAACTAGGGGACTTAATATTTCATTTTTTGTTTGCATTCACAGAGAAAAGCGATTGACCATTCGGACTTCGCTTTATATAGGACTCCCTTATACAGTTGTACTCTAAGTATTCATACCCCTGTCATTTTAAAAGTTTTTTTAGTCGTGCTGCTAACTGGATGTGTTACGTCAAACTTTCTGGTGATTAGTACGCTACCAACAACTGAAATATTAATAAAAATTTGAAATATTGACAAATTTTGTATTTCAGGGGTATTCTATTGACAGATTTATTGAAAAAATATGTTCATTAGTATTAATACCCTAGGGGTACTCAGTCCAGTTTATTACTGAATAACCACGATTGCAAGGTTTTTTCTCGAAATGACCACCTGGAAAATAGTTCTTGCAAGTTTCCACAGCCAGGTCTTCTGTGTGGTTTGTCCCCGTGAATCATTTGTAAAACCTTCAGGCTGACTGAGGTTACATGGTCTTTGAGCCATCATGTGAGTCTTCACCTAGATACATTTCCAGTGGGAATTACGATTGTCCTTGATCCACTTCTTGACTAAATTGGCCATATGAGTTGAAACATTTTATTTGTCGATTTGGTATGTCCAATGCTGTTCAAATTAACCTTTATAAGGAATACTTCTGCATGTTTTCATCTAGTATCTTAATAAAATTGTCTTTATCAGGATGCCTCTTATTCTTTAGAGATTGCCTGTGCTCCCTGCAAAGAAGAAAACCCATAATAGTTACATTGGGATATCATGTGCTATGATCAGGAAAATGTTCTTTAAGTTGAAGACTTTGTCTTTATTACGCCAGATTGAAAAAAAAAATCCATCGTTTCCCTCAACTTTAATTTACTCTAATCAACTTATCAAATCATGGCCCGAAAGGTATAATCTTGGTTTAACTGAGCTCAGGAACTACCCAAAAGCTCCCATTGGGTCTGACCACAAAACTTGGGTCTTTATGAGGCAGTTTTGGTGCAGATCTCCTCTATCTGTCAGTGTCTATACAGAATTCGCTTTGCCATACCTCCATCCCTAGGTAGTCCGTGGTTTCCATACTGACCTTTGTCGTGCATTGTGGGTAGTTTAGGGCCTCAAGGGAGGCTTATTTAGTAATTCAAGAAGAAATCTTGAACTTCTTGCCATGCCCATTGACATTTTCCAAAGAGTTTCACATGTGGCACTCCTTAAAGAAGTCTTGAAGTGCTACACAAGGGACCAGAGAGTGTGGATAGTGGGATTATTGTATTTCAATAACATTGATATTAATGTTCCGAAGTGAAAAATCCAAAGTCCAGATAACAATCTCACGAAAATGTGTCTGCGAAACTGCAGACTCACGTGATAGCTCGCAGACCATGTAACCTGAGTCAGCCTGGAGGTTTTACCATGGAGATACTAAGTATCTCCATGGTTTTACAGAGGACTCCTGGAACAAACCCCAGATAAGGGCTGAAGAAAGGCTCTTGACATTTGCAAGAATTATGTTTGGTGGTTATTTTGAGAAAGGAAAATTTTGCAATCGTGGTTATTAAGTAATAAATTGGACTGAGTACCCCTAGGGTATGAATAATTATGAACATGGTGTTTTCCATAAATCTGTCAATAGAATATCCCTGGAATATCAAATATGTTAAAAATGTTAAATTTTCCTAATTGTTCAGTTGTTGGTAGCATACTAATCACCAGAAAAATTGACGAATCACATTCAGTCAGCAGCACGATTCAAAAAACTTTAAAAAATTACAGGGGTATGAATACTTATGAGCACAACTGTACATGTTGAGTAATTCCTACATGTAGCGTTATTGTTATTATAGTCTTTTCTCTGTCTAACTTTATTCCCAGTCCCTTCGCCTCATATCACAAATGATATGTGATATAGTCTGTATATTCATAAAAGTCCTACGTCTCTCTCTCTCTCTCT
>CALNVZ010000174.1:36637944-36648811 GCA_940671915.1 Paracentrotus lividus | reverse complement strand
CATTCTCTGTCTTTGCGTCTTATTGCCGTCTTTCAGCTCAAGGTCCCTCTCTTCTCGGTACTCCTTCTCACAGCCAGGCTCCCCACTAAACCCCATATCCCTGGTTGTCGCTTCACTCATTCTGTCTATGATTCCATTATTTCTTTTCTTAAAACAGCTTCATCATATTTTATGCAAAGTAATCATGCTTTTATGACATATTTGTTTTATGTCCTAACAGGACAGGGAGGGGCAAATGGAATCTAACACCCTGAAGACCGGAATCCTCTGTTTCACAAGGCCATCGTTTTAGATTAGTAAATAGCTAAAATACTACATGTCTTGAATAAATCTAATTAAGTAATGTCAACTAATGTTAAGCATATAAACTTTACTTACCATTACCAACAACTAAAACTTACATTTAAGTAATATAAATTTACTATTATGAATTCCTTTTAGTTATCTTCACTTTGTTTACTGGTTGAACCCCGTATATACCAACTTAATTCCAGACGAAGTTTTTTTACAACATACCACGTTGCATAAGACTCAAATATGTCAGTGAACACATTACTTTGTTGATATATGTAATAATCTCTTCAAATATTATCTTGACATATACTTCAAATATTGAGTACTCTCAAACAAATTGCGTAATTTAAAGTAAGTCAACTAATGTTGAAACATATAAAGTTTATTAAAATTTCGCATTATTTACCACAAATAAAAAATTCCTAACATTTTCTTGTGTAATATGGCTAAAAATAAATAAGTAAAATTTACATTCACATTCATTTTTGAGTGACCGACACAAAAATATTAATGAATTATGGCAACAAGCACCGTAGTAGTTTAAGGAATATAAAACGGGAAATTTTAAGTAATTTACTGGACGAATGTTCATTTTTCAGTGTGTTCAACCATGCACGGTATGCATGTTCCCTGAATTCTCCGGGGAAAGGGTATTCTTTTAGGGGCTTCAGGTCGCGGGGAAAACCCCGAGGGGGAAAACATATAAATAGGGGTCTTTTATCGTTTTTCCCCAACTATTTTAAACTCAGGGGTATTTCAATTCTTTGAGGAAAAAATCGATCGAAATAGGGTCCCAAATATGGTCCAAAATCAGTGTGGAAGAGAGAGGAAAAAGGGTTAATTTTGGTGACCCCCCTCCCGAAAATCTGTAATATTAGGGTGTAAATTTGACCCCTGCAGCTCCTAACCCCTTGCAAAACCCCTTAAGTAGGGGGGTAATTTTGACACGGATTCACCTACAAAATAATCCGGGAAAAGAGCATACGTGTATGGTTGACCCCCTAAATGGGGGGGGGGAGAGGGCAATGGGAAGCAACAACAATGATACAATGGTAGGTAAGCTCATTCAAATTATTTCAAACACGTTGATCCAATAAGTCGATCAGTATTTACGAACCTCGCCACACCCTCGCCGAGTCCCAATACACCAGAATTTTGGAGATAATCGCGTTCAAAGTTTGGATTGTTCTTATTGTACGCCTCATAATTCGCGTCGCCTTGAAGGAAACCACAGCAATATTATATCAATGTACAGCATAAACTATATTTACAATATGCAAAAAATTATTTGCAATTGGGTTTGAATTATTAAAATATTAGAATAACATGGGAAGGTAGTATTTTAGAAACTGATTGTTCCCTTAACGACAACAGGGTTAAGGTCACTTCGTAATAATCATGCGTATCACGCGCATGTTTTTTTAGCGTTCCGTAAACCACAGATAGGACGGTTTCGTAATAAATCATCAATGCCATTACGCGCACACGCTCACCCTATCTAGGTCGGGTTACTTTACGCGCTATTCTGGAGACTGCAATGGTTTAGGACGCATTCGTAAGGAATCACTGGAAGCGATGTGACGTTTGAACTCGAAAATTTGAAATCTTACTCTATTTTTTAAAATAAATTAAAGATTCGACCTGAAAATGGTCATCGATAGAGTGAATACATGCTCAATTAAGAATATCGAAAAAAACAATTCTCGAAAATTGACCAAAAACATTCGGTTATGACTTAGCAACCTAATATCATATTCTACAATGCGCCAAGTCGTCAGCCGTCCTAAAACAGGGACGCGAAGCGCTCTCGTGATGTAAGGTGGGTAAAGGTGAAGTCAAGCATAGCCTGGACATTATCGATGACTGAAGGTGGTAGGCACGTTGTTGAAATTAGGTCGAAACCAAAATGATAATTGACTTTCAATAAAACAACCCCGACACTATCACGGGACTGTGTATAAAAAAGAAATAGAGCATGGGCATTTGACTTCCTGAGCTCTTTATTTACCCGAGTTTCTATTTCATCATCACATTCCGAGATTAAAGGTCGTCATGTACTGTGCACATAGGGAAAAAGACGAAAATAGCTCATGTTTGGAAGCAGTGGCAATCGTCAAAAAAAATGTCTAGTGGAGTATTCTCAACATGGACTTTCAATACTTAGGGCTGCAAAATCAATCCGAAAGCCCATCATTACAACAAGACACTATTAGGCACCTGTCGTGTACGTAGCATTATGCATAGAAGATAAAACAAGTGTGCAATCACCCAGTTTTAAAAAAACCTGCGTTATTAATATTTACGGGCATAGGCCACACAACAAGCAAAAAAAGCCACCTAGAGACGTGTCCACTTCCAGTCATGTCAGTGTAATTTGATGTAAGATGTCACGGCGCACCCATGCGATTTACAATACAAACATAACCCATGCACTGCCTACTCCAATAATACAACAGGCAGAGAAGGACATTAGAAAAATTCAATAAAAAACAGCATTTTCGAACATTTTTCAATGTCATTTGGAGCAGGAGGGTAAAATATAATACAATCATTTTTATTCCTAAGTGGTCACCACAGTTTCTTCCTTAGAGGGAAGAATGACCTCAGCAGGTGATCAACTTCCTCTACTTGCTCTGAGAAAAAAAATTGATAATTGAAAACAAGGAACAGCGGCTACATGTCCCATCGTGTTCAAGTGAATGCTGTCAGTCCGAAGATGACCCCTCAGGCGCTCAAGGATAGGATGCCTAATGTGAGATGGTGTGTTCATGACTGGAATTTCCATGATTGCGAATAGATTTCAAATAAAGGAAAAGTGGAATCTATAAAATCTGTAACTATTTTCGAACAAATAAATGTATTGTTGGAAGAGCGTTGAAAAAAACAAAGCAAACAAACGTTTTACCACTGGCCATTAAGTTTTTAAAATACTCTTACCCTCTCCAACAATCTCAGCTCTGCAGCCGTGCGCATGGACCACCGATGGAAATAGCCTATGTGGGTGCTAGGGTAAAGCCGTCTGTGTCCTATTGAAACATGCCGGCCTATGGAGTTATTTTCCACGGTTGTACGGTCACTACTTTGAATAACACATAACGGTTGAACATAGCTGTCAACCATCCTAGTTTTGTACTGACCATAAGCTTTTTGTAGCGCGGTGATAATCTACTCACCTACGCCTCACATTCTATGTTACTAGATATCTCATTTCATGGTTGATTACACACAGTTGAGAAAATGTGTTCGGGGTTCATGATAGATTTGGTTTGCTTGAATAATCAAAGACCAAAAAACAGGACCATAAATTTGACTTTATATTGCATTTTCTGCCCGTTTGTACTGAAACTTGTTGTAGGAGGTTTTCAGCAGGGTCATTGGTGAATCTGAGGACACTCTTGTCATACATCTATTCGAACATGGAAGCATCGCAATGCGTGTATATCATTCAGACTTACTTAAGAATCTGTTGCTCTTTAAACATGCTCTATCCAATTTCAAGCCTTAGTCAAAAAACAAAGACTTTAAAATTATAATTTAAAACTGTTTAATCTGTATTGAACTCCCTATTAATATCATCTAATAGGATCCCTTGACCCAAGTTGGGTGGCTTGAACAATGCACGTTGCCATGTTTAGATTTAATAAGTTGTTACAGCATTCTCTTCAGTCTTTAGCAGGACGATAATTCTGTGCTTAAAAAATTTAATGGTGGAAAAAAGAGTGCTTGACTTCGAAATGCTGATATTTTTTTGTTTATAGCTTCTGTTGTTTCTCTAATTCAGTGACATTTTCATTATTTAAATCCATTTGGAATGGCATGGTAATGTTTGTGAACGCGCATGTATGGCAATGTGTCATAGTAATGCTATTTTCTATGATTGCACGCTTGCTATATCTTTCATATTTTGATTTTCCTGAGATGCAGCCCGGCTCCGTGATGAATGTTTGTGAGACCAATAGTATAAACACCAGAATTATCGATCCCAACAAGGTTAATAAGACTATGCTGCTAAATTCAGCACTAAAGTATCAACACCAGACCAAACAAATAGTTCATCAGAAATAGAAGCCGAGACTTCAAGAATCTTTGAAAACTAGGAGGGGAGCCTGAATCCTAGTTCAGCCAAGATTACTCGATTTTTCAGAAAAACAAAATACGGTGTGGCGTGTCGACATAGCTCTGCCGCCCCGCCTTGATCTGGGCCAACTCAACAGTTGGGGCGACCATGGGCGCGCTGTCGATGTGGGGGTGGGGGATGATTCCCCCATTAATTATTTGGTGGGGTGTACAGCGTCTCGATAGTAACTCGTACTAATCATACCCCAACTCCCCCAAATATTATGATCGTCACCATGAAAGCAAAATGAAAAATAATCACTGACGTATATGCATAGTTAGAGCAATTTACCGCCTTACGAGAGATTCGTTGTCATATCAGCGTAAACTCATTTTGATATAACATTATTCAATATTTGCAGTCTAAAAGTGCTATAATCTAACGTTCAAAAATCACAAATTTTCCTTCACTCGTTCGTTAATTCTCCCTCTATCGTGTCCCGTGGAGGGGGCATTCATCAAACGGACTTGTCAAGGCAATTTTACTTCCTGACAAATTTGCTCCGTCAGGCCAATCAGATGCAAGCATTTGCAGTGGAGCTGATATAACAGTTTGTCCGGATAATAAAACGTCCGACAAGTCCTCTTCGATGAAATGCTCCGCGCTTGACGGTATACTTTAGTATAGTAATCATGTAATAGCATAATACACCAGTGTATGATAATGGAAAACGCAGACTGTTTCACTATTCCAAAAACCTATGGAGCGGGACATTCTAATCGCTGAAATCTCTGATTGGGCACCGATCCCAAGTACATAGGGGACAGGTGCCTTCGTGATTCGAAGCAAAACTGAAAGGGACATTTAAGGTAGTCTCTCCCCTCATATCCAGCGATCGATTTTGTATAACACAATATAAAAATGAATATTGAAGAGTTCCTGTAACACTTATCTCGGCTACTTCATCGCCCACAGTGACGGTAACCCTTTCCGGTCTCGACCATTGGGATTATATCGATACACTACTACTATTCCTCTGGGGAGCTAAATGCCCTCTTTTTCAAACTAGTCGATTACTTTGCCTCTAAAATTTCAGATAACTGTTAAAAGACTGCTCTATTAACAAACTTTTCAGCTCGCGGCTTCCGCTATTCGCATAATATAACGTATAAGAAAAACTGCACGGGTTGAGCGTTTGTTCTATTTTTTATGCATGTAACTTAAAAGTCACAATGGTACGGTTAACAACACCAACTCCCTCCCTGATGCTTTGTGTTCCATCAGGTCCGACCTCATTATTGAAGAACTCGCAGAATATGCGCCTAGAACTGGAATTCGATCTCTTTATATAGATTTGCGCTCCTTGTTAGCATCTACGCCATGATGTTGTGTCTCTAATCACCAATTAAACCCCCTAGCGCCCTCATCAATGTTGCAGCGGGCCTCTACATGGCTTGAACGGCTTCACAAATACCATTTTTTCAGTTCATTATTATTGAGAAAATTTTAAGCTCGCGCTTCGCCGCTGCCACTTCCAACGACACGATTCACCCAGCCAACTCTGTGATATCTCTACGACAGCTACTACGCCCATAGGCAGAAACACGCAGGTCAACACACGATACTTAGCTCATTATTGCATAATAATGTGCATGGTGAGTTATATCATAGACATTACACTCATGATGCCCCTTTGAAGTAAACCACAGATAAAGCCCCACTTCCCCGTCTTCGCGTTATTCTACAAATAATTAATACGTTCGCATTTTCATGTCACTTTAATTGAGAAAAATTTTCAGCGTCGCGCTTCGCATCTCCGCATAATGAATTCGATAACATGCCCCAGTAAATACTCACAACTGCATGCTGATAGTGTGAAATCTTTAGCCATAAATAATAATGGTCTGGGCCCCTTTAACCACAACCAGTTTTTAAAGCCCCTTCCTCGTTTTTGCAGCTCGGCATTACGCTACAATGCCCCATTTTAGTCACATTACTGCAGGAAAGATTTAGGTCGCGTCTTTCGCGGCTTGGCATTATACAATACAACCTTTTTCCTTCATTATTTATATGCATGTTTGTATTACAAGCATTTTACCCCACCCCAGCAGCGCCATTGCGATCAGTATACCATGCGTAGTTTGGCGTGTCACATTGCAGGAAGAGGAGGTATGAATTATTGACGAACACTCCCCCCAACCGCCCAATCGCCGAAACCAAATCGACACCGTCCTCCGGTGTGGACAAACATCCCGAACATAACGTCGGGCATAGAAGACAATTAAATTACTCATAATCGAGTAATTAAAAATAAGTAACAACACTCTTGGTATGTAATAATCATAAGTAATTCTTTAACCGCTTGTGAGCATTGCTGATTGCTATATCCTTTCACTCAAGCCGAAGGTGAGAAATAATTCAAACTGAACGTATAATTACTGTTACAAGTGCGTAACATTAGTTAAAGACATATGAGTTAGTTTCAACATACATAAAATAGACAACAAACGTATTCTTCTTAAATATATTCACTCTGCTCCTTGCAGTAAAATGCAGGCCACTTGAAGCTATTCATGCTGAAAAATTAAGGATGAACCCAAATCAACCATTTTCAGAGTGATTCAACCAGAAAGATCGCATCCTTTTCGTACGCATGATAAGTGACAGGAGAAAGTGGGTCGGATGTCACCCCAGTGATAGATGTGTGCGTGTGCGCCAAAGCAGTGTTTCCGCCCAAGCGGACACAGCGATAAGATGAAGCTTGACAATGGCCAAGTTTGTACCATATCTCGACTGCTTGCTTCTACAGTGGCGGATCCAGGGATCTTCAGTCGTTCGAGAGGCGAGGCCACAATTGAGAATTTGCACGATTGCTGGTACACCCAAAGATTTCCTTGCGTACCCATTCGCGTCGGGAGCGAGCAAAAAGGCGTACAATCATAATTTTTTTTCACGTCTAATTAGAGTTATCGGTGCTATACTTATGCTGTGTAAAACGCTTTGGGTAAAAAAAAAGAAAATACACAGAATACTCTGTATTTATAAAGTCTTAGTGACTGGCCAGTGTCACAGTTGGGGGATGTAAAAGAAAGCCTGGACGGGCCGTAGACGACGTTGGAGGGAATTATCCACACTTTTTTCACAAGCTGAAGATGATTTACAACTGCATAGCGTGCAAGTAGATTCAGTATTGAATAATTATGAGGCTCAGCATTTCTGTGAAGTTCAAGATTCGGTTATGCTCATAGTTTTAGATAAGAACCCATACTTTGTAGTGGAGTAGGTAAGGGGTGGAGGATCCTGCGGTGGGGATCCTTTACCGGTGGAGGCCACGTGTTAAAGCACGTAGGGGAATTCCCATTTTTGTTACTTATCTTATGTTTTGCTGCTGTATATCTTTGCCAGCCAATTGGTCTCATGTAGGTTGAGGTTGATATTATCATTCTCTTGGGAATTGTATGTGGTTCTAGATAAAATCGTGAAGGAAGATCTTTCAAAAGTAATTTTTAAATCAATTAATTACATGCAGAATGTAAAATAAACCAAAAGCCTTACCGATTGCACACATCCTCAATTAGACAATGCATGCAATAGGCATCAAAAAATGGTCAGAATCAATTTGAAGGTTAATAACGAATAATTTCATTCTTTCGCGCATCTATTCTTTGCACTGCATGTAAAACACAATTAAGTGGCAAACATAGTTACTGTGCAATAAACTTTGTTTTGTGAGTTGTAATCCAAGTGTTAAAAGATAGGATTTCTGCCCCTTTGGCACTACTTTTTCTGTCTTTTTTTTTTTGACACCCCGTAGACGCCCGCCGTTAGAAAAAAATCAAATTTGTGTATTACGAGTTCATATTTTTTAGAGAAGCCATACCGTCTCTTATTTACCACAACTCCACGATGATCATGATGGTATTCGGTGACATGAAGATAAAGATGAAGTTATTTGCCGAGGGTTGTAAAAATGGTGCAAGTTTTTCGAACCACCACTTTTGTTTTTTTCCTGGTAGACCCCACCGTGCTGTATAAAGGTTTTATGACACACTCCTCTATTACGATGCGCGACAAACATTTATGTTTAATCATCCTCCTTTCAATCTCTGCTGCTCAAGTATGTATACATACCTAACTTATTACGTACATAATCTGGCACTTAGCCGATGAGGAGGACACAAACTAGGAGATGTTTGATTGCTGACAATGTACAATACTAAACACAGTCTCTTGTGAGACATAACGACATTTTCGCATCCGCGAACGTACTGTCATGTCGGGCCTACACAACCGCTGCGTTAATGCGGCGGTTCACCAACTCGCTGTTACCTTCGATCGTGCAACTCCGCTGACGGATTGATTTTGCGAGTAGAAAGATCTCCAGTGCAGGCGACGCGCGCCACGGCCGGGGCCGGCGGAGCGGTACCTCGCAGCGCATGAGGTGGACAGGATAGCATGGTCTACCATGACGCTGCGAAGAGTGTCCCTCTGAAGCAATGGCCCTTACTATAGAATTTGCAGCAACTCCGCAGACACGGGCCTCTCGCAATTAGGACCTGGTGCTGTCCGGCATTGGCATCCATGCAGACACGCAGGGCGGCCTACGGTACGATGGCTACGGTGCCCGTAGGCCTACTGAGCGAGTTTGACCGCGCGCATTAACGTAATGAGGAGAAACTCCATTCAGACTCGTTAGTATGGGAGGACGTGGGGGCTATGCGTAGATTATTAGGAGCCACGAGATGCGCGGGAGGAGCGGGGTAATTGATGGCCCCGTTGTGTCCTCTGAGAGCTGTATAATTCTAGTTGGGCTGCGATTGCACAACTGGGGATGAATTATGTAATTGTGTCTGTACACAGTCGAGGCCAGGCTACAAATCTTCGTTCCGTCTCGATTCATTATAGATGAGAGAAGAAAGAACGGCATTGCTTACAATTTTGCTATTCTGGAGGCATAAAAATGTCATATGCGGCCGAATGCACCCAATTCTGTTCCGTGAAAGATGGCAAGTCTCCTTTTTATGTTGGGGATGAAAATATCATAACTATAAAACATGTTCTAATGATGATAAATAACCCCCTCCCATTGAAACCCAGAAACACTTGAAACTAACCAAACACAATCACCGCCGGAACGAAAACTTTCAGCCCGGAAATATCCTTAATAGTAAGCTGTACAGCGAGGAGGCATCAAATTCACCCTAAATTAGTTGGTTGCACATGTGACTCAAAGACAATTAGTTACCTGTTCAGATCAGAATAAAACTGAGTGTAATTACATACCAGATCAAATCTCAATTTCGCTGACCCTGATGTCACATATAGTCGTGCTCAAATGTAAAAATACCGAGTTCAGCACGTGCGTGTTTCCACAGAGTAGCGCATTGTATGAGTGACAGCGGAGGCACTCTCTTTAGGATCGGTGTCACGACTATAATTTGTACGAAAAACTACTTGGAATTGAGTGTCGGTTCACTCATACTATGGCCAAGTTCTCCATTGCTTTTTGTTGGTGAGCTCCCATTTTTGGAGAGTGGTCTCCCAGCATCACATAAACAATCATTTTCAGTGTCAAGCTTCAATGCATAATTCCAAGGGCACGTGTTGCAAAGTAGTTGTTGCTGCGCGCCATCTTGACCGCGCCAGTCTCCTGGGCGCGGTCATTATTTACGAACGTCCCACAATGGGAAAAATAATACCAGCGCTCCCCTTACAAAAATTGTCTTGTTGGCTATTTCCTATTGGTATTTATGAATGTCCTGTGGTTATTTCCATATGGATTAGCTGAATGTCCTTGTGGTATTCCTATGGTATTTCGTTTGGTAACAAGATAAAATTACCATAGGAAAGTACCAGTAGGGAAATACCACACTAGGAAAAGCGGTGACCAGTAAGTGGCAATAGCCCATACATGCAGTTGCGTGGCGTACTTGGCATCACAATACCAGTATGTAGTGGGTATTCGCCTGGTATGGTTTTTGCGGTCCCACACGGAAGTGACCGACAGTATGTATTGCTGTGTAGCGCGGTTTTTTTGGCACGAAATACCTATTATGGGTATTGCCGTATGGTTTTTTGGCACCGAATCAGTATGTACTGGTCATTGCTAGCTATGGTCTTGTTCTGGCACAGAAAATAACCAGAATTATCGTATGGATGTATTGCGGTGGTTTCTCTGCTGCACACAGATACCATATGCGTATGCGGGTAGTTGCCTGATTTTTTTTTTTTCTACTCGACATGGATACCATCATGATAATGGCTTCATTGGCTGCTTATGCTACTCTTCTTTTGGCACAAGAGGGATACCACATGCTAGTTTCGGAGCACTCTGTTTACAAGTGCCCCCGCTGGTGTACAATCCCCCTGAGACGATTAACTACGTATGTCGCGCGATTGCACTCCCTCCCTACCATCAGAGCTGCGATTTCATTTGCGAATGGACTGTGATGTTGATTGGAGGATGTTGGACGTGTGTGGATGTGGTGGATGTGTTGTGTGTCTGTGTGTGATGTG